>CM060940.1:290967620-291567620 GCA_030765085.1 Allium cepa
AAGTCGATTTCGGATTTATAAAACAATGTTTATAAATTCCATGTATATTTTATAACAACTTAAACTTATAAAATCACTTTATTAACAAATTCTATCTATATCACATTTACACGCCAAAATCTAAATTATAAGCAAATTACTTATAATTCTCTGTTCACAAATTCATTCATTTTATAACTTCACAAATCGTAGATTCTATTCTTTTACAAAATCCATTTATAACATCATTTTAAAACGTCTTTAAAATTCCTTTATAATTCCATCACTTTGATTTACAAAAATTCAATTTTTATTTATTTTCGGTATCTAACGATACCAAAATTGTATGCGGCTAAATTTTCGCCTTCAACGATTTCAATCACAAAGATAATCACACAGAGATTATGAATAAATCAACATGCAACATTGAAACAGATTCAATTATTTGAGGAATCCAGTTGGATCACTCCAACATGTTTCCCTGCATCCACAGATGTTAGCACAATACCAATCCCGTTTCAAGACGGGATATTACGGTACATAAGTTTATATAAAATATTATCCACTATTATGCGGCGCAATAGGGTCTCATCTACTATATAATGCGGGAAATCAACTCCAAGTACAGATATAATACCAATTCCACTTCAAGGTGGAATATCGCGGTATATGGGTTTAATATAATAACGTCCGCCTAATATACGGCGTATAAGGTCTATTTCAATACAACAGATAGCAATTTATCATCCAAGCATACAATCAAGCAATTTTAAATCTAACTATTTAAAATTTAAATCGAAACAATTCGATTGAGTGAGAAGTTCTCACCTTGCTTCCAATAACAGTTGCAGTGTTTTATTTCGAATAAAATTAAATGCGCGTTTAAATTTATCCAAAATTCACACTAGCTCAAATCAATCCCAATCTAGTTCCATCACGTAGTGCTCGTCAATACGAACTCGACGCAATTCGTTTCATGCGAAACGTACCTCGTATGAAAGAGTTACGCCATTATAAAGTTAATACGAATTTATATATATAATTTATTTTATAATTTTCTTTTAATTTTTAAACTTGCTACATCAGAGCCGTTGATTTTCAAATTCCAGATCCAGGCCGTCCATGCCTTTTCTTCCTCCTCACCCAGGTAATGAACGCACGCAACCCATCACCATTCGAAACCCTAGATTGCCGAGCCCATCACGATTGCTTTGATGATGATCTGAGGTCACCATTCGAAAGAACATGCTTCTTCCTACTCTCGGCCGTGATTTGGCCAAGCTTGGCCTCCCACGCTCTTGAAAAACGTGGACGAAATGCCGGCCTTTGAACAAGAATTGTCGATGATCCAAAGCTCTAAAAACGATCGTGACCGTTGAACACGAAGTACTCAACGTTCTCTACAAGTTTGTAACTGAGAATTTTACGAATAGATTTATGGATTTGAAGAAAATAGAAGAGAAAGGATTGAAATTCTCGGCCATTGATTATAAAACTGGCGGCTAGGTTGGAAATTACGGTTTTGGTTGAAAATGTGAATGTTGAGGTCCTTATATAGAAAATATTCGCGACACTATTCATCCGATTTTTTTCCCGAACTCGAAATGAAGCTTGCCTGTTGGCATTTATAATGTTTTACCCCCCATTCCGAATGCAATGGAATATATATCGGGAGCCAATTCGATCATATTTGAAAGATAAGTTTTTGAGTCGACTATTTTAAATTTAAAATTCACTTAAACCGATTTCTACGCGTTTTAGCTTGCCCCGGACAAACCGTAAATCCGATTGACACGAAATTTAATATCTTACAATAATATAACATTACGGATCTAATGAAACTAGTTTCGTCGAAATCTGAGACTGTTTGAAAAATGACTACTTTTACTCGTCAATTAAATATTAAAATATTCAATTTCCACAAATCAACTTTTAATTCAAATTTAAAAGTTCTATAATATCATTATAACCCCAATATGATTAAATGCAACTTTACAAATCAATTTTAATCACATTAAACCCAATTTCCACTTATTTCTGTAATTTCCAATATTAAATTATCGATTTAATTATCCAGTTAAATCTAGATATTCGAAATATAATTTATTCGACTTACAAATTTTACTTGTTATATTTAAAATCAATCAAATATACGAATTTCAAAAGATAGGAATTCTGGGTCGTTACAAGGACAACTTTCTTTAGGTATCAGTTTTTAGTCATTGATAGCAGTATTTAGGTATCAGTTTGTAGTTATCGTTAGCAGTTTTTAGGTATCAGTTTTTTGTTCGATGGAAGTTTTGAAAGAATGCTTGTCCTTGTGAATAATTTTTGAAAAATGTTTGTCCTTATGAATAATTTTTAGGGGAATGTTTGTCCTTATGGTAAAAATATTGAGGTCGTGTCCTTGAGGCTAAAAATATACAATTTTTTGTCCTTTAGATTAATTCCCCCTTACATAAACTCTCTGTAAAAAGTAAAAGTTTTTATTAGACAATTTATTTTTAGTTTAAATAATTTATTATTTTTTTCAATTTACATACCAGTTTTCTATTGAATCATAATTAATCCACTATCTATCTTCTTTTATGAATTCCAATAGAGTGAAATGTCCATTTATAGGAAGAACATTTTATCGTAGTTCGTAAAACTATTTTTGATCGGATCATTAATTAGAGCTTGAATGACGTTATTTGTATTGATTAGAAGGAAAGTCTATAGTAATATATATTAGTAAACTGAATTTATAAATTTTTAAACAAATATTTCATTAAAAAGTTATAAAATTTATAGTTGCATAAACTTTGAAGAGCAAATTTTTTGAATGTATCTTTTCCAACTCATGTGTATACCGGTCGATGATCTACAAGAATAGTTATTCCATTAAATAATAATATATTTTTAATTTTAAGGGAATTTATGAACAATTATCTACAGAAATTATGAATAATTACTGACATATAAGCAAATAATATGACAATTTGCAGATTTGTCTGCAACTATCAGCAATTAATATTACAAATTATAGTAATTATTATGCATAATTGTAAATTCTACTTCGTAAATTAATATAAAAACTATTTTCAAACTCTTGTACCAGATCATCAAGGAATCTTCCAAGAATTAACTCACAAGGACTGCTCCAGATATTATAATATCTCTACCTCCATTGAGATATGCACTCTTGCTATAAAATTATTAAAAACTATTAGTATTACTATCAATATTCAGACAATATAGCAACTATTATCAATATTTGCTGATATGTCTGCAATTAATAGGTATATGTCCAAACAATACAGATTTGTGCTTAAGTAGTGGCGTAGTGGTAAGATACATGCTTCTTGGTAAATAGGCCTTGGGTTCGATTTCCGCCTATCCTACTTCCAATTTCAAGGCGCGAAGATGGCTCCCCATAAAACCGAAAAACTGGTTAGGGGGAACAAATCTCTGTGCTGGGCTGGCTAACCTCCCTCTTGTCTGTGTTCAGACCAAGTAGGGGTCTCCTCTCATCCCTTCGATTCCACTAGGGCTCTAGGTTGAGTTTTATTAAAAAAACTTACAGCAATTATTTCCAATAATTGTTGATATGTCTGCCGCTATTAGGGAAATTTTGACAACACAACAAACATTTCCAATATTTGCTTATATGCCTTTATTTTTGGGTATATTTACAGAAAACAGAGCAATTATTAGGGTTATTTTTCAGACAACATAGCAATTTAAATTGTTATTAAAATTTTATACCTCGTTGATATTTTTGCATTTATGTTTACCCCAGGTTATTGGTCCTGAATTATTTAAGCAATTTGATTTTCTCATTGCTTAGCCTTTGTACATTCAAACATTGTCTGACATTTATTTTTGCATTCATAAGCAACTCGTTTGATCTTGGTTCTGATTTATATTCTTCTACTGTTATTGGCTGGATTTGTTTTATTATGATTTATATTCTTCTACTGTTACTGGCTGGATTTGTTTTTCTTTCTTTGATATGATATTCATTTTCAACGTCTATTTCTTCGGTTGATTTTGATATTTTTTTCTCCTCCTTGATTTCAGTCAATTGGTTTTTGTTTTTTCAGTCTCTTATTCAGCCTTTTTAAAGATATCGTCAAGTTGTTGACTGCTTTTGATACCTCGTGGTTCACTACTGCTTACACTTGAATTTTTTTAAAGTTTGGGTTATATTACAATAGTTTTTTCCATTTTTCATAACTTTTCTTGATAGATTTTTTTTTCCAACAATAGTTTCTTTCATTTTATTTTAAGGAATTATATCTACATTCTCGAGATTGTGTTCAACTTGAATTGTTTCATTATTAGCAGCATAATCAATCTTCTCTTTATTTCCTTTAGTGGTTTGAACTGAAAAATGGATTTGAAAATTTAAATATTTAGTGCTTTTGAAATTATAATAAATATATGTTGTTATTTTCCCAATAATAGGAAAAACTGCATAATATGTAGCACTTATTTATAATTATTGCAAGGTTCAACTGCATTTATTCTTTTTAAATGCATCTTTCCTCATTATTATGAATAAGTGTAGACATGTCGGTAAATATTGATGAATAAGTACAGATATATTAGAGATTAATTCAAAAAATTACCAAATAAAGGTTTTGTTTTTTTTGGATCATTTATTATAGCAACATTTTTATCTTCATTTTTCTTTGCTTCATTTGGTTTTCTTCTTCATTCAAATTGCTTTCATCAACATTCTTATCCTTATTAGTTTGCTTTACTTCTTTTTCCTTTTTTCTTCATCATCGTCTTTTTCTCTTTTTCTTCATCATCTTTCTTCCTTTCTTCTTCATTTTTATCCTTTACATCTTCATTTTTTCTTCTAGATCAACACTTTAAACCAATTTTTAGTTCCTCTTTTGCAATATTTGAAACATCTTCTTCTGCATCATCTTCTTCTTCAATACTTTCATCAGCTACTTCATCATCTTCTTTCTCTTTTTCATCATCGTTTTCCTCTTCTTCATTAACTTCTTCCTCTTCTTCATCTTCTTCTTCTTTATCAGCAGTTTTCTTCGTCAGTACTTCAAATTGTTTAGAAGCGTTGTCACTTTCACTTTCTTCACTTTTTTCACCTTCTTCACTTTCAGAGGAATAATCTTTAGTATCACTGACTTCTTGCAAGGGTAATATAATTACATAAGATTTAGTGGAATAAGTTTCTTTTTTGTATTTACTTAGTTCCATTTTTAGGCGAGCATTCTGATTTTGAAGGCTTTTATTGTCCTTTTTAAGCGTTTGAATTATTTCTTTCTATTTTTTCTTCTCTTGCTTTGTATATTTCTTCATACTCATTGTCTTTTTCTAATGCAACTTTTAATATGTACATTTATTTTCCTTGAGTATCCTAAAACAAAACGTTAAAACATATTTGTTTAGTAACTTTAGAATTTATTAGTAATAATTGCATATGAACTAGCAAGTATTACAAACTGTTGCAGATATGTCTGCAGTTACTGTAGAGTAATAACTCAGCAATTTAGAAATTATTCTCAGTATTTGCATTCTACTCTACAAGTATGTTTTATAATTGCATATTTGTCTATAAGAATTATGTATAATTGTAGATATATCTGCAATTATTGCTGACAATTGAAGTTATATATGAAGGTATGTTTTTTAATTGCAGATATGACTACAGGTTTTATTGATTATTGTGGATCTGTCTGCAAGTATTTATATTAATTGAAATTATATCTCAAATTTGTCTTATATTTGCAACTATGTCTAAAACTATTGTCGATAATTGTAATTATATCCAAAATATGTCTTATATTTGCAGATATGTCAACAAGCATCAAAGATTATTGCAGATACGTCTATAGCCATTGCTGATACTTGTAGTTATATTTGAAATATGTCTTATATTTTCAGATATATCTACAAGTGTACTGAATAACACCTTTGTTTAAATATTTTCCGAATTTTGCCAATTCTACTGTTATTACTTGTAGACTTACAAATTTGTATTTCATTGTCAACAGCATGATTGGTTTAAGCTTTGAAAAGTTCCATTTTCCAACTAATGAGTATGAGATGTTGTATTCAGATTTGGCTGACTTTAGCACTAGAGACTTTTCACAAATCCATCACCGAAGAGAAAATATTTAATATAAAAATAAAAAATATAAATAATTTAGCAACTAATCTATTTAAGTTGAAATATCATACCAATAATAATGTTACACAAGTTGGGATTTTTCTTGGCTTGTTAACATATTTTTTACTTGATCCATAAGGTGTTTAAGAATTATTTTGAGCTATGAAATTAGGGATATTATTTCATTACATACACAATATGGAACCATGTTCCATGATACATTTGAGTTTGACTTCGATGCAAGAAATGTTGCAACCAAATGTAATGGGAAAAGTTTTGTTGTGTCTTCTTTGTCTTGTAATTATTTTATTGCAGAAAATAACCATTGCTCTATCTTTTGGTTGTGGACATTGGCTTCTCCTTCAAAATATATGCTAATGAAAGAATTATACCTACTGTCACTTTTATCTTTCTTTTTAATATGGCCAGATATTTTGACCAATTCACCTGTTGTAGGAATATCAAGTGATTGTCCAATGTAAAGCTCTGGAAATGTAATTTTCTGATTCCAAACTGGAAATATCTCAAATTTATTTTATAGTTTCCGATGATTATATCTATAGAGGTTGAAGTTTTGGTCATTTCTTTAACTGAAATTATTCCACTATAAATCATTTCAATAAATCTATAGAAATGTAAACTTTAGAGATATTTTCTGTGACAATTCTTAAGCAATTTTTTTTAATCCTCATCATCAATTCAAGAAAAGGCTTAAGACTATTTCTATAGTTCTCCTGAAACTCCCCACACCTCTTAATATACCCAAAAGGACACATTAAAAGGCATAGTGCGTTGTAGGTATAACTAAAGCTAACAGAGACTAAGATTCACAAGAAAAAATAAGTAAAAACAGCGGAAACTAAAATAATAACTTATTTAAAATAAAACTTTATAATTGCTTCATAAATAAGTCAAAATTCCAAATACAACATCCAAATCTCAAAACCTATCACGTCTTATGGAATAAAAACTTATAGTCTCAAAATCAGAGTACATATATCCATCAGAATAAGCCAGTACAGAAAAGAACTAAAGCTGAAATAAAAGAAATACATAGTAGAGAACTCTTTCAAAAAATCGCTAAGCAACTGCAATCTATTACCCTCTCCCTTGATTGCTTATGGGGGAAAAAGGGGAAAATAGAGGAGTGTGTCAGATAAAAAGTCTGATGAATGATAGTAATTACTAGAGTCTTTAGGTAAGATAAAAGTAATAGTCCCTAAAAAAGTTCTAGCATAAATAGGGAAAATAATAGGAAATAGGAAAGAGATAAACTGGAAATAAATATGATTAAATACTGCTCAATTAATAAGATATGTTAATTTTGATTGCTGGCACTTGTCCTTGATTTCTGCTTCAATTAGGCTGATTCCTAATCCCGTAATTAGGATGTAACTCTAATTCTACCCTTTTTAATTGGCCCACTAATCCATAGACGCGACGATCCGAATTTCAGCGTTCGAAAATAGACATCTATACTTCACTCGTATTCGAATGCCGCTGATGCAAATGTTGAAATTCGATTTGCGCCGGAGCTTATAACTCATTAAGTACAACAACACAGATGAAGAAAAGCAATATATCATCGATATACAACATTCGATACAACATTTTGATACAATAAATATCACATAATCAAGATACATAACAGCGGAAAGAAAACACCAGCAGCAGAATAATATCACCAACTTGATCTTCCAAAGAATAGAAAGAAGATAGAATCCAAAACTTCATTCCAATTCAATGCTCCAAAGATCTCCAAGATGGCATAAACTCGAACCATCATCACGTTGCATTAAGCAAGGTCAATCCAAGTGAACAAATGCTATCGCCAAATCCAAAGGCTGGATGCTATCGAAGCTACACCTACTATTTGATTATCTGAAAAACCCAACTCTAGGCCGTCCATGGGGAAAATTGTGGGCACCCAGAGTTTAGGAAGGGAAAACTAAACTCTAGGTCAGTCATGAGACTGGTGTGAGCAAACGAAAACAGTTTTGAACAAAAACAAACAACAAAAGCATTTAAATTGAAATCCGCAATGCTTTTTGAAAAATGAAACTGCTATAAGGCCTCTGCCACACACACAATGCAAGCGCACACTTGGAGGAGATTTCTCCTTATGATGGTCAAAAATGCTTGATACGCGAAAACCATTTGATATTATTATTAGTGCATAGTGAAAAACATTTGCAAGTATAACATTAATCCTAGCTAGCATAGGTACCATTATATTATGTCTGCTATAGCTACCACCTAAGGTGGCAGGTTATACAACTGCAATCGTAAAGGGTTCGTATTGTTTCTTTAGATTTTCAACAAATGATCAGCAAAGGGACTCCCTGAGAACTTAACCGGATCTCTGCCAACACAAGGCCGTGTTACCTCTATAACTAGGTGACTACTGACACGAGTATGCCATCCGCCAGTCGTGACCAACCTTTATCCCAGGATTCACCAACAACCACAAAGCAATAGATTTACAGCAACTACATAAGTTAAGTATCTGGGCTCCATACCATGATACCACTTCTATCCAGACGGAAATGGACATACTCTCAGGAGGCGCTACCCCCAAATAACCTTGCTCCATCCTTTCTGTTTCGACCATTCCGGTTTGTGAGGTCCGACGAAGTCTCGTCCACAAAGCTACGCTTTTCACAAAAGTCATGCTTCGATCAACACATTATCAGCAACACTTCGTATGCCACATTACCAAATTGGGAATGTATCACTAGTAACCATCAACTACATAACCTCTGAGCTCATATGTCTCAGAGAAGGCTGTTATGCTAAGAGAATGAATTCTCCGCCACCAAAAAGAAATGTATTTGATAGAAACCAGCTTTACATCTCAAAGTGTAACGTCAGACATACATCCATACAAGTCTGTTCCGGGTTCGAACAGAAATGAAGGCACTTCAAAAGAAGCCCTTGCAATCCGGATAATCCCTAATCACGTCCGGACTCCCCATCACAAAGGGTGATCAAATCTCTATACCGGGGCCATTCGGTACAGAGACGTTTGACAAGTCATCCTTTCACTTTCAAAAATATTTGGTCTTCACCGCCGATCTTCACTGCCGGTCTTCAAATGCTATCCATTTCCTCGTATCATTATTCAAGATGGGTTATATGACATAAAGTCCTCTCCCAGCTAAACCGTATAATGAGCGCTTAATTTAAAAAGCACATGGATATAGTAGGATCTTAGTTAAGTAACAACTTAAAGTCGAAAACCTTTCTTCAAATGGTTTAAACAAATTACCATTTTCAAATCTTTAAACAAAAGGATTCAATTCACAAAGTTCACCAATCTTTCACAAATATTAATTCATAGCTTTGAAAACTATTTACATTCAAATCTTTTAGACAAAAGATACACCTTTAAGATCCTCTTATTTTAGAAATAAAGTTCACTAATGTTTAGCAAAGATTCATTTATATCTTTCAAAACAGTTCCATTTCAAATTTGGTATCCTTTCATTAATAACTGGAAATCCTTTCTTTATTGAAAGCTATTATCATTTGAAAAAAAGAGTTTCCATTTCGGGAAAATCCGATCAAATATGCACAAGTTATAGCTTTTAAAATATAAACTTGGGTTAAATTCAAATTCTCAAAATAATACTTTTAAAATGGTTTAAAACCCATATAAACACATTATATAACTTGTATAATTTCCAAACATACATTTGTAGAATTCAACTTCAAATCTTAAGTTCAAATTCAAATTAAACTATTTAAATTTCAAAACTTTAACAAGTTATTCAAAATAATTTTCATCTTCAAAAATTACCTTTCAAAAGCTTTCCATATTTCACCCAATTCCATTTCCAAAACATTCAAAATTCAATTTTAAAACCATTTAATTATTTTAAACAAAATAATATTAAATTCAAATATCTGTGACTTAACCAATTTCCTTGTGAAATCCATATTTGTGTGTGTATAGTGTAGTCCAGGAGTTTTACACAATAGTGCGACATCAACAATCATCACAGATTCAAGCACAGCAATATCGATAACCGGTATAATCCAATAACGCTTATCTTCATTCATAGATTAACAGATAAATAATATAAATTTTTCACAGATAAATAAGTTACATTCATCACAGCTCAAATCAAAATAATTCATATCACAAAGCATCACACATCAGAGATATCAAACCATTCAAGGCATTCAATACAATCCAAACATCCATAACTAAGATCAATTAGTCATCTGATTAAATTAAATCAGATAAATTACTTGTGAATAAAATACTAATCCTGGTTAATTAATCATTAGTTAATTAATTACAAATCATTTAATTAATTATCCTTTATTCATTTATTAATTAACTTTTAATAATAAACTAATTAACCTTTAATTATTAATTAATCTTAATTAATAAATAAATCAACCTTTAATCATTAAATAATTAACCTTTAATTATTTAATTATTCTTTTAATTAGTTTTCCTTAATTAATTACAATAAGTGATTATCCCTAATCACTTCATTAATTAATTTTTAATTAATTAATTATCCTTAAATTAATTACCTTAATTAATTAATCATACAAATTAATTATCCTTAATTAATTATTCTTTAATCACTTGATTAATCAACTCTAATCATTAATTACTTTAATTAAGTAGTTATCTTTAAGTAATTAATTACCTTTAATTACTTATCAATTAATTAATTAACCTTTAACTATTTAATAAGTCAACCTTTAATTATTTGAATATCCTTTAAGTAATTATCCTTTAATTACTTACATAAATCATCCCGAAATTAATCACATTAATTAATCAGTTTCTAATTAATTGTCATAAAAAAAATTATTAATCAGCCTTTGAAAACAATTATCATTTAAACCTTATTAATGACTTTTAAAACATCATTAATACATTAATTAACTCAAGACCTTTAAGTTAAATTAATGATTTGAAAACATTCCATTTTTCTTAAATACTTACTTAATTACAAAAATTAAGTTTATTTAAAATAAGTTTAAAAATAAAGTTATACATATATATTAACATTTTAAACTTAAAACAATTTGTTTTAAAATCTTAATTAATCCAAACTTAAATCAACATTGATTATTCAAAAACAGAAATGGGTTAAAAATTGTTTAAATTGTTCAAGTTTTAAAATTTAAAAATTTGCTTCTACCCAAATTCCCAGACCCGAGCGTTTTCATGATTTCCCGAGCCTAACTCCGGGTTTTCCTCCACATAACTATCTTTGAGTACTTTAGCAAGTTTCCTCGAGTTCGTGCCCAAGATTTTCCTTTCTTCCCTAACCCCATAGCAAAACACATACACAGGGATACACGTTAATGTGCACAGGTGATCGAGGCTACTCTGGCCAACATTACGACCCCCGACCAGTCGACGACACCCTCACTGACACGCCTAACTTATCAGATCGACGAAACCACCCATATAACAAAATCAAGCTAATCAAAAAATTTCCTGGAACCAACTCTTCTGACAAAATCACCTCGTCGACGACCATCCGGCCCCTATCATCCATGCCATCTTGACCTGAGCTTCCCCATTGACCCACGAAACCTTTCCCCGCGGGCCAGTGCAACCCGATGTAACGATGACAATGCGGCGATCAATTTTTCGACGCTAACAAAAATCTAGGCTTAAACCCTACAATCTCATCGATCAGCTTCTCTGGTGAATGAAACAAATTTCGATTATTTTTCCTGTATTCTCCAATCTTCCAGCCACCTTCATCATCAATCTCGACCACTAGCACTATGCCGATCACCAGAATTTGATAAAAATGACTTATCCGTTCAACTTGTAATTTCGCTCGATTTTCAAGTTTAAAAATAATGATTTCTTTCTCATCATTCGTAAGCGCTAATTAGATTACATAATCAAAACAAAGAATTTAAACATTTGATTTTTGAATTCAATTTCGATCATTTCTGCCATTTTCTATTTTCGAATTAAATATTAAATATTTTTACCTGAAATTATTTTTAAAGAAAATATTATTCCCTTATACACCTTTCATCTTCAAAGATCCTTACAGATTGTATAATGAGAATTTGAATTATCAAAATGGATTAAGCTATAAATTGTTTTAAATAGAGAGATATATCCCTGTAAACAATCTTGCACACGTCGCACGCACACACACACACACACACACACATATATATTCAGACATGCACACCCATAAATACATACATACATATATATATATCCAACATGCATGCATTTTAAAACAATCATACTTCAAGTGTCAACCACAATATCAAAGCATATAAGCAAATACAAGTGAGTTTTCTCACCTGGTTGATGAACAGAAACCTGGTAAAATTAAATCTGGAACTGTTTGATGTTTTGATTCATCTTGAATCTTGCTTGTTCAACTGAATTTGATTCACTTGTAGTTGAAAACCATGCTGAGATGATCCTTGATTTGAATTTATAACTTTAGTTTGCTTTTAGGTTGAAACTTGAACTAGCTTTGATTTCCATATTTGAAAATTTTATTTTGATTCCTTTGGTTTTGGCTTTGATTTGAATTGATTTATCTTCTCTATGGTTTTGATTTTTTGATAGCTAGAGCTTGTTTTTCAGTTTTTATTTTAAACTTTGTTCGATCTGCTCTGTCCATATTTTGAAAATTTGGAAGCTTGAAACTGGACATGCTTTCAGATTTGAACTTGAAACTTGCTTTAAGTTGAAGATTGAAGTTTAGATTTTATTTCTGGTTTTAGTTTGTTTTCTTCTCTGATTTTGTATTTTCATATTTTTGTTTTAGCTTTGAATTTTAACAAAGAAATGAGAAGAGGGGGAATTAGTGATATGTATATCTTTAATTTCCTTTATTATTATTTTCAAAAATAAAAAGAAAAATAAAAACCAAACATGGCACTTGTCTTTTTTATGCTAATTTGATTACAAATGTTTTAACACATTTTTAAGACATTTACACTTTTTAAAACAAACATTTTTGTGTGTAAACGCTTATTCATTATTTTCTTATGTATGTTAATTTATGCATTATGTTTATATACATATGTTTTTATAAATCTATTTTTATGTTTTTATCTTCTTATACATTTACATTTGTACAAATTAAATTTATCTCAATTGTTTTTTATTTCATATTATAATCTCAATTTACTTTAATATATACATATACTTTACATTCTCATTTATACATTTTTATATCATTTATATTTACACAACTTTTAAAAGAGAAAGATTTTAAAATCTTAATTATACATTAATAAGTAAATCACATATATACATATATATATATTAAAATTAAAAAAAATATTAATTGAAAATATAATATTTTCAAATCCAATTTATTTTTCAATTTATTTTTGGATTTCAAATTCAAATTTCAAATTATAATCTATTTATATAAATATAAAACAAACATGTATCTTTATTTATTTTCTTGAAAATACAGATTAATTCATAATAAAATTCAAAAATCTATATCAATTACCAATTTAAATTTGTCTTAAAAACCGAGATCGTTACAAATTCCCCCTTATGAAAATTTCATCCTCGAAATTTGCAAGACAGGGAGACAATAAAAGAATAGATGGAGAATGTTTTACCAAATCAAGCTGAATATTTATTCTGCATTTGGCTTACCAAATCAGAATATCATCAATAAATATGAGAACGATCTCATTCAATACTTTACGAAATACTCGGGTTATCCGGTTTATGAAATATGCAAGGGCATTGGTTAGACCGAAGGGCTAACTAACCATTCGTAAAACGTATCTGACCCCAAAGAATAGACAAATGGATTCAATCCAATTTAGCTTCATATTTTATTAACCAATTTATTTAAAATAGAATTTCAAATTCATTAAAGTTAATACTAAAAGACTGATAGAAACTGATGATTAGAATAGGAATTTAGAATCTTTTCTACAATGTAAACCAATATTCGTAGGGCCACCATCACACCAAATCTTCTCCTTGTAGCTGCTAGGAAACCTACGTAGAATTGAAATTGGATGACGATCAAAAAGAGAATTGATGGGAAAAGATTGTTTTCATTGTTGTAGGGTATTGACCATTTGCAGTGGTACTCCCATGTCCCCTACCTCGTCCTCTTCTTGGACTCATACTCATTATCAGTGAATAATAAGAGAATTTACTGAGGCATATGGACGGATATCTTAGGGACACTCATTCTAGGGCATACTTCACCCTATCTCTAATGTGTTATACTCCTAAGCTAAAGTTCTTATCAACCTTCAGCTCTGATACCACTTGTGATGGCCTGAATTTCAGCGTTCGAAAATCGACATCCATACTTCACTTGTATTCAAATGCCGCAGATGCAAATGTTGAAATTCGATTCGCGGCGGAGCTTATAACACATTAAGTACAACAACATAGCTGAAGAAAAACAATATATCATCGATATACAACATTCGATACAATATTTCGATACAATAAATATCACATAATCAGAGATACATAATAGCGGAAAGAAAACACCAGCAGCAGAACAATATCACCAACTTGCTGCATTCCAATTCAATGCTCCAAAGATCTCCAAGATGGCATAAACTCGAACCACCATCACGTTGTATTAAGCAAGGTCAGTCCAAGTGAACAAATGCTGGATGCTATTGAACCTACACCTATTATTTGATTATCAGAAAAACCCAACTCTAGAGTGCCCGTGTGGGAAATTGTGGGCATCCAAAGTTTAGGAAGGGAACAATAAACTCCAGGTGAGTCATGGAACTAGTGTGACCAAACGAAAATAGTTTTGAACGAAAATAGTTTTGAACAAAACCAAACAACAAAAGCATTTAAAATTGAAATCCACAATGCTTTTTGGAAAATGAAACTGCCATAAGGCCTCCCGCCACACACACAATGCAAGCGCACACTTGGAGGAGATTTCTCCTTATGACAGTCAAAAATGCTTGACACGCGAAGACTATTTGATATTATTATTAGTGTATAGTGAAAAACATTTGCAAATATAATATTAATCTTAGCCAGCATAGGTACCATTATATTATGCTGCTATAGCTACCACCTGAGGTGGCAGGTTATACAACTGCAATCGTAAAGGGTTCATATTGTTTCTTTGGATTTCCAACAAATGGTCAGGCAAAGGAACTTCCTGGGCCACATGGGTACGCCTCTGGAGGGACGCCCCAAGAACCTAACCGGATCTCTACCAACACAAGTTCATGTTACCTCTGTAACTAGGTAACTACTGACACGAGTATGCCATCCCCCGGTCGTAACCAACCTTTAACCCAGGATTCACCAACAACCACAAAGCAATTGATTTACAGCAACCACATAAGTTAAGTATCTGGGCTCCATACCATGATACCACTTCTATCCAGAAGGAAATGGACATACCCTCAGGGGGCGCTACCTCCAAATAACCTTACTGCATCCTTCCTGTTTCGACCATTCCGGTTTGTGACGTCCGACGAAGTCTCGTCCACAAAGCTATGCTTTTCACAAAAGCCATGCTTCAATCAACACATGACCAGTAGCACTTTGTATGCCACATTACCAAATTGGGAATGTATCACAAGTAACCATCAACTACATAACCTCTGAGATCGTACGTCTCAGAGAAGGGTGTTAAGCTAAGAGAATAAATTATCCACCACCAAACAGAAATGTATGTGATAGAAACCTGCTTTAAATCTCAAAGTGTAACGTCAGACATACATCCATACAAGTCTGTTCCGGGTTCGAACAGAACCGAAGGCACTTCAAAAGAAGCGCTTGCAATCTGGATAATCCCTAATCACGTTCGGGCTCCCCATCACAAAGGGTGATCAAATCTCTATACCGGGGCCATTTGGTGCAGAGACATTCGACTGGTCATGCTTTCACTTTCGAAAATATCCGGTCTTCACCATCGGTCTTCAAATGCTATCCATTTCATCGTATCATTATTCGAAATGGGTTATATGACACAAAGTCCTCTCCTGGCTAAACTGAATAATGAGCGCTTAATTTAAAAAGCATATGGATATAATGGGATCATAGTTAAGTCACAAATTAAAGTCCAAACCCTTTCTTCAAATAGTTTAAACAAATTACCATTTTCAAGTCTTTAAACAAAAGGATTCACTTCACAAAGTTCACCAATCTTTCACAAAGATTAATTCATAGCTTTCAAAACTATTTACAATTCAAATATTTTATACAAAAGTTACACCTTTAAGATCCTCTTATTTTGGAAACAAAGTTCACTAATCTTTAGCAAAGATTCGTTTATATCCTTCAAAACAATTCCATTTCAAATTTGAAATCCTTTCAACAAAAACTGGAAATCCTTTCTTTATTTGAAAGCTATTATCATTTGAAAACAAAGTGTTTTCATTTCGGAAAAATCCGATCAAATATGCACATTATACCTTTTAAAATATAAACTTGGGTTAAATTCAAATTCCCAAAATAATACTTTTAAAATGGTTTAAAACTCATATAAATACAACATATAACTTATATAAGTTCCAAACATACATTTACAGAATTCAAACTCAAATCTTAAGTTCAAATTCAAATTAAACTATTTAAATTTCAAAACTTTAACAAGTTACTCAAAATAATTCTCATCTTCAAAAACTACCTTTCAAAAGCTTTCCATATTTAACCCAATTCCATTTCCAAAACATTCAAAATTCAATTTTAAAACCATTTCATTATTTTATATAAAATAATATTAAATTCAAATATTTGTGACTTAACCAATTTCCTTGTGAAATCCATATTTGTGTGTGTAGTGTAGTCCAGGGGTTTTACACAATAGTGCAACATCATAAATCATCACAGATTCAAGCAGCAATATCGATAAGCGGTATAATCCTATAATGCTTATCTTCATTCACAGATTCACAGATAAATAATATAAATTTATCACAGATAAATAAATTACATCCATCGCAGCTTAAATTAAAATAATTCATATCACAAAGCATCACACATCAGAGATATCAAACCATTCAAGGCGTTCGATACAATCCAAACATCCATAAGTAAGATCAATTAGTCATCTGATTAAATTAAATTAGATAAATTACTTATGAATAAATTACCAATCCTGGTTAATTAATCAATAATTAATTAATTAATTACAAATCATTTAATTAATTATCCTTTAATCATTTATTAATTTACCTTTAATAATAAATTAATTAACCTTTAATTATTAATTAATCTTAATTAATAAATAAATCAACCTTCAATCATTAAATAATTAACCTTTAATTATTTAATTATTCTTTAAATTAATTTTTGTTAATTAATTAATCGCTAATTAATTATCCTCAATTAATTACAAAAAGTGATTATCCCTAACCACTTCATTAATTAATCTTTAATCAATTAATTATCCTTGAATTAATTACCTTAATTAATTAATCACACAAACTAAGTATTATTAATTAATTATTCTTTAATCACTTGACTAATCAACTCTAATCATTAATTACTTTTAATTAAGTAATTATCTTTAAGTAATTAATTACCTTTAGTTACTTATCAATTAACTAATTAACCTTTAATTATTTAATAAGTCAACCTTTAATTATTTGAATATACTTTAAGTAATCATCCTTCAATTACTTACATAAATCATCCTGAAATTAGTCACATTAATCACATTAATTAATCAGCTTCCAACTAATTGTCATAAAAAAACTTATTAATCAACCTTTGAAAACAATTATCATTTAAACCTTGTTAATGACTTTTGGAAATAAAACATAATTAATACATTAATTAACTTAAGACCTTTAAGTTAAATTAATGATTTGAAAACATTCCGTTTTTCTTAATTACTTACTTAATTACAAAAATTAAGTTTATTTAAAATAAGTTCTAAAATAAAGTTACATGAATATATTAACATTTTTAACTTTAAATAATTTGTTTTAAAATCTTAATTAATCCAAATTTAAATCAACATTGATTATTCAAAAAAGGAAATGGGTTAAAAATTGTTTAAATTATTCAAGTTTTAAAATTTAAAAACTTGCTTCTACCTAAATTCCCAGACCCGAGCGTTTTCATGATTTCCCTGAGCCTAACTCTGGGTTTCCCCCACATCACTCGTCTTCGAGTACTTTAGCAAGTTCCCTCGAGTTCGTCCCCGAGATCTTCCTTTCTACCCCAACCCCATAGCAAAACACATACACAGGGATACACGTTAACGTTCACAGGTGATTAAGGCTACTCCAACCAACATTATGACCCCCGACCAGTCGACGACACCCTCACCGACTCGCCTAGCTTATCGGATCGATGAAACCACCCATATATCAAAATCGAGCTAATCTAAATTTTTCCTGGAACCAATTCTTCTGACAAAATCATCACGCCGACAACCATCTAACCCCTATCATCCATGCCATCATGACCTGAGATTCCCCGGTGACCCTTGAAACCTTTCCCTATGGTCCGGTGCGACCCGATGCAACGAGGACGAGGCGGCGATCAATTTTCATATGCTAACATAAATTTGGGCTTAAACCCTACAATCTCATCGATCAGCTTCTCTGGTGAATTAAAAAAAAATCGATTATTTTTTCTGTATTCTCCAACCTTCCAGCCACCTTCACAATCAATCTCGACCACTAGCACTACGCCGATCACTAGAATTTGATAAAAATGACTTATCCGTTCAACTTGCAATTTCGCTTGATTTTCAAGTTTAAAAATCATGATTTCTTTCTCTAAATTCATCATTTGCAAGCACTAATCAGATAACATAATCAAAACAAAGAATTTAAACATTCGATTTTTGAATTCAATTTTGATCATTTCTTTCATTTTCTATTTTCGAATTGAATATTTTTCATCAAATTATTTTTAAAGACAATATTATTCCTTTATTCACCTTTCATCTTCAAAGATCCCAACCTATTACTGATTTTATAATGAGAATTTGAATTATCAAAATGGATTAAGCTTGTAAATTGTTTTAAACAAAGAGATATATCCCTGTAAACAAACATGCACACATCACACACACATATATATATTCAGACATGCATACCATATATATATATATATATATATATATATATATATATATATATATATCCAACATGCAGGCTTTTTAAAACAATATACTTCAAGTGTCAACCACAATATCAAAGCATATAAGCAGACACAAGTGAGTTTGCTCATTTGGTTGATGAAGCATAAACCTAGAAAATGAAATCTGGAAGTGTTTGATGTTTTGATTCTTCTTGAATCTTGCTTGTTCAACTGAATTTGATCCACTTGTAGTTGATAACCATGCTGAGATGATCTTTGATTTGAATTTATAACTTTAGTTTGCTTCCAGGTTGAAACTTGATCTAGCTTTGATTTTCAGATTTGAAATTTTTATTTTGATTCCTCTAGTTTTGGCTTTGATTTGAATTGCTTTATCTTCTCTCTGGTTTTGATTTTTTGAAAGCCGAAGCTTGTTTTTCAATTTTGATTTTAAACTTTGTTTGATCTGCACTGTCCAGATTTTGAAAATCTGGAAGCTTAAAACTAGACATGCTTTCAGATTTGAATTTGAAACTTGCTTTAAGTTGAAGATTGAAGTTTAGATTTAGTTTTCGGTTTTAATTTGTTTTTCTTCTTTGATTTTTTTTTCATATTTTTGTTTTAGATTTGAATTTTAACAAGGAAATGAGAAGGGGGGGGAGCCAGTGATATATATATCTTTGATTTCCTTTATTATTATTTTCAAAAATAAAAGGAAAAATAAAAACCAAACATGACACTTGTCTCTTTTTATGCTAATTAGATTACAAATGTTTTAATACATTTTTAAGATATTTACACTTGTTAAAACAAACATTTTTTTGTTTAAACCCTTGTTCATTATTTTCTTATGTATGTTAATTTATGCATTATGTTTATATACATATGTTTTTATAGATCTATGTTTATGTTTTTATCTTCTTATACATTTACATTTTTATAAATTAAATTTATCTCAATTGTTTTTTTTCATACTATAATCTCAATTTAGTTTAATATATACTTATACTTTACATTCTCATTCATACATTTTTCTATCATTTATATCTACCCAACTTTTAAAAGATAAAGATTTTAAAATCTTAATTAAACATTAATAAGTAAATCACATATACATATGTATATTAAAATTAAAAAAAATTATTAATTGAAAATATAATATTTTCCAATCCAATTTATTTTTCTATTTATTTTTGGATTTCAAATTCAAATTTCAAATTACAATTTGTATATATAAATATAAAACAAACACATATCATTATTTATTTTCTTGAAAAATCCAGATTAATTCATAATAAAATTCAAAAATCTATATCAATTACCTATTTAAATTTGTCTTAAAAACCGAAATCGTTACAATAGACCTTATTGTGGATCTGATGCTATATAACTCCCTACACGGTAGCCAATGGTATCTACAAAAGATGCACAAAGCACCCACTGTGGATCCGATGACATATATAGCCCCCTACACATAAGGCAATTATAACGACCCAGAATTTTGGTCATTTGAAATTCGTATATTCTATCGATTTTAAATATTCACAAGTAAATTTTATAAGTTGCATAACTTATATTTCGAATATTTGGATTTAATTGGATAATTAAATTATTAATTTAATATTTGAGATTGAGTAAATAATTTGAAATTTGAATTTAATGTGAATAAAAATGATTTAAAGTTGAATTACATTATATTTGAATTAGAATGATGTTAGAGAAATTTTAAAATTGAACTAAAAGTTAATTTGTAGAAATTGAATATTTTAATATTTAATTAATGTGTAAAAATAGTCATTTTTCACGCAGTCTTGGATTTCGATGAAACTAGTTTCATTGGATCCATAATGCAATATTATTTTAAGATATCAAGTTTTGTGTCAATCGGATTTATGGTGTAGTCGTTGTTTGCGCAAAAATAGGTCGCAAACCCTAGAAGTAGTGAAAGCACCAGTGTATGTACACAGATTCATAATTTTCCAACGCAGAACACAAATCTAGATAAAGTAGAGAATAAAGATGAGAAACGGTACAGTTAAAATGGAAGAAAGCAGGAAAGAACACAAGGTTCATAGTGCTTCGGCAATCCGGCCTCGTCCACTTTGAATCAATCCTTTTTATTCCCTTTGTACTATAGTTACAATTACAAGCCTTTAGTATCAATTACAAAAAGGGCAGAGCTTCCGCGTTCGAAAAGGAGAAGATCCTCTTTTTAATTGCCATAACTCCTATTTATAGGTGTAGATTCGAAAATATCCGCCCCAAAACATGGAATACTTATTCTCTTGGACAAGTCGGCCCACCGGCTCGACCAGAGCGATTTGGGATCGACGCGTTTTCGATTCGTACCGATCCAAAAAGTGGTCCAATTGAACTAGAATAAACCGTGGAGGTTCTCGAATGCATCAGGAAGTCTCTCTCCAAATTTCATCGCATTTGGACTCGTAGATTGGGAGTTATGGTCGATGCAAGTTTGTGTTCACCGGTTGGTTGTCGCATTCGTATCCATGAATTCATCTCTGTCCCTTCGTATACATCGCAATCGCAACGATGATGTGGCTCGAAAACCTAGAGGAGATCAACTTTTGATGCCGAGTTGACTGCTTAGTCATTCAAACATGTTTCCTTCGTATCGATCTGAGACGCCTACTTCGCATTGATGATTCAATGTCCATTTCGTATCGACCCCCACCAATTGTTCGTATCCATTTTCTTCATATCAATTGAGCTTCGTTCCTTCGCACTCTTCAGCCGCCCCCTATTTGTATAGATCCTCTGCATATCGTAATGACCCTGACTTGAACTTCGAAAATCGGCACCAAATACATCACCCGTATTTGAATGCCGTAGATTCAAACGTCGAATCTGGTTCGCCGGAGATTATAACACATTAAGTACAACAACATAGCAAAAAAAAAAAAGAATAACTTTATTGATATATAACATTTGAACCCCCTATCACGTTGTATTAAGAAAGGTCGGTCATGGGACTGGTGTGAGCAAACGAAAATAGTTTTGAACAAAAACAAACAACAAAAGAAGTAAAAAGAAATTCGCAATGATTTTTGGAAAACTTGAAACTACCATAAGGCCTCCCCGCACACCGACAATGCAAGCGCACAATTGGACGAGATTTCTCCTTATGATAGTCAAACATGCTTGATACGCAAAAACCATTTGATATTATTATTAGTGCATAGTGCAGAAAACATTTGCAAGTACAATATTAATCTTAGCTAGTATACGTACCGTTATAGTATGCCTATTATAGCTACCATGTTAAATGGCAGCTTCTACAACTAAAACCGTGTAGGGCACGTATTGGATGATTGGATTTCCAACAATGGTCAAGCTAAGGAACTTCCTATACTACATGCATATGCCTCTGGAGGGATGCCCCGAGAACCTAACCGGATCTCTGCCAACACAAGGCTAGATTACCTCTGTAACTAGGTAACTACTGACACGAGTCTGCCATCCCCCGGTTGTCACCGACCTTTATTCGAGGGCCCTCAACACCAACAACCACAAAGCAATAGATTTGCAGCAACCACATAAGTTAAGTATGTAGACTCCATACCATGATACAACTTTTTATCCAGAAGAAAATAGACGTACCCTAAAGGGCGCTACCCCCGATAACCTTGCTGCATCCTTCCTGTTTCGACCATTCCGGCTTGTGAGGTCCTAATGAGGTCTCGTCCACAAAAGCTACACTTTTCACAAAATCCATGCTTCGATCAACAAATGATCAACAGCACTTAGCATGCCACATTACCAAATTGGGAATGTATCATTAGTAACCATCAACTACATAACCTCTGAGCTCGTACGTCTCAGAGAAGGGTGTTAGGCTAAGAGAATAAATTCTCTACCACCAAACTGAAATGTATTTGATAGAAAACAGCTTTACATCTCAAAGTGTAACGTCAGACATACATCCATACAAGTCTGTTCCGGGTCCGAACTGAGCCGAAGGCACTTCAAAAGAAGCCCTTGCAAATCCGAAAAATCCCTAATCACATCCGAACTCCCATCACAAAGAGTAATCAAATCTCTATACCGGGGCCATTCGGTACACAGACATTCGACAGGTCATACTTTCGTTTTTGAAAATACCCGGTCTTTACCACTGGTCTTCAAATGCTATCAATTTCTTCATATCATTATTCGGAATCGGTTTTATGACATAAATTCCTCCCCCGGCTAAAGCGAATAATGAGCGTTTAATTTTAAAACCATATGTATATTGTGGGATCTTAGTTAAGTCACAACTTATTACCCAAAACCTTTCTTTCAAATGGTCTAAACAAATTACCACTTTTAATCTTTAAAATAAAAGATTCCCTCTTAAAGATACTCTTCAGTTTTAAAACAAGATTCGCCAAATCTTTCACAAAGATTCATTCATAGCTTTCGAAACTATTTCAATTCCAAATCTTTTATACAAAAGATACTTCTTTAATATCATCTTCAATTTGAAAACGAAGCTCACCAATCTTTAACAAATATTCATTCATAGCTTTCAAAACTATCTTTATTTCAAACTTGAAATCCTTTCAACACAAATTGGAAATCCTTTCTTTATATGAAAGCTATTATTATTTGAAAAACAATTATTTTCGTTTCGGAAAAATCTGATCAAATATGCACAAGTTATAAACTTGGTTTAAATTCAAATTCCCAAAATAATACTTTTAAAATGGTTTAAAATCCATATATATTATTGTATAGCTTGTATACCCTTTCAAACCATAGTTTCAAAAATAATTTCAAAACTTAAAACAAGATATATTCTATTCAAACTAAATTCAATTTCAATTTTCCTTTTCAAAAGCTTTTCATTTCAACCCAATTCCATTTCCAAAAGCCTTTTGGATTCAAAATTCATTTTTTAGAACCATTTCATAATATTAAATTCAAATATTTGTGACTTAACCAATTTCCTCATGCAATCCATATTTATGTGTGTATGGTGTAGTCCAGGGGTTTTACATACAGCAATATAATATCATCAATCATCACAAATCCAAACACAGCAATATGGATAAGCGGTATAATCCTATAACGCTTATCTTCATTCATAGATAAATAATATAAATTCATCATAGACAGATAAATTACATTCATCCCAGCTTAAATCAAAATAATTCATATCACAAAGCATCACACATCAGGAATATCAAACAATTCAAAGCATTTAATACTATCCAAACATCCATAAGTAAGATCAATTAGTTATTTGATTAATTTAGACCAGATTAATTACTTTTGAATAAATTACTAATCCCGATTAATTAATATTAATTAATTACAAACCATTTTGATTAATTATCCTTTAATCACTTATTCATTAACCTTTAATGATAAATTAATTAACCTTTAATTATTAATTAATCAACCTTTAATTATTAAATTACTAACCTTTAATTATTTAATTATCTTTTAAATAATTTTCTTTAATTAATTAATTAACCCTTAATTAATTATCCCATTAATTATAACAAGTGATTATCCCTAATCACTTATATTAATAAATTACAAATTAATTACATTGAGTAATTTTCCGTTAATCACTTGATTAATCAATTTAAATCATTAATTATTACTTTTAATTAAGTAATTATCTTTAAGTAATTAGTTACCTTTAATTACTTATATTAATTAATCTTAATTGATCAATTATCCTTTAATATAATTACATAAAGTAATTATCTTTAATTACATTAAGTAATAAACTTTTATTAATTACATTAAGTAATTATACTTAATTAATCTCATTAAGTAATCACCCTTTAATTACTCCTCATTAATCACTTAACTCACGATTAATTAATCCTTAAATAACTTTTAATTAAGTAATTATCATTGAATTTCAAATTTAAAATAACCCATTTATCTCAATTAATTACTTAATTATATTCAAGTTTATTTGATAAACCTTTATAAAAAATATCACTAACACATGGATTAACTAAAGATATTTAAGTTAATCCATAATTGAAATCATTTCGTTAATTAACTATGTAATTACAATATTAAATTTATTTAAAATAGACTTTTAAAATAAAGGTTATATATGTATATAAAAATACTTTAAAACTAAATTTATTTGAAATAATTTCTTTAAAAACTTAACTAATCCCAAAATTAAAATAAAGAATTTATTATTTTAAAAGAATTAAAAAGAAGGTGTTTAAATTTGTTTTAAATTTAAATTTGGAAAAACTTATTTTAAAACAAAAACTATTTTAACATTATCCCGAGACAACTTCTGTTCTTCACCCGAGTCAAGTACCCAATCCCCCGAGACCCTCTTCGAGTTACCCTATTTTTCTTTGTTTTGAAACTTTGTTTTAATTTTTTTCTTTTTAAACATGTTACCATTAAACACTCGTATATTACCCATGTGCTTTCTTAAGAGAAACCCAGTCTTCCACGAAACAAAACTCAAGGTAATCACCCTTGCTTCCCAAACACAAACCCATTGACACAACCCATCACCGTGTACACCAATTCTGTTCACCTCCGACCAGAGCCACGACCACCCACACATTGCCAATCATCTCCTCCATCATCACAAAAACCCAGATCGTCAAATTCGATGGAAAATCAAAAACAAGCAATTCGACTCGAGGTTGAACCCAAACCTGATCATCTGAAAACTCCTCGTCCTATCACCTCCAGCCACCAGAGGTCGCGCAATCGCATCCAGAGCTACACCTAAGACTCACGCATCGATCCCCCCCCCCCCCCGGTCTCATTGATTCCGATCCACCATGGACGAAGCACGAGCTCGAGATATGACGGCGACCAAATATCTCACAAAAACCCTAAATGATGACAATCGGCCACCACGTTGCAAAATAAATTCCCTTGCCCTTTTTCCCATGTCCGCCACCTCTTCAAGCTCCTCCGACCTCAATTCTGAGGCCTCTGACCTCCGCGATCACCAAGAATTGACCAAAACTCCAATTCTGTTCAACATGAGATATCCCAATAATTATTAACTTAAAAACATGAATTGATTACCTAAATTCATAATTTCGCATTACGAATCATTTGTAAAGTCAAAACACGAAATTGAAATAATTGATTTTTGACTTGAATTAGATTACCACTGTAATATCCAATTTTCTATTCTTAAACATTTCCACTCGGAATTATTTTTAAAAATGAAATCATGATGTTACAAACAATTTCTTTTTAGAAATTAAAGCTTAATTTTGTTTAGAAAGAAATATATGAATTTTTCAATATGTTGTTCTTTATTCTGTTGATATAACAGAGTTAATATCTATGCACGGATATATGTACCATCATATAGATATATATTACACAGACATGCAAGCATATTTACTCAATCATACAACATATTTCACATCACAGCTTTAGGTATTTACCACACACAATCAAAACATAAACAGGTTTGAGGGTAGTTTGCTCACCTGGATCATGTTGACAGAGAACACAAGCCTGGAATGATATTTGAACTTGATTATTTGATTTTTTTTTAAAGACTGGAAACTGCTTTGATCTGAGACTTGAATTGTAACTTGATTGTGTTGAGTTGAAATGAATCTGATCCGGATCCTTACGTATTTGAGTTTCTCTTTGAACTTGATTTTTCTTTTGTTTCCAGGTTTTGATTTCTGGCTTTGATTTTTTATCATGCTTTTGATTTGAGATGACTCTATACTTTGCTTGCTGATTTTTGAGTTTGATCATTACTTGCTTTTGAAATGAAATGATCAGATCTTTGTTTTGACCTAAGTTTAATTTCCAGGCTTGTAGCTTTGAATCTTATTTTTCTTTGTTTTTTAAGCTTTTGATTTATTTTTTTTGGTTTCTAGGTTTTCATTTTTGAAGATGAAGAAAGAGTTTGGGAAAATTTTGAACTGAATGAAGATAGTCAGGTTTCTCTAAAAAAAATTTAGATATTTTAATTTAAAAGAAAGGTCATGCCACTTGTATTTGCAAGTTATACAAAGCTAACACTTATTAATCTATATTATGAAAACCTTACACTTGTTAATTCATATAATCTCAACCTTACATATGTTCAAATGTAAACATTTTGTGCTTAAACCAATTATGTTAATAAATTTATGAAACATGTTTTTATAAATATGTTTTTAAATTTAATCAACGCATTTCCTTATATATATATATATATAACTTTTTAAAGAATTTTTTTTTAAATTTAATTATACCTTAATTAATTACATTAATTAATCCTCAATTAATTATCATTTCTTAATCACATTCATTAATTAATTAACCTTTAATTAATTAATTATCCTTAAATTAATTACCTTAACTAATTATAACATTAATTAATTATCCTATAATTAATTATTATTTATTTTTGAAAATTCAAATTCACATTTCAAATTACAATCTATTTATATAAATGAACAAGCATATATCCTATTTAATTTGAAAATTTCAAATTAATTCACAATTTAAATCCAAAATTTTATATTAATTATCACAGTAAATTTGACATAAAATCGGGATCGTTACACATATGTCCTTTGTATAGATACAATACTTGATTGATACGAAGTGCTCTTCCAAACTCTTGCTCGTATTTCATATCGACCTCGGCCTTGATCGATACAAAATGCCCTACCATACCAATGCCGAGTCCAACTAACTCGATGCATGTTGTATTGATGTGAAACCATCGATTGGAAACATGTTGCTATTTCCAACCTAATCGGTACGAAAGCATCGAGTACGTCCCTAATCGATACCAGAGTATCGATCCGAAGTAGACAACCGACCCGATGTGGATAAATACGAACCACATCGATGTGAACCATATCGATACGAAGGTATTGATGCGAACCATTCCTCACCAATATCGATCCATCCATATCTCGAGCATACGAACTTCGATTAACTTGAGATTCGAAATGTTGCCTCACCTAATCTTGTTCATCATTCTCAATCGATCCCGTCTTGATTGGAGCTCGACCAAATTTTGACGATATTGATCATAACCTTATTTCCAATCGATCTCCAATCCTGATATCCATACTTTCCTGCTAATTTCTTGATATCTCGGCCATGACCAAAAGGCGGGGTAATATTTGCCCTCCAAAACATGACTTGTGGTAAGAAGGCGTGTTTTGAATAGCTTCAAATTCGATATCCAAAGTTCATATTCCAACCATAGCCATACCATCTGATCCATAATCCAATCCATTACATGGCCATCCTATTCGAGTGCCACGGCCATATTCTTATCCAAATCCATGACTGCTCCGAGTCGATATCCAATTTCGAATCCAGTAGTCAAATCCTTAGCCAATTTCATATCCATCTGAACCTGACAGCCGAGTTCTGATCCATCCATGTCCAATAACCGAATCCAGGAACTCTTCGGGTCGATATTCAAATTCATAACCTCTCCGGGTTCTTTCCAAGCGCAATCCACACTCGATGACCTGTATTGAACACGCCTTGGTATTCTTGGTTCAGTGTCTCTGAATGCTGAGTAATGCCATGGCTTAAATCCAAAGCCAAATTCTGGTCGCTCTAGACCCATGTCGAGTATAGTCCATACCCGACGACCTGAAACAGTAGCCAATAGATAATATGGGGCCTAAGTCCTAGGTCGAATCCTGGTCTATTCGGACCCTTGTCAAGCATAGTCTATACTCAACGACTTGAATAAACTAATTCGCCACGTTCGAAGGAAGAGACTTACCCCTTGTCAGGCATAATCCATACCCGACGACCATTTACCAAAAACCCGGTAAAAATCCAATCGAAATCCAATCCGAAATCCAGATTAAATCAAAAGACAAAAAAACCATACCATAAATCCAAACCGGAAAATAAGCATCCAAACCAAAGTCTAAACCAGAAAGTAAACAAAACTAGGAGTTCAAACCAAACTCCGAAACCAAACCAGAAAAAAGAAAATGTCCAAATCAAAAAAAGAAAAAACATATTTCACAAACTACAGCGTCGCGGTTTATCATCATCTCAGAGCATGCCTAGAGGTTATCTCCATCCCCGAACATGAGTAAGTGACTTAGCCGTCTGCCAAGAGTTTGCTACTTATTCCATATCATCCCTGTCAGTCAATAACCAATCAACCATCATTCCTAGGCCTCTTGCCATCGTCATTTGAGGTATACAGTGGCTGCTTCTATTCCATTGCCGCATTTCGAGTTCCAACATATTGCCGCAACTGACCACTACTTACAGGCTCCTCAATTATATCCTTTAGATGCCTGCAGTTGTTGGTATCATGCCCGTCCAGATCATGAAAGAGACAGTGCCTTCTGCATGCCCTCTCATGTTCCGAGGTTTCCCTCTTTGTCGGCCTTCGATAAGGAAGTCGATCTCGAATTTCCAGGTATATCCGTTCCAATGCTTCATTCAGTTCTATGTAAGTGGAGAATTTTGGTTCTTCCCGGCGTTTCCTTGCCCTGCCAAAGTTTTCATCCAACTTCCACTTTCCTTTATCCTTATCCTTATCTGAGCTTTCGCCGGATGGTTCTCCATCCTTGACCACATTTACTTCCTTTAACTTCGTATTTGAACATGCATCCTTCTGTCGAAGAAATCTTTCGGCTTCATGCAAGAATTGCCCAAGATCCATTGGTGGGACCTGTATCAATGATACTTTGAAATCCGAGTTATCCCCAACTCTTGACACCGCCGCCATTAAAACCATCGATGGATCTGATTGATCCACCAAAGCAACCACTACATTGAACCGAGTCAAGAAAGCCCTGAGCGATCCCCCTGTCCTTTGCTTCACCGACATTAGCATCATCACATTCTTTGGTCTTTTGATATGAACATGAAACTGCTTTAAAACCCTGTCTACCTATTCCATCCATGTCCTGATAGATCCATCTTCCAATTGCCTAAACCACATAGCAGCTATATTCGTCAAGTACAAATGAAACACCGGGCCACAACTTCCTCCGATGTCCCCAGCGCTTCCATATGTCTTGTGTACCTCATTAGATGATCGGTAAGATCAGCCTTACCGTTATATACCTCTAGAGTAGGCAGCTTGAACTCTGGTGGAATCCGATCCATTCTGATGTCATGGGTAAACGGACTCCTATTTACTCCTTCGAGATCTCTGTTTGCTAAACCTCCACGCATAGTTTCGCCTGATAATCTCAGCCAATCCAGCGTTGTCCACCAAGAGTTTCCCCCTGAGTCCCCAGGGAACGCTGGTGCATACTCTTTATCACGTACTCTTGTGCTCTTGCCAGCATCCTGTTATGTGGTGTACCTAGAATTCCTCCATGAATTGGTCCATCGTCGCCAGGTGGTGTGGCTCCGAGCCTGGATCCATCCAAATTAACAGTTGTGTGCCGATTAGGGGTTGTGCCCTCTTGAGCTACTTCATCCGACTGCCTGTTGGGTCCTTCCGTTCCAGCTCTGTGGATCTGAACTCTAGCAGCTCCAGCTGTTCCTGCCTATCCAAACCGTTTGAGAAGGTTCTGCATCATTTCCTCTTGCCTTTTCAACAATCCTTCCTGCATAGCTCCCATCATCATCTCCGTTTCACTCTAGTGATGAAAGCTGAAGTCTGCTTTTCTCTTGAAGAAGCCTCCTAACTCCCTTCATGCTGACTCCTTTCCACTCTTTGTCTCCTTGCTGATTGCTTTGTTTTGGTTCCTTTTAGATCTGATCCTTGAGCCTTCCAAATATAAACTCCAAATCTATTATAGCGGGTGCAAGTCGTTCTCAGTGAAAGCACCAAAGTGTTTGCACCAAAATTGGTCACAAACCCCAGAAGTAGTGAAAGCACCAGTGTATATACAAAGATTCACAATATTCCAACGCAGATCTCAGATCCAGATAAAGTATAGAATAAAGATGAAGAAACGGTATAGTTAAAATGGAAGAAACCTAGAAAAAACATGTGATAACCCTGATTTTTGTGAAGTAATTTCATGATTTAAATTAGTTTAAGTTTGTTTAAAAATTGCATTGAAAAGAAATATATATATATATATATATATAAATAGGAATGGAAACTGTTTTGTAAGTGTATGGTTTAAACATGAATGTGTGTACAAGATAGTGCACACATATGCACACATTTCTTTTTTCTGTGTAATAAAATAGGCAGCAATCAATATATATATATATATATATATATATATATGTATGTATGTATGTATTAGAATAAATAAAGTACAAATACATATGTATGCAGACATGATTATGTCTTTAATAAGTTTGGCATAAAAGAAAATAAATATAGGCAGAAATAATGAATACATGCAGAAAAATATTAGATACTTAAAATTATTTAAGAAAAAAAGAGAAAAAGAAGATTTAGGCAAAATAAGTTCACATGTGTTATATAAGTGCACAGGCAAGCATTTGCTGGTAGGAAACAAAAATTGCATGGAAATGGCATGAACCTTTGAGCAAGCATTTTATCTGTTTCCAGCAATCTTTTTATTAGGGAAAACAAGAAGTCATGCATATAACATGACCGGGGTAAGATTAAAAGAATAAAGCTTATTTCTGAAAAATATAACCAGGACCACATACCCTTTTCTCTTGAATTCAAATGAGAGGCAGATCATGTTATATAGGGTAAAACTGACATTGAGTAATTTCATTAAACCCTAGTAGCAGCCAGGGTTTTATATATGGAGGCTTAGTGTAGTGAGATCATCCATATTTGCTCTTCATCACTTAAAAAAAACATAAGTCAGAAAAAATGAGGAGCACCGGCCATTAGAGTAAGAAGAAGGCAGAAGACCCAAAAGAAAGAAAAGACTTAGGAAAAGAGGAATTAAGGTGAGTAACCTCACTCGAAACTTTGGCATTAAGTCTTGATTATTGAGGCAACCTAATTGAATTTATATTTCACTTTTGCAAGCTATGTTCATTTTTATGATTTGATGACTTTGGTATGTTAATGATCTGCTCAAGTGAAAAATCTTTTATAGTAATCTATCCAGTATAAAAGAGTCATGGATTTCATATTTAAATATGTTTATTTGTGGTATGGTTAAACTTTGAGATGAAGTAGTTTTGTTTATGGGATTTCTTTATACAATTATTTATTTAAAACCCAGGATTTATGTTGTAAATATATGATCTAAAATGAAAGAAAATGTGGGGATGCAGCATTGTGTTGTTGCTTATGTCTCATATTAATTGAAATAAAGAAAAATGTAGGGGTGCAATGTTATACATGTGCTGAGCTTCTATGTTTTATGAACCATCCAAATCAAAGCTTATACTTGTGGTTTAGCCAGATCTTAAAGATTAATAAGGATCTGACTGAACCAGAGGTAAAAGGGAGGCAACCAGAAAAACTACCTATAACCATATGTTTATACTTGATCCATTGAAACCCATGGAAAAAATAATATATATACTTTGAGAACTCACATCTGTTTGCATGATTAAATGCTTGTTTATGAGAACATGACTTACCAATCTCTGGATGAATGTATGTTGGCTGAATGTTTGTTTCTCTGATTAAAAAATGATATGCAGATGGCTAGCACACTAATGGAAAGGGGAAAATAAAACTTAGTAATTTAACTAGGGACTTTTGGATCTTAGGGCTACAAAATATGGCTTGGCAAGGTGAATATTGCAAGCTCACACATGGTATGTTTATACCCAGGGGCCTGAGTGTGCTGGGTTAACAGAGAGATGTCCCAAGCAATGTGTGGTTTAAACAAGAGAAAGTAGCTAACGGCCATATTACACTTGATGGTGAACAATAGAAATAGGTTCAGGTGAGGGCTTGGGTAAAATCCCTGATGGCCAATAACTTGGTAGAAAAGTCTTGAAAGTTTGATTGATGAATGTGTTGATTGGTTTATGGTGTTCATAGATGAATTTTATGATTATTATCACTGAAATAAACCATTGATCTATGCAAAAAAAATTTATGTACTAATTTATATACACATATCTCAGAGAAACCTGCACCAGGGTAGTAGTGAATTTTCTTTACCCATTTAAAGTTATTTGAATATGAATAAGGGTCATATAAAATCATATTTTCAGTTAGATTACTCATACCAGACTTTAGTCTGACCCTAGTTTGTTTATTCACCCTTGGGTGTCTCATATTCAAATGGGGCAGTTCATGGTGACTTTGCAGGGAAATAGGAGTTTCCTTGATCAGGCTTTGGATGATTTAGCTTCTTAAGGAATTGGATACAATATTTAAAGATTTGCTGAAGTTAAAATAGACGTTTATGCCAAATTTATGTTAAGCTATGTTGTTTAAGTTGCTTAGAAAAACTAATGTATTGTTATCTACTGTTTCGTAAGTATTGAATTTAAATGTGTTTCAGCTGGAACCTATGTGTTTGGTTTTGGAAATGTTTTACTAAGTAATGAAGTTTTTAAGCTTTTAGAATAATTCATTTATAATGATAGAAAACCAGAGATTGTAAGGATGTATCAATTGAGTGAACAATCAGGTATTTGACTTAAGAAAATCCATGTTTAAGTTGAAAAATCTGGCAGAGAAAGAAAAAGAAAAGGAGAGAGTTTTGAGTTTCTTTAAAAAGGAAACAAAATGACATATGTTTTGTTTAAGAATAAGTGCAGACTAGACAAGGCTAACATGACCATTTCACTGAGCCTGGGTTAAGCCAGCACTAAAAAAAAGGGTTTCAAACTCAATTTTCAGTAAAGTTTGATAACCCAAATATAGTGTAGACAGTTATTTTTAGGTTAACAATTATCTTAAAAATTAGGCACTAAAATCTTCCAGTGAATATACATGCACTGGAACATGCACACTCATGCACCATCAAAAGCACAGTTCATACAGTAATAAAAATCATGGGAAATACATATAAAATGCTAAGATTTTGAAGGCATGAAATCAATGGTTATGTAATGATTTAAGTGTGCCCAGAAAACCTGTTTTTAGAAACATTTTTGCTATGTGGGGAATTACTTAAGGATCCCCAAACAGATTTTCTGCTTCCAAACTTTTGTACTCTGGTTTAAATAGAAAGTAATGTAAATATATATCTTCATATATGTAAGTTTAAGATAATTCGAGCACAACAATATTTTTATATTGGCATTAAGATCCTGGATAGAAGAAAAATTAGAGAATAATATTCTCTTGATTAGATGACCATGCAAAAAAAATAAAAAAATAAAGTGGGTCATCTCATTTGGTATCAAAGCTATGTTGTTAAATAACATAGCAAAATTTTGTATGAACTTGTTTGCATTGGATGTATGGAAGTGATGACTGCTTTGGATGCTTTGTTTTGTTAGTGCTTATACTACTAATATCTATTATAACTAAATAGGGATAGATTGAAATGAATTAATCTATTAAGTAATAGGCAAAAATGGACTAACCTAAGTGTCATATCCATAGAGCTATGGTAGGACCCAGACATCCAAATGTAGGAGCAAGTGAATCACTCATGGTGAATGTGCAAGAATTCATGAGAGCCATAAGGGATGGGGTAGGCAACGGGCAGGAAAATCCGCATGAGGAACTTTCCAAACTACTCAAGACTTTTACCAACCTTGGAGGCAAAACTTTTGATGGCACAGAAGGAGTTATGGGAGTTCAAAATTGGCTCAGAATTTTGGACAGAATCTTTGCAGACATGCAAGTTGAAGACCAAAGGAAGAGGCAAATTGCATCCAGGCAATTAAGAGGAGCAGCTTTGGATTGGTGGGAGGTTATCATAGCTGGAAGACCTGAAGGAGAAGTGACATGGGATCAATTTAAAGCAATGCTGGAAGGTAGGTTTGTCCCTGCATCAGCCAAGAAGTCTTTGCTAGAAGAATTCATCAAATTAAGGCAAGGAACTATGAATGTCACTAAGTACACTCAAAAGTTTGAATCATTGGCAAAGTATGGTACAGTACTCATTACTACTGAGGAAGCTAAGAATGGCAGATATATTCAAGGGCTAAACCCTAGCCTTAGTAGGGCTATGCTACCATACAAGGACAGGACTTTTGATCAAGTTTTGGACTTGACTTTGAGCATTGAACAACATGATAAGGCCAGAGAGAATTTCAGGGCATTCAAGAATAGCCAAAATAAGAAAGGAAAGGGCAAATTTCACCCTTATGATAAGAAGAAAGTAAACACAGCTTCCACCAAGAAACCAGAAGAAGCCAATGCTGCTGAAATTAAAAAGAAGATTATTTGTTATAACTGTGGCCAAGAGGGGCATATGAAGAATAGGTGCACAAATGTTAAGCCAACATCCTTCAAATGTTACCATTGTGGGAGGGAAGGTCACATAAAGAGGAATTGTCCAGATTTTAAGCAAGGAAAATTAGGGGCTTTGGAAGGAAAAGGCAAGGCAACTGAGGGATCAAATATGGAGAATCATGGCCAAGTTGAAGGTACTTTGCTTATTCATTCAATACCTTTTGCAGTAGTGTATGATACTGGGGCTACACACTCATTAATCTCCCATGATATTGCACAACAATTAAAATTGAATTGTATGATTGTTGATAAGCCATTATTTATAAGAAGCCTCATAGGTAGCTCATGTGTTCTGGGTATGATGTGTATGCAACTAAGGTTAGATATAGGGGGACATGTGTTTAACTCAGACCTATATGTATTGCAATATCCGGGCATAGGAGTTATTCTAGGAGTTGATTGGTTGAGTAAATATAAGGCTATCATAAATATGGAGACATCTACCATATCATTGAAAATTTCTGATGGAAAAAGGGTAGTAGTTCTTTGTGAGGCAAATAAGAATAGAAATATGGCCAACCTTTGTATATTGTTTAGTGAAAAACCCATGCCTGCATTAGAAGAAATCCCCATAGTGAATTAATATATTGATGTGTTTGGTGAAGTTAGGGGAGTTCCAAACCACAGACCAGTTGAGTTTTCAATCAGAATAATTCCAGGAGCTAGCCCAGTGGTTAAAAGACCAACCAGAATGAGGCCTAAGGAGTTGATAGAATTGAAAAAGAAATTGGTTGAATTAGAAGAAAGAGGCTTTATTAGACCCAGTAGCTCATCATAGGGGGCACCAGTAGTCTTTGTTAAGAAACAAAATGGATCCCTTAGGTTAAGTATTGACTATAAGGAATTAAATAAAGTCACAGTAAAAAACAAATACCCCTTACCAAGAATTGATGATCTCTTTGATCAATTGAGTGGTGCAAAAATATTTTCTAGGCTTGATTTAGCTTCAGGCTTTCATCAAATGAAAGTAGAAGGGGAAAGCATTAAGTATACAGCCTTTAACACAATATATGGACTTTATGAATTTTTAGTAATGCCATTTGGCTTGACAAATGCTCCTTCCTATTTTGTTGATTTGATGAATAGGATTTTTAGAGAATATTTGGACAAATTTGTATTGATATTTATTGATGACATACTAATTTATTCTAAGTCAGTTAGAGAGCATGAAAATCATTTGCATATGGTATTCAAGAAACTGAGGCAGGAAGACTTGAAAGAAAAATTTTCAAAATGCACTTTTTGGCAAAATGAAGTGAATTTTCTAGGCCACATTATATCAGAAAAAGTAATATCTGTGGATCCCAATAAGGTCATTGCAGTGCAAGCTTGGAAAAGACCTACCAATGTCACTGAGGTCAGGTCATTCATGGGAATGTCTGGTTATTATAGAAGGTTTATAGAAGATTTTGCAAAAATTTCAATCCCATTAACCAGATTGACTAGGAAAAATCAAATGTTTACTTGGACTGAAGAGTGTGAGAAAACCTTTGGGAAATTAAAGGAAGCACTAGTGCAAGCTCCAATCCTCAAAGTACCTGAAGGGAATGAAAACTTGGTAGTGTATACTGATGCAAGTGGACAGGGACTTGGGGCAGTATTGATGCAACAACATCAAGTGATAGCTTATGCTTCTAGGCAATTGAAACCAAGTGAGGTAAGATATGCTACTCATGACCTTGAATTGGATGCTATAGTGTATGCTCTTAAGCTATGGAGACACTACTTGTTAGGGGCAAAATTTGAAGTTTATACAGACCATAAATCACTTCAATATTTATTTTCACAAAGAGAATTAAATATGAGGCAGCAAAGGTGGATTGAACTCCTAGCCTCATATGACTTTGAAATATTATATACCTCTGGTAAGGCTAACAAAGTAGCAGATGCCCTAAGTAGACAACATACTAACGTGGCTAGATTAATGATAGAAGAGTTTAACACCTTATCATTGTTAATTGATTTAGAGATAGAAAGTGATAATGTAGAGAACATGAACCTATGCAGTGAGAATGTAAAAATGGGAAAATTAAGCTTTATCACTCTAGGGTTAGAATTGAAAAACAAAGTTGTAAAGTTACAAGACCAGGATCCATTTTTGTTTGAAAAGAAAACTCAGATATTGAATTGTGAGGCAGTGGTAGGTTTTCAGTTGAATGATCAAGGCCATTTGAAGAAAGGAAAAAGAATATGTGTTCCAGCAATTGATGAGTTGAAGCAAGAAATCTTGGATGCTTACCACAAAAGCAAATACACTATACACCCAGGAAGCACAAGAATGTATCACAACCTCAAGAGAGATTATTGTGGAGTGGTATGAAGAGTGCAGTGGCAACCTATGTATCTAAATGTATGGTTTGCCAACATGTGAAAGCTGAGTATCAAAAACCCTCAGGGATGCTTCAACCTTTGCAAATACCATAATGGAAATGGGAGGATATATCAATGGATTTCATTGATGGTTTTCCTAGAACTAGAAGGGGGAAATGATAGTATTTGGGTAGTGGTTGATAGGTTAACCAAGTCAGCCCACTTTATACCAGTTAAGTAAGAAAGAAATGCATGTACTCTAGCCCAGTTGTTTATCAAAGAAGTGGTTAGACTACATGGTATACCAAAGACTATAGTAAGTGATAGAGATACCATCTTCACTTCAAAATTCTGGCAGAGTTTTCACAAGGCAATTGGGACTGATTTATGCTTAAGCATAGCATACCATCCTTAATCTGATGGTCAAACAGAAATTGTGAACAAATTGCTTGAAGACATGTTGAGAGCTTGTGTATTGGATTGGGGAGGAAGTTGGGAGGATCATATCTTTTTAGTTGAATATGCATACAACAATAGCCATCATAGTAGCATAGGCATGACACCCTTTGAAGCTCTCTATGGGAGACCATGTTTATCACCCTCAAGTTGGCTTGAATCTGGGGAATAGTGGTCTTAGGGCTAGAGAATGTGAAGGAAACTTCAGAGAAAATAGCTTTGATTAGAAAACGAATTGCCTCTGCCTAAGATAGACAAAAGAAATATGCAGATCAAAGAAGGAAAGCAGTACAATATGATGTTGGGGATTTTGTATTTATCAAAATATCACCCATGAAGAAGATTCTAAGGTTTGGGAAACAAGGAAAGTTGATTCCTAGATATATAGGGCCATATAAAATTCTAGAGAAAATAGGAACTGTAGCCTATAAGCTAGAGTTGCCATAAGAAATGAGAGCAATGCAAGATGTTTTTCATGTGTCTCAACTAAGAAGGTGGGTTCATGATAAGGAGGCAATCCTAGAATCCCCTAAAGATGTGCAGATTGACCCCAGGATGTTCTAGGAAAAGGAGCCAGTGGGCATAGTTGCTAGAGAAATCAAGAAATTGAGAAACAAAGAAATTAAATTAGTGAAAGTGCAATGGAGTCTTGACCCAAATGATTGCACATGGGAAGTGGAGGATAAAATCAGAAATGATTATCCACAACTGTTTGATTGAATGAAAGATATAATTTATATATATACTGATGAATGTTTTGATTGAAAATTGCATTGTGATTTTTGTTTTGATATGACTAGAGTTTAATCAAATGATTGACTTGAGAATGGTTTGAGATCAGAAAAGTTGATTTTCTGGATTAATGATATTTAATTAAGCATGGAAGAATTGTGGGACACAATTCCTAAAAGGAGGGGTATATGTGATAACCCTGATTTTTGTGAAGTAATTTCATGATTTAAATTAGTTCAAGTTTGTTCAAAATTTGCATTGAAAAGAAAATATATGTATATAGGAATGGAAACTATTTTGTAGGTGTATGGTTTAAAAATGAATGTGTGTACAAGATAGTGCACACATATGCACACATTTCTTTTTTCTGTGTAATAAAAATAGGCAGCAATCAATATATATACATATATATATGTATGTATGTATGTATGTATTAGAATAAATAAACTACAAATACCTATGTATGCAGACATGATTATGTCTTTAATAAGTTTGGCATAAAAGAAAATAAATATAGGCAGAAATAATGAATACATGCAGAAAAATATTAGATACTTAAAATTATTTAAGAAAAAAAAGAGAAAAAGAAGATTTAGGAAAAATAAGTTCACATGTGTTATATAAGTGCACAGGCAAGAATTTGCTGGTAGGAAACAAAAATTGCATGGAAATGGCATGAACCTTTAAGCAAGCATTTTATCTGTTTCCAGCAATCTTTTTATTAGGAAAAGAAGTCATGCATATAACATGACCGGGGTAAGATTAAAAGAATAAAGCTTATTTCTGAAAAATATAACCAGGACCACATACCCTTTTCTCTTGAATTCAAATGAGAGGCAGATCATGTTATATAGGGTAAAACTGACATTGAGTAATTTCATTAAACCCTAGTAGCAGCCAGGGTTTTATATATGGAGGCTTAGTGTAGTGAGATCATCCATATTTGCTCTTCATCACTTAAAAAAAACATAAGTCAGAAAAAATGAGGAGCACCAGCCATTAGAGTAAGAAGAAGGCAGAAGACCCAAAAGAAAGAAAAGACTTAGGAAAAGAGCAATTAAGGTGAGTAACCTCACAGGAAACTTTGGCATTAAGTCCTGAATATTGAGGCAGCCTAATTGAATTTATATTTCACTTTTGCAAGCTATGTTCATTTTTATGATTTGATGACTTTGGCATGTTAATGATCTGCTCAAGTGAAAAATCTTTTATAGTAATCTATCCAGTATAAAAGAGTCATGGATTTAATGTTTAAATATGTTTATCTATGGTATGGTTTAACTTTGAGATGAAGTAGTTTTATTTATGGGATTTCTTTATACAATTATTTATTTAAAACCCAGGATCTATGTTGTAAATATATGATCTAAAATGAAAGAAAATGTGGGGCTGCAACATTGTGTTGTTGCTTATGTCTCATATTAATTGAAATAAAGAAAAATGCAGAAGTGCAATGTTATACATGTGCTGAGCTTCTATGTTTTATGAACCATCCAAATCAAAGCTTATACTTGTGGTTTAGCCAGATCTTAAAGATTAATAAGGATCTGATTGAACCAGAGGTTAAAGGAAGGCAACCAGAAAAACTACCTATAATTATATGTTTATACTTGATCCATTGAAACCCATGGACAAAATAATATATATACTCTGAGAACTCACATCTGTTTGCATGATTAAATGCTTGTTTATGAGAACCTGGCTTACCAATCTCTGGATGAATGTATGTTGGCTGAATGTTTGTTTCTCTGATTAAAATATGATATGCAGATGGCTAGCACACTAATGGAAAGGGGAAAATAAAACTTAGTAATTTAACTAGGGACTTTTGGATCTTAGGGCTACAAAATATGGCTTGGCAAGGTGAATATTGCAAGCTCACACATGGTATGTTTATACCCAGGGGCCTGAGTGTGCTGGGTTAGCAGAGAGATGTCCCAAGCAGTGTGTGGTTTAAACAAGAGAAAGTAGCTAACGGCCATATTACACTTGATGGTGAACAATAGAAATAGGTTCAGGTGAGGGCTTGGGTAAAATCCCTGATGGCCATCGTAGAAAAGTCTTGAAAGTTTGATTGATGAATGTGTTGATTGGTTTATGGTTTTCATAGATGAATCTTATGATTATTATCACTGAAATAAACCATTGATATATGCAGAAATTTGTTATGCACTAATTTGTATACATATATCTCACAGAAACCTGCACCAGGGTAGTAGTGAATTTTCTTTACCCATTTAAAGTTATTTGAATATGAATAAGGGTCATATAAAATCATGTTTTCAGTTAGATTACTCATACCAGACTTTAGTCTGACCCTAGTGTGTTTATTCACCCTTGGGTGTCTCATATTCATATGGGGCAGTTCATGGTGACTTTGCAGGGAAATAGGAGTTTCCTTGATCAGGCTTTGGATGATTTAGCTGCTTAAGGAATTGGATACAATATTTAAAGATTTATTGAAGTTAAAATAGATGTTTATGCCAAATTTATGCTAAGATATGTTGTTTAAGTTGCTTAGAAAAACTAATGTATTATTATCTACTGTTTAGTAAGTATTGAATTTAAATGTGTTTCAGCTGGAACCTATGTGTTTGGTTTTGCAAATGTTTTAATAAGTAATGAAGTTTTTAAGCTTTCAGAATAATTCAATTATAATGATAGAAAACCAGAGATTGTAAGGATGTATCAATTGAGTGAACAATCAGGTATTTGACTTAAGAAAATCCATGTTTAAGTTGAAAAATCTGGCAGAGAAAGAAAAAGAGAGAGTTTTGAGTTTCTTTAAAACGGAAACAAAATGACATATGTTTTGTTTATGAATAAGTGCAGACTAAACAAGGCTAACATGACCATTTCACTGAGCCTTGGTTAAGCCAGCACTAAAAAAAAAGGGCTTCAAACTCAATTTTCAGTAAAGTTTGATAACCCAAATATAGGGTAGACGTAGTTATTTTTAGGTTAACAATTATCTTAAAAATTAGGCACTAAAATCTTCCAGTGAATATACATGCACTGGAACATGCACACACATGCACCATCAAAAGCACAGTTCATACAGTAATAAAAATCATAGGAAATACATATAAAATGCTAAGATTTTGAAGGCATGAAATCAATGGTTATGTAATGATTTAAGTGTGCCCAGAAAACCTGTTTTTAGAAACATTTTTGCTATGTGGGGAATTACTTATGGATCCCCAAACAGATTTTCTACTTCCAAACTTTTGTACTCTGGTTTAAATAGAAAGTAATGTAAATATATATCTTCATATATGTAAGTTTAAGATAATTCGAGCACAACAATATTTTTATATTGGCATTAAGATCCTGGATAGAAGAAAAATTAAAGAATAATATTCTCTTGATTAGATGACCACTGCAAAAAAAAAATTAAAATAAGAAAGTGGGTCATCAAAGAACACAATGTTTATAGTGGTTCAGCAATCCGGCTCTTCCACTTTAATCAATCCTTTTTATTCCTTTTGTACTGTAGTTACAATCACAAGACTTTGGTATCAATTACAAAAATGGCAGAGCTTTCGCGTTCGAAAAGGAGAAGACCCCTTTTTAGTTTCTACAGGACTCCTATTTTTAGTTTCTATAGGAGCTCGATCAAATTTTGATGATATCAATCATTACCTTGTTTCCAGTCGATCTCCAATCCTGATATCCATCCTTTCCAGCCAATTTGTTGATATCCCGGACTTGAGCAAAAGGTGGGGTAACATTTTCCCCTTAAAACTTGCCTTGTAGTAAGAAGCGTGTTTTGAATAGCTTCGAATCTGATATCCAAAGTTCATATTCCATCCATAGCCATACCATCTGATCTATAGTCCAATCCATTACCAAGCCATCCTATCCGAGTGCCACAACCATATCATTATCCAGATCCACGACTGATCTGAGTCGATATCCGATTTCGAATCCAGTAATCAAATCCTTAGCCAATTTCTTATCCACACTACACCAAAATAGTGATTTTGCAACATTTTATATTTGTTAATTTCTAACACTTATAAGTGTTACAGCCTAGTGACAACAAAAAGTGTTAGGATACCTGAAAAAGTGTTGGGAAATATAAATAATGTTTTTTATAAACTTTCCAACACATCGGTTATAATTTACAACACAAAAAAATGTTAGAACAGTTGGTAAATTTGTAAATAACTCACTAAAAATTGGATCCTTTTGTAATCTTGTATATGTAGCATCTTTCTAACGCTTTCCCTTCCATCTCCACCATCGGCCGCCTAATTTTTAATTTAATTAGGGTTCCTACATTCCATCACCATCTTCTGCCTCTTTCCCATTCACACACCCTACATTTCTTCTCGCAACTCATTTGTTGACAGGTGCTTCATCTCTACATCCTACTTACGATTTCCTATTCCATCCCGCGCGTCATCTCTAGGTACATCGACTTAGGTTCGATTTTGATTTTGAATTTTTATATTGGTTCAGAACTAATTTCTTATTGTTGTTCGATTTCCTACCTTGAATCTGGTTTTTTCTTTTAGTTATGATTATTTACCGATTCCACTTTTTAATTTTGCACCAATACATTTTCATTCTTAGTTCTTGAAATTGTTGTTATGGCTGATACGATTATTGTGCTGGTTCCACTTTTTAATTTTGCACTAATACATTTTAATTTCTTATTGTTGTGCTGAGAATGGATGATACGATTTCGTTACTTGAAGTTTCTGTTATATTGTAGCCTTTAAGATTAAAAAAGATGGCAATAAATCATGATTCTCTACTATATTTACATCAAGAAACAACTAAGTTCCATTGGTTCTCATTCTGATTTAGAAATCACTCTTTGCAGACACTTCAAAGATCTCTGATAACTTACAAATCCCATAAACCAAAACTCGAAATCATCCACTGTAACAATCTGAGTATACTTCTGCTTTGGTTTGTTTGCATTCTCAGTTGGAGTAACTTTCTGAATCTTACTCAGTGGAATCAAAACTTTGTAAGGAACTATTGTTATTTCACATTTAGGAGAAGTATACGTAAGAGGGCGATCACTTGTGAACGCTATATTTTTATTTGATATAAACAAATGTCCAGCTATTTGACCTAACGTAGTTGACAACTTGCATTGAAAAGCATTCACTAGTTTTTCCTTTTTGTTCACATAGAAGTTTCTTTTGAATATTTTCTCTATTCCTCCTGCTTGTAATATTTTTGCTCCTAAGTTCAGTTTTCCTTTTACTGTTTCAGATATTTTTGGTGCTAATGTAACTACAAAAGTTGAATATTACTGCAAGCTCTACATAAATATGTGCAAATCATTTATATTTTATACACACTTACCATAATCTTGGATTCCTTAGGCATAACTATCGGCCTTCTGGCCAATCTTGTTCAACCTGTTGATAACTGAATCCTTTTTATCTGCACATACAATATAGTATTATATCATAATACCGACTCAAATAGCTATATTATGACATTATTTAAAGGGCAGGAATTTACTGTGTTTGTATAGAGAACATTCTAATGAAGAGGAGTGAAGAAATTTATCAGTTGTACTAGCGATAGGTATTCCGATAACCTGACAATTGTTTTTAGTCTTCATTTTGGACCTTGTATTTTGTTTTTCTGTACTAGGAAATAAGAGATTGCAATGCTACTTATAGTATAAAGTAGAAGGTTAAAGGTAGGTGGGTACATATAAGAAACAAGTCAGTAGTGGTTGAATGAATCACTGGTGTATGCTTTAGTGTCACCATTTGCTCATACGTGATAAAAAAGATAAAAAGTGTTGTTATCCACAATGTTAAGGAAAGTGATGAAGTTGCGAGTACTAGTTTGAAGAATACTTTTTTGAACCTCTTTTGGATATGGGTTGGATTAACTTTGAAATTTCCTCAGATTTAGGAGCATCTGTTTTGAATATCCAAATCAGTAGTAAAATTTCCTTGCTCTATTAGTTAAATATAACAATTTTATAAGTTACTCCTCTTCTTAGTTAGCTTGATTACATGCTAAAGAACAGCTTGTTTTGTTTATAGATTTTTTATGGATGACCTTATTTGATTGGTTGTTACTAGTTCCGTTTAAAAAATCCCTTAATATTTAAAATCATTTTACACATACAAGGTTATTGCATATGCAATACTTTAACCATGTAAATGATAGAGAAAATATATGAAAAATAAAATTATGGAGAATGATATCATCTGTGATGCATTGAAGGAAGATTTTTCTAGCATTTAACCTAACGAAGCACAGAGAAGCAACTGTTGAGGTTGACGATCAAATTTGAAATGGATTTTTCTCTTTATAAATTGCATTGCTGGTGGAAACTTCTATGATATCTGCATTCTAAACTTCAGAATTGTGGGAAGCCAATAAATAGGCAGAAAAAAGTTTTGGGTGCATGTAAATAACTGTTTTTCTTCATTTACGAGCGAAATACGTGTATTTACTTCAATAATCTGTATATGAATGATATTTAAGATCATTTATGTATAAACGGATATGTTATTAGATTATCTAACGTAATATTATATATTATTTTTCTTTGCAAATCTATATGGCACTAACGTAATATTATATATTATTTTAGTTATGACAGAACAAACGTCAAGAGGGTGGATTAAAAATCCACGTAGAAATGAGGATGAATATAAGCAAGGTGTTCAAAACTTCATCAACTTTGTAAAGCAATACTCACCACAAGATATCCAGTTATGTGTGTGTCCTTGTAAGTAGTGTAAAAACTACAAAAAAATCTCAATAGAAACAGTTGAGAAACACTCGATAGTTTTTGGTATGCTTTCGACATATGATGTGTGGTTCTTTCATGGAGAGAGAAACAATGCTACAGTACAAATGACTCATGCATCAGATTCTGCCCAAGAGTTACCTATTCAAGACCAAATACAAGTAAAAGAGCCTATTGAGGGCGCTCTTGGAAATATCATTAATGATGCATTTAGAGTGCATGATGCCACAGGCTAGCGGTAAAGTGAACTTTAAAGAGATACATGTTCAGAAAATGTACCATGAATACAGAAGCAAAGCAAATGAAAAAATATATCCTTCTTATGAAGATGGACTTACAACTTTAGGTGTAATGGTTAAGCTTCAGAACTTGAAAAAAGAATTTAACTGGTTAGGAAATAACATGACGGAATTGTTGAAATTATTTAAAAAATGCCTTCCAAAAGAAAATACATTACCCGACAAGTATCCTACCATGAAAAAATGTTAAAAGATTGGGAATGAAGGTAAAAAGCATTCATGCATGCGAAAACGATTGCATGTTATTTTTGCAAGAGAACGCTAACATAGTAGAATGTCCTCATTATCATACACCAAGATTTAAAGACAAGGCAAATGCGTTAGGCATAAAAAAATGACAACCCAACCGAGGAAAGTTCTAAGACATTTCCCTATAATTCGAAGGCTGATTAGATTGTACACTATACCGTGGATAGCTCATAAAATGCAGTGGCATAAGCATGTCGACCCTCCTTGGAATTTCATGCGCCATCCCGTTGACTCGGCCGAATGGAGATCAATCAAATGTAAGTGGCCAGAATTTGCAAATGAAAGACGTAATATATGGATTGGTATTGTTAGTGATGGATTTAATCCGAATGGGTTTCTCTCCAATAGTTACAGTTGTTGGCCCGTATATATGATTCCTTATAACCCACCCCCTTCGTTATGCATGAAATCACAATTTCAAATGCTAAGTTTATTAATTCCTAGACCAAAAGCACCAAGTCAAGACATTGATGTATACTTAGAACCTCTTGTTGATGAGTTGAAGAAACTTTGAACCGAAGAAGTGGCTTCTTTTGACATGGACAGGGGAGAAATGTTTACAATGAAGGCAATACTATTATGGGGAATCCATGACTTACCAGCATTTGGAAATTTATCTGGTTGCGTGACACATGGTTATAAAGCATGTCCAGTTTGTGCTATGGAGACCGAGTCAGAGTACATTGGTAACAAGGTTGTTTATCCAAAGTATAGAATATTTTTGAAGGATGACCATCCATATAGATTAATAAAACATGGATGGTATAAGGATACCGAAGATAAAGAACCGCCAACAGGGTTAAGTGGACCATCCCTTTTGGAAAAGCTTAATTGTATAAAATATTTTCCTAGAAAATTACCAAAAAATAAGAAGCGAACGATATATGAAGCTACCGATAAAAGTTTCTTTACAGTTGGAGATGGTGACATAGAAAAATTGTCTTGGTATAAGAAGTCAATTTTCTATGACGTAATTTATTGGAGTAGTCATAAAGTGCGACATACTATTCATGTGATGCATACGGAGAAGAATGTTGCAGAGCATCTTATCAACTTAATGTTTGACAAGGGGAATCAATCATCTAAGTTTGCATGGGACAAGATTCATAAAATGAAATGTTGTCAAGTTCTAAAACATGCCAAACTTCCATCGTGTCTTGTGACAAGATTTGGTGGCCTTGTTACTATTCAACCACATACTTTGCACATTAAAAAATATGAGTATCGTATTTTTATGCAATACTTGCTTCCTATAATGTTTCAACATGCATATCCAAAGCTTCGTGAGTTACGGTGAGCTATTTTACAAGTGAGTTTGTATTTTAACATAATATGCTCAAAAATTTTTAGTTCGAAAACATGTTCAAGCCGCCAAAGATATGATTTCCGAGGCATTGTGTGTGCTAGCACATTATTTTCCTACAGACTTCTTTGATATAAGTATTCATCTTATGATGCATCTAGCTGACCAAGCCTTGCTATGCAGACCTACAAACTATATATGGATGTATCTATTCAAAAGGTGAGATATTATTTTTACAAGGTTTGTAAACATTATTTCAAAATGAAAATTTCTAAATATGTGCATGTGTACATGTCTGTAGAGCTATGAAAGAATGCAAAAGTATACCTAGTAATAAACGCTATATAGAAGGATCAATCGCTGAAGCATATCTTGTTTCAAAATCAGTTAGATATGCAATGGAATATATGCCAAACCCACGTGATGGAAATCATAGTTCTACACAAGCATCCTTTTTAGATGATGGTGATGATATATATGAACTCCCTATCATTGAAGGCAAATATATTAAGCTAACTAGGATGCAACGTGTTCAAATTCGAAGCTGGATACTTTTTAGAATCGATGTTCTCGAGAGAGATGAATATTATAGGTATGAATTTTCTCAATATTATGATAAATACCGATGACATAAAATTGCGAATGTATTCACATTATCATACCGTGCATATCGCTCCTCTTTAGAAGGTGTGTCTTGTGGTAAAAGAAAAGTTACCACAATGGCAGAAGTAGTTGTACAAACTGAATTTATTGATCGGTTGCACAAAAAAGTAAGTTATTTCAATATGAAAATTGTAGGTTTTGTTCCTTTTATGTTAGTCATGCAAATTTGTTTGTTCCTGACAGCTACTAGAAGAAAAATGCATGAACACAATGTTGTGGCAATATGTCAATGGTCTAAATGTCAAATTTGTTATTCTTTTAGATAAATGGAAGGAAGTTGCAGGATTTCTTTTACATTTATATAAAAATTTCATTTTGTCCAGGCCTGTACAACCTGAACCAAAAAATAGTGCATTTTGGCCAGAGCCTGTGATGATTTTTCAACTAGTTCTGGCATTTTGGGCATTGGTTGTGTGGCCCACTTGGACAGCTCTACTTGTGTCTATGGTGGTGTCTGGTTTTGTTTCTGCAAGTAATCAGGTCCTTAACTTCATATGCAAGTAGAACATCTAACAATGGCCCATCCTTGCCTTCTGTTTCTTCAATTCGTTTCTTTTTTGTAGATTTTCCATAGGAAATTTTACACTGTAGATCTTGCAAATGGGCACCTTTTCTTCTGTAGATTTATATAAATCAAATCTGGTATCCTAGATAGATTTTTAACATTATACACGTTCTACTTTTTTCCCTTTTTTTCCTATTTATTGTAGCATTCATTTACATTTTATTTTTCTTTCCTTAAATTGAATTTATTCACTTTACTAGATTTTGAATGTATAATTGCATGGTTAAAAAAAATAAAAATCCTCTAAAGGTACAAATGCAGAGCTTGAAGCATGTTTTTTGAATGAATTCAGCGAAGATGTCATGCCTGTACTTTGAAATGACATCTTAAGTTTCATTGTATACTAAAATCTTTTTTATGCAGGTCCAAATGTCGAACAATTGCAATGCTAGTGCATCTAAAGGTACAAATGCAGAGCTTGAAGCATATAATCCTCCTCATACAAGTGATAAAAAATACTTAGTAAGTGTTGATCTTGAGGGTGTTAAAGGTAAAAATGAAGCTAAATGGAGCTCCAGATGCGGAGCCCTAATTCGTTGTCATATACCGATTGGGTATGACGAGTGGAGAAATGTAGATGATTATTACAAGAATATTTTGTGGCAAGGGCTATTGGTATGTCACGAATTCATCTTATTTAGTCATTTATGTTTTGCACAAGATTTATCCTTAGTACTAAAATTTCTTTGTTAAACAGAATGAATTTGACATGGATATAGATCCTGATCTAGCTCGGCTAATTATAAAAAAAACTTTTCCACGATATTATCGTACGGTAAAGTCTATTTTGCGAAATAAATTGCTCAGAGTCGGAGGAACCACCATACCCAAGAATATTGCTATTACTAAATGTCCCGCGGACATTGACATAGTATGGTGGGAAAAGTTTAAAGGTAATGAATATTCAGATAAAAAAAGAGCAATGTAGGAAAAACGCCGAAGCCAAAGCTAAAAATACTATCACTCATACACTAGGAAGAAAATCATACCGTAGAGTTTGCGACGAAATGGTAAGAAATAGTATAAAAAATATTTCTTGTAAATATTAATAATGAATAGTTAATTAGTTTAAAAATATTTGTTCTTGTAAGTCAAGGAAAATCCGAAAGAGAAAGTTACGCGGACAACGGTTTGGAAGGCGGGACATATAAATAAGAAATCTGGACAAGTTCTTCCATCTGCGGCAAAAGCCTATGTAAGTATTTTTACTTTAGTATGAATTTGATGGTAAGTGGGTTGTATTGATTGAAATAGTGGAGGGTGTGTGTTTTGGTATTTGATGGTAAGTGGGTTGTATTGATGTGGTGTGTTATAAGAAAGGCAGTTTGATGGATGGTGGTTTTGAATTGTGGAGGATGTGGCAATACAAAGGTGAGGCAGTAAGGACAGTGGATGATCTGGGCAGGGTGGCAGCAGGGGTGATGATGGGGTTTGAGGAAGGTTATGGTGAATGAAGGAATTGCAGTGGCTTTATATTGGTAGTTGCAGTTAATATGGTGATGTCTATTGGCAGGGTGAAGTAACTAAAGAAGAAGTGTGAAGTTGATGATGATGATGGTGAGGAGTTGTTGATTGAAGGCAGAAGTGTGAAGGTGAAGTGAGGCTAAAGTGTTATGTCTGTGGTTGTTTGATGAAGAAAATGGGAAGTTTGATGTTAGTGAAAGTGTGTTATTGGTTGAAGTTGTTGATCAAGTGGGCTGCAGTTGAACAATGGTGGCTCTGGTGCTTGTGGTGAGATGAGTGACTGGTGACAGATTGCAAGTTGTATTGGAGGATGATGGGTGGTGATATGTGATGGTGTATGTTGTAGCAAGGATGATTGTGGTGGTGTATGGTTGTATATGAGGTGTATGTAAGATTGAAGTGGGAATGCTGTGATTTGCGTGAAGCTATAAGATAGTGGGATGGTGGAAGTGACAGGATTGTCTGAAGCAAGTTTGTATGGTGGAGTTTGTTGAAAAACGATGGGTGTAGGCTGTGGGAGGTGTGTATGAATTTGCGTGTGTTTTGTGTGAGTTTGCAATTAAAAAAATTAGTGGTAAGGTGAGTGAATGCAGGAGCTTGTACGGGAGTCAGGGAGTTGGCAGTTCGCTGCTTGTTGTAGCAACTGGTGAAGTGGCTTTTTGACAGAGGGAGGGAAGAAGTTGATGGATGGAAGTCGCAGTTTGATCAGAGGGAAGGTTTGTACCATGGGAATAGTATGGTCTGGAGTGTGGTTTTGTATTTGTACAGTGGGTATTTGCTGACAAGCAGTTTTGAAATGAAGTTGTTGTTCGAGTAGATAGTGCACAGAGATGTCAGGAAGTGCACAATTGTACCAGAAGATGAAGTGTGATGATGGAGATGCGGTGAAGTGTTTGTTGGTATTTGGTGGTTCAGAGCAGTGAACTATAGATGGTGATCAATTTAGAGGATGTGTATGATGGTTGAACGGAGGAGTTCAGTTGATGGTTGGAGGAATTGTTGGAATTGGAGACTGTTGCAGTAGGTTGAAGTGCACTGGTGGCTGTGAGGATGATCATAAGTTGAACTGTTTTGTTGAGACAGTGGGAGGATTTGCTAGTAATGGTTTTGGGTATTATGTTGATCAGTTGATAAGTAGTATGTTTGGTGTAGCAGGGTGGTATGAGTCGAAGTAGCCTGATATGGTTGTTCGTTTGGTGATGCTCATGTAGTTTTGTGAAGCAGTTGTGCTGCTGGAAGGTTGCAGTAGGCAGTTGTTGGCAGTAAGGAGTGTTGATGTCAGTTGGCTATAGTGAAGTTTGTCGCAAGGACAGTGAGGAGTTGTTGGCTTGGTGATGGTGGAAATAGAGGAACGGTGGAGGCAGTTTGAAGCAATAGTGAGGTTGGGAATGTGGACTGTCAGGTGATGAAGTTGTTGATAGTGATGAAGCAAGTAGTGTGGTATTTCTGGGTGAGGTGAGGAGGTTAGTTCGAAGGGTGATGAATGGTAGGGGATGTTGGTGTAATGGAGGTTGTGTGGTTGATGTTGGTTTGTAGTTGTGTGCACAGGGTTTATATGCGGTAGTTTATGTATGTGTGATATATAGTTTATGTATGTATGAATATGTTGGTCGAATGGTTGAAGTGCAGATAGGCAAGAAGATTGGCGATGAAAGGTGTTAGCAGTTTGAAGTTTGTATTTTCTGTCGAACAAAGATGAAAATGAAGTTTGTAGTTGCTGTTGAGGTGGTGGTGGACAATTTTGAGGATTATAGGATATGTAACAGTGGTAGTCAGGTTATGACATAGAGATGGGTGATGGTTGATGAAGTTTTGACTATGGTCATAGGGGATGGAATTGGAGTGATTGAAGGTTGTAAGGCAGTAAGGAGGATGTGCACAACCGTTGATAGTTTTGATGATGGATTACGCAGAAGTAGTGAAGATTTGGAGGTTATTGCAATGATGTGCACTGGGTGGTGAAAGTGTGGAACATAGAATGAGAATGATAGTGCACTGAAAGTAATGGCAGTAATGGTTTATGCAGTAATGGTTTTCTCAGTTATGCAGAGATGCACAGACGCAATGATGTTGGTGAATGTAAGATGTAGTAAGGAGGGGAGATGGGGCAGCGGAGTGGGAGATGTCAGAGGTTGATCGAAGTTTCTTACTGGAAGGGAAGTTGCACTGTGATGTGCACAGAAGTATGTAATGTGCGCAAAAGATGTAGTGCAATGGAAAGCATTTGTGGTACATATACATCAGGTTCAAAAAGTTTATATTTCAAATTCAATATACCTTTTTGTAGGAGACTGACGTGTATTCACTGTTGAATCTACGCATCATATCTAATTTGCTGGTTGCTAAAACTAGAGTATTCACTGTTATATTTCAAATTCAATATACCTTTTTGTAGGAGACTGACATGTATTCACTGTTATATTTCAAATTCAATATACCTTTTCGTAGGAGATAGTATTCACTGTTGAATCTACATCAGGTTCAAACGTGTCCAATTGTTTATTATTTATCTTATTGCTTCTCAACCGCTAATCTTCTGTACGTATTGAATGCAGGCATTTGTGGAGGAAGAGGAAGAAAAATAGAAGTTGGAATGTAGCGGTAAAGAGGAAGCAAACACATACGACCTTGACAATGATCCCATCTCTAAAGTTTTTGGGTCCGACAGAAAGAAAAACTATTGTCGTGCAATTAGCTCCACTTCCTCTGCAAAACAAGTAAAGTTGATGCAAGCTTCAAAAGCAATTGTCGATAAGAATAAAAAGGAAGATTTTCGTCATTGGTCATCGGAGTTACAAAACCAAGTGGCAAATCAAGTTGCAAATCAAGTGGCGAATCAAGTGTCGAGCCAAATCAATGAGGCTCTTAAATCATTTGCTTCATCTTTCTTAACTTTGGTACCGGGGTTGCAACATAATCTTAATGGTGGTAATGTGACGCTTATGACAGAAACTGATTCTAACTTGAATAAATCTCCTTCGAATGTTGGAGTTGCTAGTATTCCGTCAAATGATGTTAGATCATCTACAAGAGGTAAACAATTTATAATGCTACTATCACAGGATACGAAGAAGGATGTAGCAAAAGCTTATATTGGAACACAAACTATGTGTCATTTCAGAGAGATAGTTCCAAATATTGAGAAAGTTGTTTGGATAACAGAAGTTTTAGAACCGGAAGCACCAATTTATGATGGTCCTCAAAATGGGCACCATAAGCTTTGTGAATTTTCAGACGGGGGCTTTGTGATATGGCCTGTGTTTCGTCTTTGCGGTATCTAAAATTCTATTTAAAATTAGATATGAAATTGCTTTTTTGTAATTAGGATATGATATTGTGGTATTTTGAAATTGGAAAGTTTGTAGCTCATATTATAGTATTATCTAAATATGATATTGTTGCATTTGAGATATGGAAGCATTTCGGACTTCATATTGAATTGATATGATGAATTATATTGATATGGACATCATCATTTATGAGATATATATTGATTTGTTTTAAGAATTTAATATTAATTGTGTATAAAATAGTGTAAAAACATAATTTCAATTAGTAACGCATATAACTGTTACCAATATTTCGGATAACAACACTTATCTACGTCACAAACCTAAATGATAAGCAAAGCATTTTATGTGTAACAACACATATATGTGTTACTAAATAATCATTTTCCAACAATTATAAGCGTTACCGTATATTTCTGTACCAACACTTATAAGCGTTACCGGATATTTCTGTACCAACACTTATAAGCGTTACCGCATATTTCTGTACCAACACTTATAAGCGTTACCGTATATTTCTGTACCAACACTTATAAGCGTTACCGTATATTTCTATACCAACACTTATAAGTGTTATCGTATATTTCTGTACCAACACTTATAAGTGTTATCATATATTTAGGTACCAACACTTATAAGTGTTAGTACTACGTATGTTCGTAACACTTATAAGTGTCACAAATTTGGCCGCTTCATTCCTCACAGTCCATTAGGAACACTTAAAAAGTGTTACTGAAATTATTTGTAACACTTATAAATATTAGGATTTGCATGTTTTGGTGTAGTGCATCTGAACCTGACAGTTAAGTTCTGATCCATCCATGTCTAATAACCGAATCAAGGACCTTTTCGAGTCGATATCCAAATTCATAACCTCTCCGGGTTCTTGGTCAAAGGATTGCAAGTTGAAAGTTGGAGACGTGATAAGTCTATGAGACTTAGTTCCTGTGCGAGGTTGAGAAACGCTTCTGTGTTGGTGGTGCGAAGAGACCGGAATCGGATTTATCTGAAAACCACTTCAAAACAACGTATATGCATTCACTTGTGCAGGTTAATGATGGTATTGATATTCAGGATTTTCATAGTGGGGGACTGCTTTTTGATTGTTTGGGGTTAAAATCCCAATGTACATCCAGTAACAGTAGTCTCTTCGTTATGAATTATTCAATGCAAGGACTATTTGCTACTAATCCTAGAAATTTCCCGATAGGATGTGGCAGGAAAGTACCTTCTATTTGTCCTGTTTCTGGACAACTTGTATGGATGTTCGTCAACTTGTATGGATGTTCGTCTGACATTGCATTTCTACAGATTACGTACATTGGTTTTTACAAACGCACATTAGTGGTGGCGAAGAAGGCAACTTCTCTTAGCTTAACGCCCTCCTTGAGACGTATGAGCTTAAGGGTTGTATTTTTGTGGAGGACAATTAGTAGTCGATGGAAATGGCTATGTGGCATTCAAAGTGATGTGATATGTGATATGTGAAAGGTAATCGTTACCTCAGGCCACATCAACCGAAAATCACAAAAACAGGTTAGATGCAGCAAGGCTAAGTGGGTCATTCCCAAGTAGGATATGACCATCCTCTTCTAGATATACCTTTACACGCTATGACGTCATGTATCTGATTACTGTGGTTTGTAAGCTTTGAGGGACCTCGGTATAGGTCGATAATGATCGGAGGATGACATATTCGGTACCATCTAGTTATAGAGGTGGGTCGGTCTGTGTTGGTAGAGGGCAGATGTTCTGTGCGTCGGGACATCCATCTAGAGGTGCACCCATCAGAAGGTAGTCCCTTCACCTGGTCATTGTATGGAAATCCGAACTCCACTACGTACCTGCCATTTTGATTGTATTACCCATTTTGAGCTATATGCTAGAATTTAATAATGGTAACAATTTCGGCTATTTTGAATATTATTTGTAAACTAGACACAAGTATAATATAAGAGGATTTGATATGAAATGTTTTAGTTATCGTAAGGTAAAAACATGTGCGTGTTTATGTGTGGGCTGTCTTACGAGATATTTTTGTTTTGAAAGGAAAAGTTTTGGTAATTTAATAAATTTAGTTTGACTGTGTTTCTCACACTGGTTTAACGAACTAATCCAGGCATTCTTCCCTTTCAATGCTCGGGTCAGACCGAGTATATTACAGGTTCAGATTGGTGCTCTTGGAGCTTCAACAGGAGAGCTAGAGATCTTCATTTTCGTATACGCGTATCTGTTTTGATTGGTATTAGAGATTAGATTTTGTATATTCCTAAGCTTTGATGTGTACTCAGTATAGATAGGGACAACAACACCCTTGATTGAGTTTCAGTGTATTATATATATGAGCGCGTATTTATTAGTGATATAAAATGTTTTATATTTTGTTTTCTTATCCATCGAGTTGTTAGTGAATTCTGGTCGGTATGTGGGACGCCATTTTATCGATAGGGATTTTCAAACACTTAAATGAGGCAAGTCGACATAGTATTACTTTAAATTGGGTAAATGAAATAATTTACTCGATTATATTTTATATATAAAGGGAACAATTTTTCAAAAATTATTCAAATGTATATAAATTGATTGTTTGGTTGTTTGAAATATAAAAATATATATAAGTTAATAAAGCTGTTTGAATAATCTAAATAAAAGCAACAACTGTAAAAGAATAAATTTAATAAGCAACTAAATTATAAGTATGGAATTATAATTAATATGATTTACCATTGTGAAGTAATCTTATATATAAGAAATGAAACTGTATGAATATATTTATAAATGTGAGTTGTAAATAAAAATGGACTTAAACTAATAATTTGAAAATTTGAATCCCGTTTATTTTGAAAGTTATTTTTCGAAGTAAAAAGAGATTATATTATTATAAATCTAAATAATATTAGTAAAATAGGAATGAATGTTATATAAGTGAAGTGAAATAGTGAAATTATATGAGTAAGATTTGTAGATGTGATTTATAAATAGAAAAAGGATTTTTAAAAGAATATAAAGCACTGAATTCACTATTGTTGCTAGGAAATAATAAGGGCGATGACTGCGGCATCATCAGTATCATTTTCGAGTTTTTGTGTGATGGATTTGCTACCAATAATAAATTGAAATTTAAGTTTTGTTGTGACAAACGAGTTTGAATATAAAATCCAAGATGAAATTGATAAGTATAAGTAAAATGAGTTTAGACTTATAATATGAAATAAATATTTAAATAAATTGACTTAAAGATGAAATTTTAGTTAAGTCAAATAGAATGAAATGTTGTGAAGCAATTTAACTTAAGTAATGTTTAATGAAGTTGAATTTGATATAAATATGAATTAATAAAGTGAATTAATGAAAATAAGTAGTTAAATGAATACGAATTCGAATTATATAATGAAATTCAACTTTAGTTGTAAAATGAATTAGCAATTGAATAATTGAATGAAAGTAAGTTAGATAGTAAACCAAATGAAATTGAATGTGTTAAACCAAATTGAATGTGATGAAGTAAAGTAAATTAATTTGGGTATGTTGGATAAGCATTGGTTATTAGATGGTTGTTAGTTGATTGTATAGAGATTCATTAAGTGTTAATGAAATTGAATTAATGAAATTGAAAGTTAAGTAATTGAATTTAATTTGAATTTGGAAGTGAACTAACTTGAATGTAAATTAGTGAATGTAAACTAATTGAATATGAATGAATGTTAGTAAATTCCAATGTAAATAAATCAAACGTGAATAAATTGAAAAATCAATTCAATGATATTAATAAGAATTGCATATTGATTTGGTTATGGATTTGTTGGATGTTAGTTGGATGATAGTTTTTTGATGGTTGGATTTATTGATTTCGATTGGATTTTCTATATTGGCATACATAGTTGTTGTATTGGTATATATTGTATATGGATATTACTTTCATATATACATGTTTCTCATTTGTTGTTGAGTGTTTAGTAGGTGTGTATGGCATATGCTTTGCGTTTGGAGCTCGTTCTCGTGCTATATTAGCGTATATGCTCGCTAATTATATACAAGGTACATATCTCGGATTGCATATCATACTTTCACACTTTTTCCCTACGGGAAGCCTCATCCTCGAAGATGAGATGTATATATGTGATATATATATATATATATATATATATATGTTATGATCCTACTATGATCGAACCGCACAAAGGAGGCTATGGCGAAATGTTTTTGAAAATTTAAGGAGTTAGGAAAATTTTGAAAAATTTTGGAAAAATATTTTGATAACTGAAATTTTGATTTTGAGTTATAATTTGAAATGATATTCGTTAGCTTTGAAAAGATAATTATGAATGGATTTGAAAACTTAGGAAAGTTTTATAAGAAGTTTAACAAATGGATTTTGGAAAAGTTAAAATGTTCAAATGAATTTGATATCTAATTTGAACGAATTATTTTGGAAAATTAACGGATTTTGTGACTTTTTCTTACTTGGTTATTTCGAGGACCGAAATTCTTTCAAGTAGGGGAGTATGTAACGACCCAGAATTTCGGTCATTTAAAATTTGTAACAACCCTGTATTTTGTAATTATTTTATTGTATATTTTAATTATTTTTAATGTAAGATTTTGATTTAAAAACTTATCTTACTTATTGAAATGATTAAATTTATTATTTAAATATAATCTTGATTTTTATGAGTTATAATCCCAAACTTGTGTAAGTTGAAATATTTGCCTGAAATGCTGATTTTGGTCAATATAGTCAAACAGTGACTTTCAACTTAAAATTTTAAAAGTTTAAAATTTTAATTTTTTTTCATTTATTTAAAGACTTTGGCTTTTGTTTTCTTAAAAATCTAATTTTGGAAATTTTCTTGAAATGATTTTTGATCATTTGTCCAAATAAAAATAAACGATGTCTGAAAATTTGATTTGGATAAAAAGTGTAACTTTAATAGAAATTCTAAATTTTATAATTCTAAAGGCAAAATTTTCATCTTGAACTGTATACAATTGTGTAACATTTGTTTCACTTTTGTTTTGGTCAGATTTGTTGTATACTTTTTTTAAAAAAAGTTAGTAATAATAGTGTGAAACGGGAAATAAACTTTACATTTCTTTTACATATGTTTACATCTGTTTCTTAACTTTATATTTAACAATCAATTGGATGAAGCTAAATCAAATGTTATTAATTATGGTATAATAGCTATGAAATTTTGGTTTAAAGTGATGGTTTATTTTCCTAATAAAAACGTTAGTATTTTAAATTTATTTAATAAGAGAAACAAAATAATTTGTACGTTATTTAATAAGAGAAACAAAATAATTTGTACGTTACTTTGAGCATATATTTAATTGTTGCTCTTGCCTTTTCGTTATCTATTTGATTTTTTCTTGCGTTAACAATGCAAAGTTTTCAGCCGTATATTCTCTTTTGAGAATCCAAAATCTTGCTCAAATCTTGCCTTAAATCATTTCCGTGTGTGAATTATTACTTTCCCTCTTGCCTCCCATACGTTTCCACCTATTGGATAGAATTAAATTGCCTCTACCGTTCAAGTATTTTACTCTTGCCTGCCCTCTACATAAATTAGTGAGCAAATGTTAATATATATTTCACGTTCAAAAGTTCCATACCACAAATTATTCATTTTGCTTCCATCAAAATTTGCGTGAGCATCTCCTGAAGGTATGAACCGGCGCATGCTTTTCCTTTCATTTTTTTTTCTTTTTTTTTCTTTCTTTCTTCTTTTCACTCTTGTTTTATTTCATTTGTTCTCCTTTCATTGTTTTGCTTTATCCTATTGCCTGCCACCGTGCTTGGCCATTCACCATATTTTTCCGACCCTACCCATGCCAGACCACCGAGCCTTGTTTGAGAAAAAAAGGAATGAAAAAATTCCATTTTTGTCACCTTTGTATTTTGTTTTTGAAGTAATATTGCCACCGAGCCTTGTTCTAAAAAAAAAAAGGGAAATGAAAAAAAAAAGTTGCTTTTGTCACTTTGTATTTTTGAAGTTATAATCTATTTTTCCACTGGCCCTTGTTCTGGAAAAAAGAAATGAGAAAAAAAAAATTGTTTTGTCACCTCTGTAATTTGGCATTCTAGTCTATATTCCCTCTGCCCTTTTGTTTGAAAAAAAAAAAGAAATGAACAGAATTTGTTTTGTCACCTTTGTTTTGAAGTTATAGTCTATTTTAAAAGTGGTCTTGTATTTTTGAAGTCATAGTTTATTTTGTTTTTATAAAATTAAATAGAAAAGGAAATTTGAAAGGCCTTAAACTTTCTATCTTTCTATGGGCCTTTATAGTCCACCCTTTTACTTTTAACCTAACCTTTCACCAATTAACCCTAACACCTCCTCATATCATCTCCTACCACTTCACATTTTTGTGCTTGCCATGCCTTTGTGATGCCAAACCAGATCCTTTTCCACCTGAAAACATGTGTGGCCTAGCCCTAAGCATGTATGGCCGAGCATACATGGAGTTGTGGTCAAGCAAAAGTGGTTGAAAAGCTTGGTAATGTCATTTGTTGCTTCTACTTTTCTATTGTTCAACAAATCTTTATATTGTATGCATATGTTTATATGGTCTTGTTTATTTGTTGTATACAAGATCATTATCAAGGCTTTCCCTTCATTCAATTCAAATCGTGTTTGTCGTGCTTTTGGAATCGCTCTTGTGTTTGTTGTTTTGGTCTCTAGCTTCGAAAAGGTGAGTCTTTCTCACTCTGACATATATACTTATGAAAAGTGGATTGATGACAAGTGTTTAGTAATGTAAAATGTTTATGCAAGTTAACGATGATCATATGATATGCTATGCCGTGTTATTACCATGTTATTACCATGTTAAAACTGTTAATTTTCACCTGACATCGGATACATGACTGTATATTGTGATATTGACATTGTTTATATTATTTCTGTATATGATCACACTGCAAGTTCCCTGTTGGGATAAAAATCATTATGGGCTGAAATGATAGGCCTGAGTTATTTTATTTATTTATTTAAACTTGGGATTGCGGGTTTGAAATGATAGAACCCGGATTTTTACCTTTTAAACTGCGGATTGAAATGATACATATCTGTATCACTTGACCTAGGTTAGAAAACTATATACAGACCCGTGGTTATTCTATAAAGTGCTTTGAATATTTTAAGTATTTTAAAAATATAAAATTATGAAATTTGATTTAAATAGATTTTGAAAGGTTTTAAAATAAATAAATTATGATTTTTCTATGTGTTAAAAATGTAATTTATGAATGGATTAACTGGATTTTGAAATATAACTTATGTTTGAAATTTGGAATTTTGACTAAAAATGATATTAAAGTCACATGAATAAAATGGACTTTAATTTTATTTGGAAATGGTAAATATGATAAATTGATTTATATTTGAATTTAAGTGATTTATTAAAGAATTATTGATTTTCTATAAATTTAAGTGGTTGAATAAATGACTGTTGAAAATGAAATTTTAAAATATAACTTGACTTGAAAATGTGAAATTTGAGTTTTAACTAAAGATGTTAAATTAATCAAATAAACTGGAAGTTTAGTTAAATTTGTAAAATGGTAATATAAATCTGAAACGTTTAGGTTTTAATTTATGAAAGAAACGTATAGGTTTTAATTTATGAAAGAAACGTATAGGTTTTAATTTATGAAAGAAACGTATAGGGTTTAATTTATGAAAGAAACGTATAGGTTTTAATTTATGAAAGAAACGTATAGGGTTTAATTTATGAAAGAAACGTATAGGTTTTAATTTATGAAAGCAACGTATAGGGTTTAATTTATGAAAGGAACGTATAGGGTTTAATTTATGAAAGGAACGTATAGGTTTTATTTTATGAAAGAAACGTATAGGGTTTAATTTATGAAAGGAACGTATAGGTTTTAATTTATGAAAGAAACGTATAGGTTTTAATTTATGAAAGAAACGTATAGGTTTTAATTAATGAAAGAACATATGGTGTTCTAATTAATGATAGGAACATGTAAATTCCTAATTAATGAAAGAAGGTATAAGTTTTAATTAATGAAAGAAACGTATAAGTTTTTAATTAATGAAAGAAACGTGTAAAGTCCTAATTAATGAGAGAACATGAAAGTTTTAATTAACGCAAGAACATGTAAAGTTTTAATTAAGAAAGAAACATGTAAAGTTTTAAGTAGTGTGGTATTGATTTAATTAATAAATGTTCATTATTGTAATAGGAATATAAAATTTAAAACGTACATTTAACACGTAGATTTTAATCAATGTAATGGTGTATTTTAAATTGATTAAAATGATAAATATTACTTATTGTAATAATAATGTAAGTTAATAAGGTGCTTTTAACTTAACATAAGAATTTCAGTTTAAATTGTATATTACAGTAAGAAAGTTTATTTATCTATAAGGCTATGATAAATTGACATGTTAAAATTTTAAGCTTATCAATACTTTGATTATATACAATGTAAAGTGGAAAGTAGTACATTCCAAAAATGCTATGATTCCTTAAGGTAACATTTCCAAAATGCTATGATAATTTAAAGGAATATTTCAAGTTTAATAAATTTAAAGAAATATTCAATGATTTGAAAATTTGGGTTTTATTTGAATGATATAATATTGAATTATTTTTGAAATGGAAATGATACAATTGTGATATTGTTTTGAAATGAGTATGATATTTTGGTCTTGGAAGTATAAATTATTTGAAATAAATATCCATGGGTTATAATAACGATTGGTTGTTAAAGAGACCGGGATCGGATATTGTCTTATAGCCGGCCAATACCGAAAACCACTTTAACAACTGTGTACGCGGTGGAGATTCCAGAATGAAGTAGGATGGTGGCGACGTTCTCGAGGTATGTTACATGGACCCAACTCCCGTGAGTTGGCATATATGACTAAAACAGGAGCTATACCGGGCTACACAAAGGGTCGCACCCTTTCATCGAGCATGCTCCATTGGAAACTATTCTATTACTGTTGTGATTCGATTCGGTGGCGCCACTTTGATTCGGGGGTATTGTTCGAGGTGGGCGGAAGCTGCTGGCTTGCCGTCACCACCGGTCCGGGAGTGCAAACGGTGTATCCACCCTGGCATTGCCTCGCGTGCCGTGTCATATCCTTATATCGAGCCCACTACGATTTTGGTTTTAAAGATCCGACCGCATTAAGGTTCACCATCCCCTTAACGCTATTTTCTATATGATTATACTTTACTGATTAGACACTACCGTATATAGCGTATATTATTACATAGTAAATAGTTTAACGGATCCTTAGAGGATGGGCGGTCCCAAGCATCCTTTAAGTTACTGATGCATTTTGTTACTGTTCACTTGAGTTGATTTACAGCTTATAAGTATTTATGTCCTGACTCGAGGGTTTTGTGTTTTGCTTTACGCTCGGGTCAGATTGAGTGAGTTAGCATTCCAGATTCACCTTCGGCGTTGGAGCTTTCCTTGAAGATCCAGCCTTCTATTTTGTTTCAGTATCCAGTGTTTCAGTGATGTATCTTGTTACTCTTCTGTTGTATCTTATTTAACTCTGATGTATCTAATACTTATATAGTAGCTTCATGAACTACTATCTCTTTTTCTTCCGCTGCATTTTTATATACTCTGTGTCTGTGATCTGTGATTTTATTTACTGTATATTCTGAGATTTGCCAAATTTTTATTTACAACGCGGTATTTTGAGCTATCCAATTCCAGCATGAGTGTCTACCTATACTCTTATAATGGATGCGAATGGTTGAAAATATCGGGTCGTTACAGTTGGTATCAGAGCTTTGGTAGCTCTAGGAAAAACTCAGCATATGGAGTGAATGTATTTACAGAATCACTTTCATTCGAGTTTGAATCTCTCCCTTTTGACTCGATTCCTTTGAATTTTGGAACATTCCCTACGGTTCCAAAATCCACTCGTATCCCTCACTATTCATCTTCTTTTGATTCTGGAGTAACCCATAGCTCCGCTTCGAATGATCTTTCTAGTGAGTCGGCGGTCATGCCAATTTCAAATTTAATTGAAAAAGGGGGAAAACTCCTTTGCAGTTAGCATCGATTCACCAGAGATTCTTATCTATCCTTGGTTTAGATGCTAATATCTTTTGTTATTTCAAACTCTAACTCTTGAGATCGAATGTAGGTTTACCTTAGAAAAATCAACATTGATCTTATTCTTTAAGTCATGGTTGACCCGGTTAAGGTTGCCCGTGATTTATATAAGCTTATCCATCTTCCTATTCTGTTATTTAATCATGTCATCCTTGTTTCCAACTTATTTTTAAATCATAATCTCCTTTGATTTGTGTTAATCAAAAAAATTTGAATCTCTATCCTTCTTTGAAAATCTATTCATGTATAGTGTATTTGTAAACTAGTATTTAAAATTAAAAATTTTTATATATTGTGTTGTTTGAGTTGTTGATGTTGAGTTGGGTTTCTGATCGATACGTCTGATCAGCGCTATCGATAAGATTTCCAAAACACTTTGACAGAACAAACGGACACAATATATTTTTTTTTTAAATTTGGTTAATGAAATAAATTTTGATATATAAGTAAATTTATGGAACTTAATGAAATGATTTAAATTGATAATTTGAAATGATAATACTTGATTTATCATTTATTGTTCTACAAATAGATCTGTAAATATTTGTTTATAAATTTATTTGGGAACTGAAATGAATTTAAAACAAGAATTTAAGGATTTAAATTCCGATTATTTCGAACTTTGGTTTAAAGTTTTAAAAGGTTATATTATTTAAAGTATTTTGAATAGAATTTGTTTTCAAAGAATTTTAAAGGTTTAAAATTAGTGCTCTTCTCATTGTCGCTGGAAAATAACTTCGGTGATGATCGCGACATCATCGACGTTTATTTTCGAGTTTCAAAGTTAGGAGACTGTTCTGTAGTCTTGCTACAGCTTTGTTTTGGGAAATTAAATTGATTTGAATTTCGAAAATATGACTTGATTTATAATATATATATATATATATATATATATATATGATTGAAATTTGATTTGACATATTATATATGTATATATATTATTACTTATCTCTAAATGGTTTGAAGAAATCGGAAATTTAATTCTTAAATTTTATTTTAAAGAATAATTCCAAAAAAAAAATCAAAACTTTGGATGAATATCAAGCATGAAATGATTGAATTGGAAATTTTATTTGTATAATACAATTGCATTCAAATATAACTTACCAAAATTTCAGAAGTTAAAAATGTAATTGGATAATATATGATATAAAAAGATTTTATAAATAAAATTTGAGTGGTTATAATAAATGTTATACACTTAAATTTTAATTATAAAATGATTAACAGAGCTAAATATAATAAAGGGTAATTGAATGACTTACAATAAAATGATGTTAAAAGAACTAAGAATAAAAGAAAGTAGTTACAAAAGAAAAAGTGTAAATATATTTAACATGAGTGATGAATATATTGAGAGGAATAAATTTAATTTTGATTAGGAATAAAGAAGAATAAAATTTATTAAGTACAATGTGAGTGTAATAAATGATTATTTTTCAAACCCATGGTTCTAAAAATTGTTAATTTAAGATGATTGGATAATAAGATAATGAAATTTGAGATAGTTAAGATTTAGTTAACTTGTGTAAAGATTTATTCTCTGTTTAAGTTGAAATCCCCATGCTTTCAAATTCATTTCCTTATTTTATTTTTCAAACTATCTTTTGGTTGTCCTTATCATCCTTATCTTGCTATAGACCGGTATAGGCATCTTTCTATAATATTTCTGTTTAGAAATCTTTCTATAATCTTTGATAGACCTTTGGTAATCATTTTGAATCCACCTTTTTCGTGCTTGTGTTCTTGATTCTGGAGGATCTTGGAAAGATCACCTCCACCTTGCAAAACTTACCTATAACAACAGTTATCAGGTATAACTTCAATCTTCTTGTCATCTTATCTTAATCCTATTTCACTCTATCTTTTCTGTGCCCTTCCATACCTCATTCCTTTTCGGGGACGAAAAGTTTTGAGTGGGGGAGAGTGTAACAACCCTGTATTTTGTAATTATTTTATTGTATATTTTAATTATTTTTAATGTAAGATTTTGATTTAAAAACTTATTTTACTTATTTGAAATGATTAAATTTATTATTTAAATATAATCTTGATTTTTATGAGTTATAATCCCAAACTTGTGTAAGTTGAAATATTTGCCTGAAATGCTGATTTTGGTCAAAATAGTCAAACTGTGACTTTCAACTTAAAATTTTAAAAGTTTAAAATTTTAATTTTTTTTTCATTTATTTAAAGACTTTGGCTTTTGTTTTCTTAAAAAGCTAATTTTGGAAATTTTCTTGAAATGATTTCTGATCATTTGTCCAAATAAAAATAAACGATGTCTGAAAATTTGATTTGGATAAAAAGTGTAACTTTAATAGAAATTCTAAATTTTATAATTCTAAAGGAAAAATTTTCATCTTGAACTGTATACAATTGTGTAACATTTGTTTCATTTTTGTTTTGGTCAGATTTGTTGTATACTTTTTTAAACAAAAAGTTAGTAATAACTAGTGTGAAACGGGAAATAAACTTTACATTTCTTTTACATATGTTTACATCTGTTTCTTAACTTTATATTTAACAATCAATAGGATGAAGCTAAATCAAATTTTATTAATTATGGTATAATAGCTATCAAATTTTGGTTTAAAGTGATGGTTTATTTTCCTAATCGAAACGTTAGTATTTAAAATTTATTTAATAAGAGAAACAAAATAATTTGTACGTTATTTAATAAGAGAAACAAAATAATCTGTACGTTACTTTGGGCATATATTTAATTGTTGCTCTTGCCTTTTCGTTATCTATTTGATTTTTTCTTGCGTTAACAATGCAAAGTTTTCAGCCGTATATTCTCTTTTGAGAATCCAAAATCTTGCTCAAATCTTGCCTTAAATCATTTTCGTGTGTGAATTATTTCTTTCCCTCTTGCCTCTCATACGTTTCCACCTATTGGATAGAATTAAATTGCCTCTACCGTTCAAGCATTTTACTCTTGCCTGCCCTCTACATAAATTAGTGAGCAAATGTTAATATATATTTCACGTTCAAAAGTTCCATACCACAAATTATTCATTTTGCTTCCATCAAAATTTGCGTGAGCATCTCCTGAAGGTATGAACCGACGCATGCTTTTCCTTTCATTTTTTTTTCTTTCTTTCTTATTTTCACTCTTGTTTTATTTCATTTGTTCTCCTTTCATTGTTTTGCTTTATCCTATTGCCTGCCACCGTGCTTGGCCATTCACCATATTTTTCCAACCCTACCCATGCCAGACCACCGAGCCTTGTTTGAGAAAAAAAGGAATGAAAAAATTCCATTTTTGTCACATTTGTATTTTGTTTTTGAAGTAATATTGCCACCGAGCCTTGTTCTGAAAAAAAAGGGGAAATGAAAAAAAAAGTTGCTTTTGTCACTTTGTATTTTTGAAGTTATAATCTATTTTTCCACTAGCCCTTGTTCTGGAAAAAAGAAATGAGAAAAAAAAAATTGTTTTGTCACCTCTGTAATTTGGCATTCTAGTCTATATTCCCTCTGCCCTTTTGTTTGAAAAAAAAAATGAACAAAATTTGTTTCGTCACCTTTGTTTTGAAGTTATAGTCTATTTTAAAAGTGGTCTTGTATTTTTGAAGTCATAGTATATTTTGTTTTTATAAAATTAAATAGAAAAGGAAATTTGAAAGACCTTAAACTTTCTATCTTTCTATGGGCCTTTATAGTCCACCCTTTTACTTTTAACCTAACCTTTCACCAATTAACCCTAACACCTCCTCATATCATCTCCTACCACTTCACATTTTTGTGCTTGCCATGCCTTTGTGATGCCAAACCAGATCCTTTTCCACCTGAAAACATGTGTGGCCTAGCCCTAAGCATGTATGGCCGAGCATACATGGAGTTGTGGTCAAGCAAAAGTGGTTGAAAAGCTTGGTAATGTCATTTGTTGCTTCTACTTTTCTATTGTTCAACAAATCTTTATATTGTATGCATATGTTTATATGGTCTTGTTTATTTGTTGTATACAAGATCATTATCAAGGCTTTCCCTTCATTCAATTCAAATCGTGTTTGTCGTGCTTTTGGAATCGCTCTTGTGTTTGTTGTTTTGGTCTCTAACTTCGAAAAGGTGAGTCTTTCTCACTCTGACATATATACTTATGAAAAGTGGATTGATGACAAGTGTTTAGTAATGTAAAATGTTTATGCAAGTTAACGATGATCATATGATATGCTATGCCGTGTTATTACCATGTTATTACCATGTTAAAACTGTTAATTTTCACCTGACATCGGATACATGACTGTATATTGTGATATTGACATTGTTTATATTATTTCTGTATATGATCACACTGCAAGTTCCCTGTTGGGATAAAAATCATTATGGGCTGAAATGATAGGCCTGAGTTATTTTATTTATTTATTTAAACTTGGGATTGCGGGTTTGAAATGATAGAACCCGGATTTTTACCTTTTAAACTGCGGATTGAAATGATACATATCTGTATCACTTGACCTAGGTTAGAAAACTATATACAGACCCGTGGTTATTCTATAAAGTGCTTTGAATATTTTAAGTATTTTAAAAATATAAAATTATGAAATTTGATTTAAATAGATTTTGAAAGGTTTTAAAATAAATAAATTATGATTTTTCTATGTGTTAAAAATGTAATTTATGAATGGATTAACTGGATTTTGAAATATAACTTATGTTTGAAATTTGGAATTTTGACTAAAAATGATATTAAAGTCACATGAATAAAATGGACTTTAATTTTATTTGGAAATGGTAAATATGATAAATTGATTTATATTTGAATTTAAGTGATTTATTAAAGAATTATTGATTTTCTATAAATTTAAGTGGTTGAATAAATGACTGTTGAAAATGAAATTTTAAAATATAACTTGACTTGAAAATGTGAAATTTGAGTTTTAACTAAAGATGTTAAATTAATCAAATAAACTGGAAGTTTAGTTAAATTTGTAAAATGGTAATATAAATCTGAAACGTATAGGTTTTAATTTATGAAAGAAACGTATAGGTTTTAATTTATGAAAGAAACGTATAGGTTTTAATTTATGAAAGAAACGTATAGGGTTTAATTTATGAAAGAAACGTATAGGTTTTAATTTATGAAAGAAACGTATAGGGTTTAATTTATGAAAGAAACGTATAGGTTTTAATTTATGAAAGCAACGTATAGGGTTTAATTTATGAAAGGAACGTATAGGGTTTAATTTATGAAAGGAACGTATAGGTTTTATTTTATGAAAGAAACGTATAGGGTTTAATTTATGAAAGGAACGTATAGGTTTTAATTTATGAAAGAAACGTATAGGTTTTAATTTATGAAAGAAACGTATAGGTTTTAATTAATGAAAGAACATATGGTGTTCTAATTAATGATAGGAACATGTAAATTCCTAATTAATGAAAGAAGGTATAAGTTTTAATTAATGAAAGAAACGTATAAGTTTTTAATTAATGAAAGAAACGTGTAAAGTCCTAATTAATGAGAGAACATGAAAGTTTTAATTAACGCAAGAACATGTAAAGTTTTAATTAAGAAAGAAACATGTAAAGTTTTAAGTAGTGTGGTATTGATTTAATTAATAAATGTTCATTATTGTAATAGGAATATAAAATTTAAAACGTACATTTAACACGTAGATTTTAATCAATGTAATGGTGTATTTTAAATTGATTAAAATGATAAATGTTACTTATTGTAATAATAATGTAAGTTAATAAGGTGCTTTTAACTTAACATAAGAATTTCGGTTTAAATTGTATATTACAGTAAGAAAGTTTATTTAACTATAAGGCTATGATAAATTGACATGTTAAAATTTTAAGCTTATCAATACTTTGATTATATACAATGTAAAGTGGAAAGTAGTACATTCCAAAAATGCTATGATTCCTTAAGGTAACATTTCCAAAATGCTATGATAATTTAAAGGAATATTTCAAGTTTAATAAATTTAAAGAAATATTCAATGATTTGAAAATTTGGGTTTTATTTGAATGATATAATATTGAATTATTTTTGAAATGGAAATGATACAATTGTGATATTGTTTTGAAATGAGTATGATATTTTGGTCTTGGAAGTATAAATTATTTGAAATAAATATCCATGGGTTATAATAACGATTGGTTGTTAAAGAGACCGGGATCAGATATTGTCTTATAGCCGGCCAATACCGAAAACCACTTTAACAACTGTGTACGCGGTGGAGATTCCAGAATGAAGTAGGATGGTGGCGACGTTCTCGAGGTATGTTACGTGGACCCAATTCCCATAAGTTGGCATATATGACTAAAACAGGAGCTATACCAGGCTACACAAAGGGTCGCACCCTTTCATCGAGCATGCTCCATCGGAAACTATTCTATTACTGTTGTGATTCGATTCGGTGGCGCCACTTTGATTCGGGGGTATTGTTCGAGGTGGGCGGAAGCTGCTGGCTTGCCGTCACCACCGGTCTGGGAGTGCTAACGGTGTATCCACCCTGGCATTGCCTCGCGTGCCGTGTCATATCCTTATATCGAGCCCACTACGATTTTGGTTTTAAAGATCCGACCGCGTTAAGGTTCACCATCCCCTTAACGCTATTTTCTATATGATTATACTTTACTGATTAGACACTACCGTATATAGCGTATATTACTACATAGTAAATAGTTTAACGGATCCTTAGAGGATGGGCGGTCCCAAGGATCCTTTAAGTTACTGATGCATTTTGTTATTGTTCACTTGAGTTGATTTACAGTTTATAAGTATTTATGTCCTGACTCGAGGGTTTTGTGTTTTGCTTTACGCTCGGGTCAGATTGAGTGAGTTAGCATTCCAGATTCACCTTCGGCGTTGGAGCTTTCCTTGAAGATCCATCCTTCTATTTCGTTTCAGTATCCAGTGTTTCAGTGATGTATCTTGTTACTCTTCTGTTGTATCTTATTTAACTCTGATGTATCTCATATTTATATAGTAGCTTCATGAATAACTATCTCTTTTTCTTCCGCTGCATTTTTATATACTCTGTGTCTGTGATCTGTGATTTTATTTACTGTGTATTCTGAGATTTGCCAAATTTTTATTTACAACGCGGTATTTTGAGCTATCCAATTCCGGCATGAGTGTCTACCTATACACTTATAATGGATGCGAATGGTTGAAAATATCGGGTCGTTACAAAATTCGTATATTTAATTGATTTTAAATATTCACAAATAAATTTTATAAGTTGCATAGCTCATATTTCGAATATCTAGATTTAACTGGATAATTAAATTATTAATTTAATATTTGAAATTGTGTCAAAAAATTGAAATTTGAATTTAATGTGAATAAAAATGATTTATAAAGTTGAATTAAATTATATTTGAACTAGAATGATGTTAGAGAACTTTTAAAATTGAAATAGAAGTTAATTTGTAGAAATTGAATACTTTAATAGTTAATTAACGTGTAAAAATAGTCATTTTTCACACAGTCTCGGATTTCGACGAAACAAGTTTCATTGGATCCGTAATGTTATATTATTTTAAGATTTCAAATTTCTTGTCAATCGAATTTATGGCTTAGTCGTGGCAAGCTGAAATGCATAGAAATTTGTTTAAGCAAATTTTAAACTTAAATAAGTCAATTCGAAAATCCATCTTTCAAATACGATCGAATTGGCTCTCGATATATATTCCATGTGTTTGGAATAGGGGTAAAATATTATAAACGCTAGGCGGCACACTTCGATTGGGGTTCAGAAAAATTTCGGGTGAATATTGTCTTGAAATTTTCTATATAAGGCCATGTTTTCTTCGTATTTTCAAAACCCTAATTGCTTTAAACCCTAGCAGCCATCTTATTTTCAATAGCCATAATTTCACATACTTCTTCCCTCGATTTCTTCCAATCTGTCAACCTATGCGAAAAATGTTCAACTACAACATCGAAGAGCATAACGAGATCTTTGAATCCAACAGGGATGATCGAAATTCGAGCTATGGATCGTCGGCTATAGGCCCGCATTCATGTTACCTTCACGCATGAATTCCAATGCCATGACGCGACCGAGCTCGGCCGTCTTCTAGTGGTGGTGTGTCCTGAGGCGAGCTTCCATTCGGTGGTGGTTAATCGTCGTCTAGTCGAGTAAAGATGGGGCAGCATCAAAATTTTGAACATGATGATGGTTTTTCGACTAGGTACAGACGCAAGAGAGAAGATGTAGTGAACGGCCTGGATTTCGATTTTGGAAATATATGGCTGAGATAAAGGTTTAATAAAAATAAAATAAATAATTGGAATTTATGTATATAATAATTCGTACAAACTTTAAAATACTATAACTTCTTCGTACAAGGTCCGTTTTTACGAAACGAATTGCGTTGGGTCCATATTGACGAGCACTACATTTTAGAGTTGGTTTGAATTTGATTGGAGCTGGTATAAATTTTGGGGAAAATTAAACAGCTGTTTAATTTTATTTGGAATAAATCACTACAACTGTTATTGGAATCAATGTGAGTACAACTCACTCTTTCTGACTCACTGATATTTTTATATAAGTGAGAATAAATATTATTTATGATGATTAATGATTGTTTGGATGATATATGATATATTATCTATATATTGATTGGTATTTGGATATATTCATGCCTATTGGAGCAGATGAGACCCTATACGTTCTCGTGTATGAACGGATGACCTTTTGTACGCGCGTCTATCTCAAAGCGGACATTGTACATATATTTCCAATATGTATATTTGTTGCAGGTGACAGGTTGGAGGGATCCAATTTGATTCCTCACCAGTATTGGTTTTATTTACAGATATTGTTACGTATGCTGTTATCGTATGATATATGATGCTTTGGATGCAGTGATTGATGTATTTAGTACTGTTGTAGTATTGGGCCTATTTTTGGTAAACTAAAAATATTAAAGAGATGAATTCGAATTAAAAAGGATTTTCAAGTGATTTTGAAAATATACATTTTATTTAATTTTGAATTGTTAAGAAATGGATTTATTTTAAGTAAATGAAAGTTATAATTTTTATGTTATGAACATTATGATTTTTGTGAAATATAATTAGAATGTGATTTTTGAAATATAGAGTTAAAGATTTTGTAAATAGTTAAATTAAGATTTTTGAATTATTATAAACGGTTTATATGTATAGATTTATAAATTTGATATTTTATAAATAAAAATAATGGAATTATAAAGGAGTTTTTATAAGTGTTAAAATGAAGTTATAATTGAATCTTATAAGTAAATAAGATCTATAGATTTATGAATTAATGATGTTATAAAAAGAATGAATTTTGTAATAAAGAGAATTATAAGTAATTAACTTACAATTTGAATTTTGGTATATAAATAAGATTGGTTAATAAAGGAAATTTGTATATGGAAGTTTTATAATATATAAATGGAATTTATAAACATTGTTTTATAAATGTGAAATCAATTTAATTTGATAAACTAGATATAAAAGTTTATTAAAGGAATTTCATCCATGATTTTGGACAGTGGATAATCCTTTAACATATGTGTAGGAGTATGAATTTGGTAAGGGAGATATATTCACGATTTTGGACAGCGAATTATCCCTTAAATTAAATGTGCAGTAATATTGAAATTGGATAAGAGAATTATATTCACGATTTTGGACAGTGAATAATCTTTTAAATTTAAATAAATGTTTTGAAAGTGATTTTTTAAATGAAGTTAAGTGATTTAAAGATGCTTTAAAATGTGTTAAGTATCGAATACATAGATTTCAACATTCATTGTTGAAATAGACGTTTTCGAGAAGTAAGGAAATGATGGACTATAACACTGTTGTTACAGTAAATGATTTTCGAAAAGGAAATGTTTTGTATAGTATATGGAATTTATATATCTATTTAATTTTTAAATCTCTATACTAATGATATTGGGTTGTCGTAACGATGTTTTACGCAACATTCATTTTGCCCCAAAATAAAGATGTTTAAAAGAATCTTTTCTTAAAGAATAAAATATTTACTTAATCGTAATATAAGTATATGTAATATTTTTCAAGTTTTGAAAATAAAGAGATTGTGAATTACTTATTATTAAATAAGTATATGGAAATGTTTTCCAATGTTGAAATGGTTTGGAACTATATCTTTTAAAGATAATTTGAAGTGGATATTTGGAAAATGATTTAATTAATAAAAGATTAATTAAAAGGGCCCAGTGATTGCTTATGGTGATGAATATTTGTTTGTTTGCTTTTATAGTTAAATAATCGACTATCAAATTTTTCCATTTTAGTTCCTTGACTTGATGTGAGAACTATTTAGTCGTACACTTAGTACGTAGCCTTCTATGTAGGCTTGATTATCGTTTGTGTTGAGGATGTTGATTCGTATAGTACGGAGTATTACTCCAATCTATCGAGCTTCCTTCTTGGCCGAAGGATCGCAAGTTGAAAGTTGGAGAAGTGATAAGTCTATGAGACTTAGTTTCTATGTGAGTTTGAGAAACAATTTTGCATTGTTGGTGCAAAGAGACCGAGATCAGATTTATCTGAAAACCACTTCGGATCAACGTATATGCGTTCGATTGTGCAGGTTATTGATGATATTGATATTCAAGATTTTCATAGTGGAGGATGGCTTGTTGATCGTTTGGGGTTAAAATCCAAATATACATCCAGTAGCAGTAGTCTCTTCATTATGAAATACCCTATGCAAGGACTATTCGCTACTAAACCTAGTAATTTCCCGATAGGATGTTGTAGGAAAGTACCTTCGGTTTGTCTTATTCCTGGACAACTTGTATGGATATTTGTCTGACATTGCATTTCTACAAATTACGTACATTGGTTTTTACAAACCTACATCAGTGGTGGAGGAGAAGGCAACTTCTCTTAGCTTAACACCCTCCTTGAGACGTATGAGCTTCAGGTTGTATTTTTATGGAAGGCAATTAGTAGTCATTGGAAATGGCCATGTGGCATTCAAAGTGATGTGATTTGTGATATGTGAAAGGTAATTGTTACCTCAGGCCACATCAATTGGAAATGACCAAAACAGGATTAGATGCGGCAAGGTTAAGTGGGTCGTTCCCAAGTAGGATATAATCATCCTCTACAAGTATATCTTTACACGTTATGATGTCGTGTATCTGATTATTATGATTTATATACTTTGAGGGCCCTTGGTGAAGGTTGATAATGACCGAAGGATAACAAATTCGGCACCATCTAGTTATAGAGGTGGGTCGGTCTTATGTTGGTAGAGGGCAAATGTTCTATGCCTCGGGACATCCATCTAGAGGTGTACCCATCGGAAGGTAGTCCCTTCACTTGATCATTGTATGAAAATCCAAACTCCACTACGTACCTGCCATTTTGATTGTATTATCCATTTTGGGCTATATGCTAGAATTTAATAATGGTAACAATTTTGGCTATTTTGAATATTATTTGTAAACTAGACACTAGTACAATATAAGAGTATTTGATATGAAATGTTTTAGTTATCGTAAGGTAAAAACATGTCCGTGTTTATGTGTGGACGTGTCTTACGAGATACTTTTGTTTTGAAAGGAAAAGTTTTGGTAATTTAATAAATTCAGTTGAGTGTGTTTCTCACGCTAGTTTACCGGACTGATTCAGGCGTTCTTCCCTTTTAATATTCGGGTCAGACCAAGTATATTACAGGTTTAGATTCATGCTTTTGGAGCTTCAGTAGGAGAGCTGGAGATCTTCATTTTCATATACACGTATCTGTTGTGATTATTCGATGTGCTTAGTTGTTTATAGTATTGGCAATTGTGAGGATAGAATATTATAGCTGTCCAGGCTGATGATTAATGATTGATTGTTGAACTCTGATTGATGTATGCATATACAGTTTCTGTTTTGTAAAGAACATTGATATGATATTATATGTTTTCTGCTGCGATGTGAGATTCTGTGTTGTTCTGTTTGGTTCATTCTTCTCTCTTTCTTTTCTTCACTTCTTCTCTCTTCTTTTCTTTCTCCTGATTTTCCATCAATCTGTGCTTTTTGGGTCGAACATGTGTGGTTTATTGTTGATTCAAAGGGTATAGTTTTGCGGGTTGTCACAGCAATGGTGTCTACGAACGACAATCATATTAAGTGCTTGGAACTCATAGCGATTACTGAGCACCATATTAGAAGTCACACACGTAACTGCCACCATGCCCATGCTACTTTTTGTTCCACCTATTAGGTCTTCTCATTACCTCAAACTCCATCATAAGCATGCACATTATCTCACATCAGGCTAATGTGAGATCACCGTGTGTCCATAGAAACTATAGGAGAATTGCTGCTGGTACTGGCCTGTCATCCAAACAATATCTAGTTGCGCACCTTATCCAAATCCCCCATGACTTGCACTTCTATTTGACCAATTACTACCATTCTTAGCATAAGCGTGCCCTCATCTCACTTCAAGCTAATGTATGACACTGTTTTGTTTAATAGGGAATGATATATGTACATGTTCTACTTTCATCTTTGCATATTAACTTAGATAAATTATTTAAATAAGCCTTTATTATCATTTTTACTTTCTACGCTTATTAATTTATCCCAAGTCTTAAAATAAGCCTCATTCTATTCTTTTTCTTATTACAACCTATGTTACAATCATGTTTATTACTTAACCTAAGGTCTAAGTATGAAAATAAGCTTCTTTTATCTTTTACTCTTTTTTAGTTATAATTCTACGTTATATCTAAGCCAATTTAATTAGTCCAATTTTAATTATAATTAGGCATAGTTTCAGTCCAATTCATCTATATTACAATCCAAGTCCATTATTTATTATAGACTTTATAATTTTCATCTTATTTTCTTTATTCAATATTCTTACTTATATACTCCATATTCGCATTTAATACATTCCAATCCATACGCGAAGAAAAGGAGGAAGAAGAGAATAAACGCTTGCATAAAATCCAAAATGTAGAAAAGGATGTAAATAAACAATAAATAACAGTAAATAAACTTAAAAAAAGTGACTAAACTGTAAATAAATAAAAAGCTATACTTAACAATAATAAATTATAATTAACTGAAAAAGAATAACTAAAAGGGACTAGACTGAAAAATAGATCTAAAAATGATAAAAAAGCTATTCCAAAATCGTAGAAAAACTACTACTGGAAACCTTATTAATTTAAATTACTTAAAGAAATCTTAAGATAATTACAATCACTCACCTCGGATACTATGCTCTTCCTTTGGTCTTCCCGGATCAACTTAGAGTTGTAAAATAATTTAATTTATAATGATTTTTCCTTGAATTTTTTTTCCGTTTAGGGTCCTTCCTAGAAAGGTGAACCGAATTAGAGAAAACCTAGAGTGAGAAAAAGTGATAAGTCTAGGGGTCTATTTATAGAGGTAGAAGTGGATCTCGGATGATTGAATTTGAGAATTGAATAGGATGCAACCACATCATAGGCTGAATACGGCCATCAGATGCAAAAATAGATGGACCAGATTGGTCAGAAGAATGCAAAACACGTCATCAATAACCTATGGAACGTTCGAAAGAATGAACATTCGTCCATTCGTAAATAACAGAGGCAGGCCGACTGGGCGATTGACCGCCTGGTGCCGAGATCGACTGGCCGGTCGACATTCCCTTTATTTTTTTATTTTCCTTCTCAATTTGTGTTTAATTTGTTTCTCGTTCATTTTAGCTCAGTTTCTCACGTTCTATATATGGAAATGGACCAGAAAATTACCACGGACACAATGGTGCAACTCCCATGGCTCAATGCTGATAATTTTGCAAAGTTGTTTTATTATTTAATCACCTAACGAACTGATTATTATGGGTTAAATTCGGGTTGTTACGTCTGTTGTTTAGCAAGAGAATTTGTTGTATCAGTTGTTTTTCTCTTTTTTATTCTTTTATTGTTAATTTTTTTAGATTCAAAAAATAGTTTGAATAGGAATAACGGATTTTTCTTTGCAACTTGTTCTTCTTCTTCGATTCCTTTCTGAGTAACTTTCTCCAATAATGTATAGAAATTCTCAAATACCTGAAAACAGTAATAAGAAATGATATGCAAAAGTTTTGTAGCAAATGTTTAAAACTGGTGCCTTTTTTTTGCAAATATTGTGAATAATTGCATGTGTTTCTACACTTTTCTAAAGTATTGCATTAAGTTTTTTGAACTGTGGCTGATAAATAAGCAATTAATCAGTATAATTGTAAATATAGATGCAATTATTTCCAATAATTGCAGAGTAAGTAATTACAGACAAACACTTCTGCAATTATTATGAACAATTTTCATTAATTGCAGGCTAATCTGCAATTATTCATAAATTTTTGGAATTATATTACAATTTACGTGCTCTTGCTTGCATGCATGAATTTTCAAGTAAGTATTATAACTTTTTCAGTTATTTCGTTTAATTGCAGAATTTTCTATAATATATGAAAGTGAATGTGTTATAGTATCGTGTAATATGGATGCATCTATAAATTACTTGTGTGGAATATAAACTAACTAAGTAAATAAATAATGCAGTAAAGTAATAGACACCAGATATTCTTATACTGGTTCGAACTCCCATTCTACGTCCAATCCCAAAATCCTTTTAGGATTAAACTAGCAACTCTCACTTAATTCAGAGAAATAGGTTTACAGCGCCTGAGCAACCGGACAGGACTTCTACTGCCTATGCAATCGAATAGGACTCCTACCGCCTGAACAATCGAACAGGACTTCTTTATAAATAAACAAAAGTATCTGACTGTAATATGCTCTTTAAATAGCACTGATAAGTCAATAAAGTACAATCTTCCTATAATCTTCTTCTTTACAATATATAGTGTAATGTGCTTGAAGAATGCAGAAGATGGAGTGATCAACAATTAGAGATGTATGTGCTTTGAGTGCAAATGGTAAATAGAGAATAAGAGGTAAGAATTTAAGAAAATTAAAATCTGTAATGTAAATTGTTTGTTGGATTCTAGACTCTATTTATATAGTTTTAAGAGTTGCAATCTTTGATTAAAAAGAACAATGAAAAGAAACGGATGCAACTTTTAAATTAGAAGATGTTTCTCTTCGTTGAAGAAAAGCATCCCTTTAAAAAAACTAGCCGCTATCGACAACCAACCGTTTGAATTTTCCAATTTGGCCATTTGATTTATTTTAAATTCGATACAGCAAGCAAATAGATCATTTTTGGTATTCAGCTATCTGAATGTCACCATTCAGCCGGCTGAAATTGCATAATAATTTATGTTTTGTTTCATCATTCAGACGGCTGAATGGTGACATCAGTCGGCTGATTATAGCCTGCTTTGTGCATTTGCATGGTTTGTGTACGTGTCAGTGTGTATATACCATATCGACGAGATTTTAACATATTTCTAATAATATACCGACACTAATCAAAAGAATAACAACTTCATAGCTTTCTGAATCTGAATCTACAAAAAATCTCCTGCATAAATGATTGGTACATAAGAATATTGACTTACATAGTTGTCATAATCAAAACATTGAAAATCGAGGCTCTATTATTCTCCCCATTTTTGATGATGACAACTACATAAGTGTGAATATAATAAATAATTTATATTTACATGAAACTTGTGTAAATACTCCTCATGTCTATATGCACAGAATTTTTAACAAATTTATACAAATTTCTCTCCCTTTGACATCGACAAAAATTAGAGATATATAAAAGACTAGAGATAACGGCACGTAGAGACAAAACGAAACATAATTAAACAAAAACATAGTAGTCATAATATCAGAGATATATATTCACAAAATCACATAGTCACAATATTATATACAAAATCACGGAGAACCGTAGGAGTATTAAAAGAATATACAAGCCAAATGTTCTAAATGAAAATTGGATAATAGTCCATAAAGCATAAAAAGTCTAGTTTGAAGGATCATCGCTATCATCTTGATTATCAGTGCTCGAAGAAGATGACCATTCGAAAGGAGCTGGATTATAAACTTCGATTGATGTTGAACCACAGTATGAAATGTTGTCCTAAATTTTGTTAAGAAATCTTTTGACGGAATTGAATTTCTTTTCTATCTTCTTTTCAATCCTTTTGATATCACGATGAAGTTTGGATTGATTACGGAAAAGGGTGATAATGTCTTGTCTTGAGGAGGTATTAGGCCAATTATATGAATTGAATCGTCGTCCTCTTCTTCTTCTTAGTGGGGCTGTAAGGAGGAAGCAACATTTGTGTCACGAGGTTAAGGAACACCTCGCTAATTGTTTCGTGTCCACACTTGGAAAGAAATTATTTGTTGAGGAGGAGGACTATGAGGAAGACCCATTAAACCTAATGTTTTAGCACCTAACTCAATTATGGTGGAATATTCGCAATTCAAAATTTGTACACCAAAGTTTAGTAAGATGTGCATAATGTAAGCCTCATAGTTAATTGTTTTGTATTTCTGTCGAATCGTTATATTTTGAAACTCATCTAAAATGATTTTCCCCCAATTGATTTGTTGATGATAATATATAGCATATAGAGCTTGAAAGTCTCATTTGTATACTTTCTCATAACTACCTGTATGGGGTTGTAGAGAACAAATTAAGGCATGATGAATTAGGCGAGCTTGGGGTCTTCATGCACTTGATTTAGGTTCATTGAGATTTATAAGTTGGTCAGATAGGGAAAGATGAGAAATCTCATCACTATGAACCATATCAACTTCAATGTCATCAATGTCGGTTCATTGATATGAACAATGTAATATATATCCTGATCGTAAGGACAAAAATATTTTTACACCACACACTAACGACCATACACAGTTTTCACAACTTTGTGGGTTATGATGATCGAGATTAATATTAGCAAGAAAAATCTTAACTAAAATATGATTAATTTTGATATTGTTAGCATCATACCCAATGAGATTTTTGAAATGATTTTGCTCTGCTATCTCGTGAATTCTATATCCAGCAAAATCAAAGAATTTAATGAAAGCTCCTTCAAAGATTTTGGAGGTCTTCATGCTATTGAATACTCTTTAACATATTCATGGCTTTAGCATTTACAATAGCATCCAGTTTTTGTGTTAGACCGTTGTGAATATTCTGTAGTAGGTATGGTATATTCAGTTTAAGAAATATTCCAGGTTTCATAACTATTAACTTGTATATAAATTCTCATGTTAGTATCCCAATAAGTATAGTTCAATCGTTAAATAGTATTGGTCGTGCAGTAGATTAACCTTTAAGGAGACTAGTGTTAGTTACTGTGCTAGCTTTGTTTTCCATATTAAAATATCAGATAACTATGTTACGGTTATAAGATGACCTTGCTCTGAAACCAAATAAAAGTGATTGTACTACATGATCGTGTAATATGGATATATCTATAAATTACTTGTGCATAATATAAACTAAGTAAATAAATAAAGCAGTAAAGTGAATGACAACAGAGGCTTTTATACTCGATCGAACTCTCATTCTACGTACAGTCCCAAACTCCTTTTGGAATTAAACTAGCAACCCTTACTAAACCGGTGGATTAGGTTTACGTCGCCTGAGCAACCGAATAAGACTTTTACCGCTTGAGCAATTGAACATGACTTCTTTACAAATAAACAAAACATCTGACTATAATATGCTATTTAAATAGAAGTGATAAGTCAATAAAGTACAATCTTACTATAATATTCTCCTTTTTGATATATAGCGTAATGTGCTTGAAGATTTCGGAAGATAGAGTGATCAGCGATTAGAGAATGTACGTATTTTAAAAGCAAATGGTAAATATAGAATAAGAGGTAAGAATTCGAGAAAACTAAGATTGGTTATGTAAATTGTTTGTTAGATTCTATACTCTTTTTATAAAGTTTTAAGAGTTGCAATCATTGATGAAAAAGAACGATGAAAAGGAACGAATGCAACTTTTAGATTAGAAGATGTTTCTCTTCGTTGAAGAAAAGCATCCCTTCAAAAAAACTGGTTGTTATCGTCAACTAGCCATCTGAATTTTTCAATTCAGCCATCTGATTTATTTTAAATTCAAAACAGCAAGTAAATGGACCATTTTTTATCTTATTCAACCGTCTAAATGTCAACATTCAGCCGGCTGAAAATGCATACTAATTTATGTTTTGTTTCTACATTCAACCGGCTGATTATAGCCTGCCTTGTGCACTTGCATGGTTTGTGTACATGTCAGTGTTTATATACCATATCGGGGAGATTTTAACATATTTCTAATAATATACAAATTCTAAAAAAAAGAATAACAACTTCGTAGCTTTTTGACTCCGAATCAGTAATTAATCTCCTGCATAAATACACTTTGTCTTTAGATGACAAAAGTGCATACTGATTGTACTATTTATTTCATTGTAACAAATGCAACATGGATGCACTTCTGATAGATTGCACTATTTACTATTAGGGGCTGCATTATCATCTTTTCTAAAAGACAAAAACGTAGTCAACCTGTTTTTTAGCCGTCTCTTCACTATCTTACTCTTTCTTCTCAAACGCAGCCTACGAGCACAACTGCCGATTGAAATCCAAAAAAAGGTTCTTTATATCTACTCCTCAATTGCTCTGCATTAGGTATTCAATTCGATCTCTAGTTTTAGTTTAGCCAATAAGTCGATTCTGCAAACAAGGATTTTAAAGTTTTAGTTCGAGCTCCACTAGAGCTAACGGCCATACACAAGATTTGATCGAATATCATAATAAAAATGTGATTAATCAACTGAATGAATTGAAAACCCATTTTGAGTCATACATGCAAGAAGAACTAGCTAAATTAGTTGTGGACTGTAGTGTTGTGGATTATGAATTTAGTTGTGATTGATGTTTATGTTTAGAATGGATTGTGAATTATGTGATGATCTTTGTTGAGCTATCATGTTTCGTGTGTGAGCTGATACATGTTACTTGTCATGAACTATGTTGATGAGCAATGTTGTCATATATATACAGTATGCATGAGTTAAATAACTACTGCTGCATTATTTACGGTTAACTGTTGCGTTTGAAAGGTTAACCGAACTGTTAAAAGACAAACGGTTGGGTCTGCATTATTATTTATTATCTTTTCAAAAAGACAAAAAAGTAGTCAACCTGTTTTTTCAGTTGTCTTTTCAATACTTTACTCTTTCTTCTCAAATGCACCTACGAGCACAACTACCGATTGAAATCGACGAATATGGTTCTTTATATCTACTCCTCAATCGCTCCACATCATGTATTCAATTCGATCTCTAGTTTTAGTTTAACCACAAAGTCAATTCTGCAAACAAGGATCTTCAACATTTAGTTCAAGCTCCACTAGAGATGACGGCCATGCACAAGACTTGGCCGAATATCATAATCAAAATGTGATTAATCAACTGAACGAATTAAAAATTTGTTTTGAGTCATACATGCAAGAAAAACTAGCTAACTTAGTTGTGGACTATAGTGTTATGGATTGTGAAATTAGTTGTGATTGATGTTTATGTTTAGAATGGATTGTGAATTATGTGATGATCTTTGTTGTGCTATCATGTTTCATGTATGAGCTGATACATGTTACATGTCATGAATTATGTTAATGAGAAATTTTGTCCTATATATACAGTATGCATGAATTAAATTACTAATACTGCATTGTTTACGATTAATCGTTGCGTTCGAAAGGTTAACCGAACTGTTAAAAGACAAATGGTTAGGGGCTGCATTACTATCTTTTCTAAATGACAACAAAGTAGTCAACCTGTTTTTTAGCCGTCTCTTCACTACTTTACTCTTTCTTCTCAAATGCAGCCTACGACCACAACTACCGATTGAATCGACGAAAATGGTTCTTTATATCTACTCCTCAATCGCTTCATGTCAGGTATTCAATTCGATCTCTAGTTTTAGTTTAACCAATAAGTCGATTCTACAAACGTGGATTTTCAACTTTAGTTCGAGCTCCACTAGGGATAACGCCCATATACAAGATTTGACCGAATATCATAATTAAAATGTGATTAATCAACTGAAAGAATTGGAAACTCGTTTTGTGTCATTCATGCAAGAAGAACTAGCTAAATTATTATGGACCGTAGTGTTGTGCATTATGAAATTAGTTGTTATTGATGTTTATGTTTAGGATGGATTGTGAATTATGTGATGATCTTTGTTGTGCTATCATGTTTCGTGTATAAGTTGATACATGTCATATGTCATGAATTATGTTAATGAGCAATGTTGTCATATATATACAGTATGAACGAATTAAATTACTAATGCGGCATTATTTACGGTTAACCATTATGTTCGAAAGGTTAACTGAACCGATAAGAGACAAACGGTAGGAGCTATATTATAATCTTTTCTAAAAGACAAAAAAGTAATCAACATGTTTTTCAGCTGTCTCTTCACAACTTTACTCTTTCTTCTCAAACATAGACTACGAGCACAACTATCGATTGAAAACGATGAAAATGGTTCTTTATATCTACTCCTTAATCGCTTCGCGTCGGGTATTCAATCGGATCTCTAATTTAGTTTAACCAATAAGTTGATTCTGCAAAATAGGATTTTTCAAATTTTAGTTCGAGCTCCACTAAAGCTGATGGCTACACACAAGATTTGATCGAATATCATAATCAAAATGTGATTAATCAATTGAACGAATTGAAAACTCATTTTCAGTTATACATGCAAGAAGAACTAGATAAATTAGTTGCGGACTATAGTGTTGTGGATTGTGAAATTAGTTTTGACTGATGTTTATGTTTAGGATGGATTGTGAAATTATGTGATTATCTTTGTTGTGCTATCATGTTTCGTCTACGAGTTGATACATGTTACATGCCATGAATTATGTCAATGAACAATGTTGTCATATATATACGGTATGCATGAATTAAATTACAAATGCTGCATTATTTACGGTTAACCGTTGCGTTCGAAAGATTAACCAAACCGTTAAAAGACAAACGAGTAGGGGCTGCTGCATTATTATCTTTTCCAAAAGAAAAAAGTAGACAACCTGTTTTTTCAGCTGTCTCTTCACTATTTTAGCCTCTCTACCAAGACGCAGCATATGAGCACAACTACTATAACGATTCGAGAATTTTAATGGGTATACAATATTATTAACTAAAATTTTCTAAAATTTAACAACAAAAATTTGAAATAAAAATATGATAGTTGAAATGTGTCTATTTAAGTATAGTTAATGGTAAACTTTTTTTGGAAAATATGAAAGTTAATTTAATTATTGAATTTCAAATATGAATTTAATCAGTTTATTTGTTGAAAATTTAATATTTTCGAAATCTGAAATATTTTATATAATAAAAATGTAAACCGTTTTCTGAGTGAGACGTCGTGATTCGTTTCGTCAAATTTGGACTGTTATAGCCCCGTTTATCTTATTTTCGACGTTTTAGCAGCATTTTGGCGGCGGAAAAATCGAGTTTTGATAACTTGGTCGTATCACTAATATCTGTGTTACATTCTATTCATCTCGTCTTGTTGGTCTCCGTAGTATACTCATTCATGTATTTTGACGTCCGATACGCAGTGAAATCGATGTAACGGTTTGTCGTAGCGTTAAAGGCCCCTGGATTCTCCTTTGACTCTTTCTATTCTGTGAGTTGATATACTTGCGTGTCCCTTCATTTCTTTCCTCTCTTCGTTCTGAAATAATATAAACAGTAAACATCAATTGTACTTCGAGTTTTTGCTCGTCTTCCCTCAGGGTTTGTACTGCTTCCACTTTGGAAAATCTTAGATCTGTTCCACATTTTTATTTATCTTTGCCTTACTTTCTTTTCCTCGTTCAACTGGGTCATGTCGTGCTCCCCTCGCCCATACCCGAAGTTCTACCGTGCCTTCCCTATGCTAGACCAGAAGAACCCATATCAGCTTTAAAAAAACTCACCGTCTCTTTACCTTTCTCCCTGACTCGAAGCTATACCGCGTATTTCACTTCCCTGACCCGAGACCCCTGTCGTGCTTCCCTCATCAACACGAAGTGCCACCACACTCAACCAAGAACCCACACGACAGATCCAAAATCCGCAACCATCCTCCCCTCAAACCCAAAGTCCAATCTGTGCCTTTTCCCTAAGAACCCGAAGCTTGCCCACAAGAACCTTTGCCTGACCATTTTCACCATCTCGCTTACGTGTATATGTACGCGTTATGTATTTGGGTTTGAGGCTTTATGCATTAGGCTGTTGCACTATTTGTGTAGCAATATCGATTGTTGTTTATTTTGTGTTTATTTGGGCTTTCATTTCCTGATCTATTGTGCATAAATATATATATATATATTATGTATGCTACACGTACAAACGATGTATACTCGGCTGTGATGTATATATGTATTGATATATACAAGCAGCGCAATTCAATTAAATTTTAGTATATATTCATGTGCTGGATGCGTATATATTAATCGATTATACATGTGTGTGTGAGAGCAAAGTATATGAAGGCAACGTATGTTGTATATATGTACATTTTAGATATCGGCTGTGTGTATATGCGCCGTACAATTTTCTTTGTCAGCTAGCACATCTTTATGTTTGCATTGCTATGCACTCTCGTTCCATGCATTTATTTTATTCCCTGTTGTTTTGTGCATATATGTGCTTTATTATATGATGTGCAGACTTCTGTTCTAGCAAAAGTGGATGTGACGGCCCACTAGCGTTGTACATGCACTAGTGATAGTATGTGTACATATATGTGCAGCATACATTTATATTTGCAGAAGTGTATACATTTTGAACCTGAGCTTGTTCATGTGATGTGCACTGCATATATATTGTTTACAAAAGGTGTATACGTGTGTCACGTTTGGGAATTTGTCGACAAATCATGTGTTGTGTATATATAAGTGTTCTTTAAAAATTTTAAAACAAATTTATACTATAGTTTGCGTATGTATATACGTATTTTTTGGTCAAATTTTAATGTTAAATCTGTTTTACTTGTCGTGGCATTTTGAAGGGTCGTGACGTGTTCGTGTCGATATCTCTGTCAGTTGTTTTTCAATTTCCATCGTTCTATAGCTACGAAGGTGAGAAATCACTCACGATTAATATTCTTATGCTTATTAAATTGATTTCATAGGAAATGAGAATTTAACTGTGTTGTTAATACGAGTAATTTTTAACTATTAAATAAGACGTGTTATGGTTTCCATTTGATCGCCTTTGTAAATTTACACCATTATATGTTAATTGATTAATTTATATCCCATATGTCAGTAATTGTTATATTATTATTCTCACTCTGCAAGTTCTCACAATGGGTTGAAATGATACATACCCAAACGGACTTTAGAATAGGAGAAAATTTGTTATGGATTGAAATGATAAACCCAAACAATTTTCGATTTTTATTGAAATTTTTGGATTGCGGGTTTAACAATGTAAACCCATAAAATTTTAAACTATTACGTATTGAAATAACAAATATCTGTACCACTTGACCATAAGATAGAAAAATATATACCGACACCGTTGGTCTAATTTTGAAAAATAATTTCCAAATATTCGAAAAGAAATGTATGAGTTCGATTTTGAAGTATAATAAGCATTCTATTTTATTTTTGTAAAATTATGACCTTAAGTGTTGAATTTGGAAATATAGGAATAATGAGTTCAATTTAAAGGAAATGCGTAAATCTTACTTATGGTTTTATTTTCTAAAATATATAAAATAAGATTTTTATATGGAAAGGAAAATTTTAATTTATTTTATTTTGTATAAAATTAATTTTTATTTAATATATACAATTTTAAAAGGGTTCATATAATTTATATTTAAAATATAGTTTATAACTTTAAAAATAAAAAGGAAAATGGGGTTGGAAAGATACTTTGGAATTTTATTTGTAACTTAAACCAGTCATTAACTTAATTTAAATAAAAATTCATTCAGGACTTAATGGTTTAAAAACGATTTATAATTAGGTTAATAAAAGGTGATTAAATGAATACATTAAAATTTGAATTGAATTAGAATTTAATATTCTTTTGATTTAAGTTGTATTGAAATTTCATTTAAATATTTATAAAGAAATTTTATAAATGACCACGGTGTGAAATAAGCGTTTGGTTGTTAAAGAGACCGAGATCGGATAATGCCATACTCTCTACCAATACTGAAAACCACTTTAACAACTGTGTATGTGGTGGAGATTTTAGAATGAAGTAGGATGGTTGGCGAACGATTCTGTACGGTATTTACGTAGTTCTGACTCCCATGAGTCGGCTTGATGTGACTAAAACAGGAGCCATGTCGGGCTAAGTGAGGTCATTCCTCCTATCGGGCACATTTCTTTGAAACCATATCTACTACTTTTGTGATTTTATTTTGGTGTGCACACCTTTGATTTGGAAGTGTGTCTCGAGGTGGGCGGTTGTAGCTGCTATGCATTACCACCAGTCTGGATCCGTAAACGATATATTTACCCTGACAATGCCTCGCGTGCCTTGTCACATGCCTTATCGCGCCTTCTACGAGTTTGTTTTATACCATACCAATGGAGTGCCCTCTGGGTAAACCTCCAGTTTATGGAGGAGCCTACGGTACTGTATAGACTATAGGAATATATAAAATGTGTTAAGTGAGATATGGGTAACGCCTTAACGCTATTTTGATGCTTTACTTTACTGTAGACATTATATATGTAGCGTGTTGTATTATGTATGTAGATTGTTTATCGGATCCTTAAAATCCCAACATTCCTTCAAGTTATATTGCATTTACTTGACATTTCACTTGAACTTGATTTATCTGCATAAGAATGTTGATCCTGATTTGAGTATTTTGTTTTGCTTTACGATTGGGGAAGCCTGAGTGTCACAGTTGAGACTCATCTTTTGAAGCTTGGAGTTCACTTGGAAGACCTATCTTATCTACTTCAGCTTTTGGTTTATTTCTATTATTTTCAGTTGTATATCTCAGACGTGTCATTTGCTTTGTACTAGAGACTTCTGTGTATTGGGATTTCCTATGTGTTCTGTTTCAGACCGTGTTATTTCTATAGTAGATTTATGAACTACTATTTATTTATTCCGTTGTTTTATTGTAAACTCTGTGTCTATGATTCAATGATTGATTTATTTACTATACATGCTAAGTTATGCCAAATTAATGTATTAACAATATATTATTTGGAGCGATTCAAGTCTGACATTGTCGATTTGAATGGTTCAAAATAGCGGGTTGTTAGTGTTGGTATCAAAGCCAGGTTTTGGGAAACTTAACATATGGGGTCAAAACTCATTAGAGATACGGTGTAATAGCCAAGAATGAATTTAATTAATTTCAGAATCATATTTGTTCGTGCTTGAAATTCTAAGTTTGAACTATCTTTAATTAGGATTTCTTTGGATTTTGAAATTGTATCCTTGTTCTTAATCAAAATTCTTGTCTTTTTTCAGATGAGTAACCGAAGGAATTCCCATGGTAGAGGTCATGGAAATGCTCCAGCATAACCAGTTGCCTCTGTACCACCCAATGCTCTTGTTGTCGCACATGTTCAGCCTATTAGGTTCACTCAGCTTTGTAAGGAGTATTCTCGGCGTGGAGACACTAAGTTCACTAGACCTGAGAGCATTATCGAGGCTCAGCAATGGCTAAAAAATCTTGAGAGGATTTTTACTGGTTTTGAGATTACCGATGCTCAGATGCGTCATTTAGCTACTTGGCCGTTACAGGAGTCCGCCCAGGATTGGTGGGAATCTGTTACCGCTCAGACTGTTGAGGCTAATATCATTTGGCAGCAGTTTGGGTAAGATTCTTAGTTGTTCCCTAGTTTATCTCTGTCGAATCTATTCCTTTGAAATTTATCTCCATTATTTTGCCTTATTTTGGATCCTTTTTTCCAGGGATGCTTTTGTGGCACAATGGATGCCTGAAGTCGGGAAATCTCAGTTATATAGTGTTAGGAACTGAGTTGATGATGTTTTGATGACAACAACCTTATATAGTTATTATACTTACTTTATAAAATATATACTAACATTTCCATATAGATAGATATATATATATATCTACGTATGTATATAGGAAGTATATGCAGGTATCATCAAAGACTGATGGTATAAAGACTCAAGCGTCAAGATGAAGATTAGAGATTCAAGATTCAAGACTCTAGTGAATCAAGATTTTCTCAAGATAAGTGTCTAGTATTTTGTTAAAACTTCATAATAGCACTCTCATCTTTCTTCCAATTTTCTTTTGGGATGGAACCCAATTTCTATCGAAACCAGTGGCTTACAAATCCACGACAAGTAGCTTACAAACCTACGACAAGTGGCTTACAAACCCACGAAAATCAAAATCATTTAAACTACTTTGTACAAGTTCTCAAGTCCTATGGAGGAGCTCTGTAGGAAGGTTCTTGCAATTTCAGTTTGAATAGATTTTTCAAAATGTTTTTAAATCTGTTTTCAAAATATTTTAGCTTTCAAAATCATGTTTTCAAAAATGTTTTCAAAAATGTTTTCAAACTTTGTTTTAGCCTTAAAATATTCCTCTATTCTGATTTTAAAAACTTCTATTTTTAAAACATCAAAACTTATTCTGATTTTAAATATTACTTATATAATTGACGGTCTATATCAATTATATATATATATATATATAAAATAATGTTTTATATTCATTCTCTATCTCAAAATATTGTTTAAACACCTTACTTTGCTTCAGAGAAGTTTCAACTTGTTTTAAATTCAATTGTCTTTACAAAATAAAATTTCTATATTTTTGAACTAAGGGATGTCGACATATGGGGATACCCCATGTCGACATGGTGACAGTTGGATTCAAAATTCAATTTTCAAAAGAAGTATCCATTTGTTCAAAAAACTTTCGCCAATGGTTATGACTTTTGTGCATCTATATAAAGGCTTCCAAAACGAATTTTTTCTAACAACTACTTTCTTATTTTCTTCACTCTTTCTTCTCCACCATTCCATATCCATAAAACTTCATATTGTCAAGATCGTGCCATCATTCTGCCAAATTCTCAATAGGAAATCATTTAGATACTCTCTCTATTTGATTCTCCATCACTCTACTAAAGATCAAAGTGCTATTCAGAGTTATAGGATTAATTTGTATTCAAAAAGTCCATAGAGTCTATCCATTCAAAAGGATTGTTATTAAGAAGTATTGGTGATCATGTGTCCCGTAAATCAAGAGAGTTTACCCCAGACTCGGAGATAGGAGGGTTCCTCAAGGCCTTAGAAATTGAGGGTTGTAATTTGGATATTGGCTTATAAAAATCTGTACAAGGATATAGCCTTGGTGCAGGACTGGATGTAGGAGGATTCCGAACCAGTATAAAATCCGGTGTGTTCTTTCCTTTTACTTGCTTTACTTTACTATTTGCATTTGTTATATGTTCTGTGATCATTCTGTGTTAGAATTCTGTTTAGATTTGTGTTGAAAGTTTTAATTTAGTCATATAGTTCATATATTCTTTAAAACACTATTCACCCCCCTCTAGTGTTATTTCCGCCTTAAGATCCTTAATCCGCATCCCCAACAATTGGTATCAGAGCATTGGTTTTCATTATTTTCATAATCTGAAATTTTGAAAAGTTTTAATGGCACAACACACTATAATGTCACTCCTGTCACCATTACTTTTGTCAACACAAGCACTAACACTAGTTCATTTGTAGAAGGTCAGTCTACTGTCAGACCACCACTTTTTAATGGCAGTAATTATGCATATTGGGCATGTAGGATGAAAATTTATTTACAATCCATAAGTTTAGATACTTGGAATATAACACAAATTGAATATGTTGAACCAATACTAATTTTTCCCAGTGGACTACTGAGCAAAAGACGGTTGCACAAAACAATTCTAAGGCTATGAATATACTATTTTGTTTACTAGATAGGAATGAGTTTAATAGAGTCTCGGTTTGTAAGTCTGCATTTGAAATCTGGAAAACTTTGCAAGTAACTCGTGAAGGAACAAGCAAAGTTAAACAAACTAAAATTTCCATATTAACTAACCAGTTTCAATTGTTTAAAATGCATGAAAATGAGTCCATTCCGACATGTATTGTCGATTTCAAGATATTGTACATTCATTGATTGCTTTAGGAAAGGGTTTCTCAGAAGAAGATCAAGTCAGAAAAATACTCAATTCACTCACTCCAGAATGGGATCAAAAGACACTTACTATTGAAGAGGCAAATGATGTTAGTCAAATGAAGATCGAAGAGTTAATTGGTAATCTAATGTCTTATGAAGTTCAACTACAAGGGAGAAAAGAATCTAAGGCAACGGAAAAGAAATCGATCGCATTCAAAGCAACAACTGGAGATTCAGAACAAGATAGTGATGAAGAAATTGCTTTCATGACCAGAAATTTCAGAAAGTTTCTGAAGTATAGAAAGATGAATAACTTTAAAAGAAATGACCAAAGGAATTCCAGAAATACTTCGGAGAACAACAACAATTACAACAACAATAACAACAACAACAATGGTGATAAATGCTACAACTGCAACAAAACAGGGCACTACAAGATAGATTGTCCATATCCAGACAAATAGACATTTCAACCAAATAACGAGCAACTAAAGAAAAGAAAGAAGGCATATACAGCAACTCTTGACGATTCAAATTCATCCAGTGATGACGAGAAGAAAACTGATAATTCAAATCTGTACTTCACTGCTATTCTCGAATCGGAAGGCTATCAGAGTTTGGATCTAAAAATAGGTACACATCTATTTTAATTTTATTGGATGCTTGTTTGTTTTGATTTTGTTTGCAATTCCTTGAATTTTTAAATTCAAAATCACCCTTTGAAATTTGAATTTTTAAATTCAAAATAATATTATTTTAATAATATTTTAAATATTAAAATATTTTAATATTATTGTATTTAATATTATTACTGGAATTATATATAGATATAGAATATAGATTAGTTTTCTTAATATTTTAGGAATTTCTTAGATTTTAGAAATAGACACCCCTTTTCAAATTCAACAAGCACATGTCGACATGCCAGGATACCCCATGTCGACATGTCTCTCAGAAATTTGATTTCAAAATTTGAATTCAAACTTTTGAATTTCCCTCCACCTTTTCACTTACTTCAAAATTCTGAAAAGATACCTCTTGACCAGAGAACATGACTTTAGAGAATCTATTTAATATACTTCTCTTATCATCTCTTTTCACTTTATTCTCATAATTCAAACTTTCTTCATTATCTTCTACTCCTCTCAAACACTCATCAATGGCTTCCTCAAGTACCCCATCAACTATGAGGCCGACCAAATCCATCAAAATGATCTTTTTAATGACCCGGAGGCTATCAAAGCTTACATAAGTTATGTAAACTATGGTAAAGTCAATACGGAAAAATTTTCTATTTTTGATGATTTTCCTTCTTATGAAATCGATCAACTTTTTGAAGAAAACTCCATTCTTAGCTTGATTGATAACAAGCAAAATGATTTCGTTTGTTATCCTAACCTTGTCAAAATGTTTTATGCAAACCTAAACCGTGAATTTTATAATGGAAATGAAGATCAAATTTGGAGTAGTGTTAAAGGAACACTTATTGTTTTGGATTCCGATATTTTGGGTACTATTTTGGGTTGCAAATCTACCGGTATGAATCTCTCGCAATTTCAAATCAATGAAACCGATCGAGAGACTTTTCATCACATTTTTGAAAGCAATGACCACATGGATTTTAAGAATCGCTTTTTCCGCCCAAAAGAAAGAATTGTCAACCTTCTTATTCAACACACCATTATTCCTAGGTCGGGAAACTACAATAATCCCACCTCAAAAGTGTGTAAAGCTCTTTTTCTATATTTGGAAAATATGATATTAATTGGGCACAAACTATTTTGGATGAGTTAAGACCCAAAAAATTTACTATGGGAGAAAACACTCTTTATCATGGAATTTATCTTACTCGGATTTTCAATTATTTTGGTGTGGATGTTAAAAAGGAAGAGTTTGTAAGTAGGAAAGTGTTCAATCATGGGAACATTTCCCTTATGAAAATCCCACTTATGTTTCAACCATATGAAACACTTACTGAAAAGGAAGAGAGACTTGCTCATGAAGAGATGGAAGAAGAGGAAGAAGAAGGGGAAGGAATGGAAATTTAAGAAGAAGAGGAAGATGAAGAAACCTCTTTGGAAAGTATAGAGTATCCACATACACTCGCCAATCCGTCCAACAAAACCATACTCAAGAACCAAAAGATACTTGCTCAAAACCAAAAGGTTCTTAAGAGATCTATTAGCAAGAAAATGGATAAAATCTCTACCAAGATCGACAAGTTCTTTGGGAAGATAGGCAGGAAACTTGGCTTGTCCTCATCATCATCTTCATAAAACTAATCCTAGCCATTATCTCTCTAGCTATCTTTTGTCTATCTTTGTATTTTCTATTTTTTTGGTTAATATTATGTAATGTTAACTAATATAAGTAATGTTATCTTATTCTCTGTTTTCCAGCTTTATATATCTCTGATAGTTATTTATTTTAAGTTTATATAGGTCCACTAGTATAAAAATAAACTTAGAAATCAAAAATAACTCAACTTGGTCATTCTGTCTAGACCATGTCGACATGCCCCATCCCCCCATGTCGACATATAACAGTCAGAAAGTAGTTACAATTTCTAACTTCAAATTCTTGTAACTACCAAGTGACAATTCATTTTGAACGGCCAATAACTCCTATAAATACCTATTTCTTCCAAAAAAAACTTCTCTACCTCCATTTCTATTCATCTCCTCTCATACTTCAACTTATTTCTTAAATTATGGCTTCTCCAATTAAGAATTTAAGTGAAAATCTTGAAGAAACTCTTACTTCTTTCAAGAATATTCTCTCTTTTATACTTAGAAATCAAAGGCACTTAGAATTAAGCCAAATGCAGATGATCAAAGAGCAAGAGAAACACTTCGACGCACTTCGTTGGATGATCTCAAGCCTTAGCAAAGACGAACCAATCCACCAGTCACTCTCGACAAATACAATTGGGATGTTATCAAAACTGATCATATCTTTGAAGAAGATGGATGGGTGGAAGTCCCAAGGAATGTCTGATCATTATATATGTTTGTTTGTTTGATTTGATTTGATTTGATTTAGATTTGATTAGGATTTGATTGAATTGTTTATTTAAGTTTGATTTGGATTTGGTTTGTATATAACTTCATATACTATACATGATTGGTTTGCTATGTATGATATTGATTTGATTGTCAAGTTACATTTATATATATGTTCACACACTTGATCACTTACACGATTCACTTTACACTTTTATTCTACATATACTTGACTATCTTAGAACATGTAAATCTTTAGTTCATGTGATGTATGTTACATATATATTGTTGACAAAAGGTATATGTGTCACTTTTGGGAATTTATCGACAAATTATATGTTTTGTGTATATATAAGTGTTCTTTAAAAAATTTAAAACAAATGTATACATATATTTTGCATAAGTATATATGTATTTGTTTCGTTAAATTTTCATGCTAAATCCGTTTTACTTATCGTAGCTTTTTGAAGGGTTTTGACGTGTTTGTGTCCGTATCTGTGTCAGTTGCTTTCCAGTTTCCATTGTTCTCTAGCCATGAAGTGAGAAACCACTCACGATTAATATTCTAATGCTTATTAAATTGATTCCATAGGAAATGACAATTTAAATGTGCTGTTAATACGAATTGTTAATTTTTAACTGTTAAATATGATGTGTTGTGGTTTCCATTTGATCACTTCTGTAAATTTACACTGTTATATGTTAATTGATTATTTTATATTCCATATGTCAGTAATTGTTATATTATTGTTCTCACTCTACAAGTTCCCTTATTTAGAAATCACAATAGGTTGAAATGATACATATCAGAATGGACTTTAGAATAGGAGAAAATTTGTTATGGGTTAAAATGATAAACCCAAACAATTTTCGATTTTCATTGAAATTTTGGAATTGAGGATTTAACAATATGAACCTGTAAAATTTTAAATTATTACGGGTTGAAATAACAAATATCTATATCATTTGACCATAGGATAGAAAATTATATATGGATATCGTTGGTCTAATTTAATATTCGAAAAGAAATGTATGAGTTTGATTTGAAGTGTAATAAGCATTGTATTTTATTTTTGTAAAATTATGACCTTAAGTGTTGAATTTGAAATATTGGAATTATGAGTTCAATTTAAAGGAAATGTGTAAATCTTACGTATGGTTTTATTTTCTAAAATACATAAAATAAGATTTTTATATGGAAAGGAAAAGTCTAATTTATTTTATTTTGTATAAAATTAATTTTTATTTAACATATATAATTTTAAAAGGGTTCATATAATTTATACTTAAAATAGATTTTATAACTTTAAAAATAAAAGGAAAAAGGAGTTGGAAAGAATACTTTAAAATTTTATTTGTAACTTAAATCTGTTATTGACTGAATTTAAATAAAAATTCATTCAGGACTTAATGGTTTTGAAAATGATTTATAATTTGGTTAATAAAAGGTTATTAAATGAACACTTTAAATTTAAATAGAATTAGAATTTAATATTCTTTTGATTTAAATTATATTGAAATGTCATTTAAATATTTATAAAGAAATTTTTATAAATAACTACGGTGTGAAAAAGGCGTTTGGTTGTTAAAGAGACCGAGATCGGATATTGTAATGCTCTCTACCAATACCGAAAACCACTTTAACAATTACGTACGTGGTGGAGATTTCAGAATAAAGTAGGATGGTTGGCGAACGATTTTGTATGGTATTTACGTAGCTCTGACTCCCTTGAGTCGACTTGATGTGATTAAATAGGAGCTACGTCGGGCCAAGTAAGGTCATTCCTCCTATGGGGCACATTTCTTCGAAACCATATCTATTGCTTTTACGATTTGATTTTGGTGTGCACAACTTTGATTTGGAAGTTTGTCTCGAGGTAGGCGATAGTAGCTGCTATGCGTTACCATCAGTCGAAACCCACAAACGGTATATCTACGTTTCCATTGTCTCGTGTACCTTGTCACAATTCTTATCGCGCCTTCTACGAGTTTGTTTTGTATCATACCTGTGGAGTGCCCTTTGGGTAAACCTCCAGTTTACGGAGGAGCATACGGTACTGTATAGGCAATGTGGATATATAAAAAAATTTAAGGGGGATATGGGTAACGATTTAACACTACATACTTTACTTTACTATAGACATTATATATATAGCATATTGTACTATGTATGTAGATAGTTCGAGCTACACAACAGTTGACGGTCATGCAAAAGATTTGATCGAATATCATAATCAAAATGTGATTAATCAAGTAAAAGAATTGAAAACTCGTTTTTGACCATACATGCAAGAAGAACTAGCTAAATTAGTTGTGAACTGTAATGTTGTGGATTGTGAAATAAGTTGTGATTGATGTTTATGTTTAGGGGCTGCGTCATTTTCTTTTCTACAAAACAAAAAATTAGTCAACCTGTTTTGCCAGCTGTCTCTTCACTACTTTACTCTTTCTTCTCAAACACAGCCTACGAGTACAACTACCGATTGAAATCGACGAAAATGATTCTTTATATCTACTCCTAAATTGTAACGACCCAGAATTTTCGATCCAGAAAATTCCAGATACTTAGGAAAAGAAGAAAAGAGAAAGAAGAGGAAATAGAAACAAGTCACAGAAACCTCACATTCGCAGCGGATCAACATATAATATCACATAAAATAATAGTTTACAAAGGAAAACTGTATCAGTACGCTTATATTTTTATACATCAGAGTTACAACCATTACACAACACTGGACAGTTTAAAACAACATGTCCTCGATAAACTATAATACATACTGCGGAATACGCTCCATACGTTCCTGCCATCCAGCTCGTCTCCTGAGCTCCAAAACGTCCTTACCTGAAAATCTGCAATACTCGGTCTGACCTGAGCATTACATCAAAGTAACACCCGGGTCAGGGTAGAAACCAGCGTGAGTAAACTCATCTAACAAGAAATACCAATGCATACCACTTAGAATAAAATCTGGGTAACTCGTACTTCACTACGAGTTCTCAACTTGTTATAGTCAATTCTTTTTCATACAACAATATCTATGTACCTCTACATAGTTTAAATGGTCCAATTACTTAAACCATTCCATTCCAACCTAATGATTTCACATATCAAATCTGTAAGGAATTTTAGAAGGTTACAAATCGAAGTGGTTTTGGGTATTTGCTAATACCTGATCCCGGTCCCTTCTAATCCAATGTCATCTTAACCCAGGTTATACAATTGAAATTCAATTCAAACTTAATTTTAGGATGTCACTTTTTACACAACAATTCTTTATTGATAGATAACCACGTTATCCTTGTCCACCCAAACATATCATAACACAAAACAATTCATATCAGAGATACCAACCAATTCAAGGCATTTAATCATTATTCAATCATTCATAAGAAAGATTGATCACTTCCAAAATTAATTTAATTATCTCTAATTAAATTAATCACTAACCTTTAATTATTTGGATTACCTTTTCTTAATATTAATTAATTACAAATCAATTAATTAATGACCCTTTAATCATTCGTCTTAATTAATCATCCTTGACTAATTATACTTTAATTACAATAAGTAATTAACTCTTAATTAATTACACAAATTAATTAACCTTTACTCATCCGTATTAATTACATTGATTCTTAATTTATTACTCAAATTAATTATCTTATAATCACTTACATTGATTAATTAACCCTTCATTAATCACACTCATTAGTTAACTAACCTTTAATTAATTTCTTTAATTAATCAACCCTATAATTAATTACACTGAGTAATTAATCCTTAATTACTTCCACTAAGTAATTATTCTTTAATTACTTCTCTTAAATAATTAACCTTTAATTACCTTCAACAAGTAATTATACCATTGGTTAATTAATTACATTAATTAATTACATTGATTAATTAACCCTAATCAATAATTAGTCACAACAGTTAATTATTCCTTTGCTAATAGTAATCAGTCTTTAATTTCTAATTTATTAACCAATAATTAATTATTAATTATTAATTAATAAATTCCTTAATTATCAATAAATTTAAATGATAAATCATTTATCTTAGTTCAATTCCTTAATTATTCTTCCAAAATCTTTCCTAATAATCTTGGAATCAAAATAACTTAAACACTTTAAGTTTACGTAAAATCTTAAACATTTAATCTTTTGATTTAAACCATTTAATTATCTAATTAGTTTAGGTTTTAAAACAACTTAAATACTTTCTTAACTTACATTAATAAAACATTAACTGATTAATTTATCACTTACAATAGTATAATATAATTAACTTATCTTGACTCTGCAATCATCTAATTTATAACACAGAGCGACCCGAGTATTACTACACAAAACTCGAGTTAAACCCCATGCTTTCCTGCGTCTCAACCCTTCTTCCACTTCCTTCCCTTTCAAAAACTCTAATTTAGTTTAACTATAAAAAAACTGTTACAGGTTTAATAAACTTCGCGAACACACGAAGCAAAACCCAAGCGAATCTTCCTCTACCCCGAGACCAACCCCGAAGCGAAACTTCCCACCTCCTCATATACGACGCTGATACACCAGAAAACCCCGTGCACATGCATGAACATTCTGGTCACCTCCTACCGACGTCACGGCCCTCACCTCATCGGCAACTTCACCATCATCCAACCTGACAACCCAGAAACTCGAAATTACAACCCACTCGAAATCGAGCAGTTACCTTTCCACTTGAACTAACAGGTTTGCCAAAATAATCGTCACGCTCCGACGTCTCAGGCCATACAAGGCCATTCAACTCCAGGCAAAGCTTCGATGACCACCCTCGCGTCGATTCCTCCAAGTCCTATGTAGTCAGATTCAACCTAGACATCTCCATAGTCTCGAATAAAAGACCCACCCAAAACAGCAATAAAACCCTATGTCGCCATCGCCTGGCCACCGTAGCCAAAGATAGGTAGCTTCACCAATTTTCCTGAGAACGTCAATAACCCCACTACCTCCAGTTCAAATTCCAACCTTCAAGACAACGCCGATCAACAGCAAACGACCAAAAAGCCCAAAACGTTCAACTCGATCGTCCCAATGATTTAGCAAACTAAAAATCAAGCTATTACCTCTAAAATTCATCACTCACTATTACAAATCAGATAGACTATTTAAAACAGGGAGTAAAAATGATTTATTTTTGTCCCAAATTGAATTTCACTGATCTTTTCCAAATTTTGAATAATTGCTAAACATAAAATCCTGAATCCATTTTTAAAAACAAATTTAGGTAGTTATAACCATTTTCTTTTCAATGATCAAGATTTAACAATGACTTTATGGAATGATATGAATTTTTTTGAAATGAAAACTGGGGACCGTGGATAACATAGAGCAAAGGTATGTATTTATACATACACAGGCATCTTACAGACAAATCAGATGGATATACATTCATTCATATGTATATACTTATGCAAACTCACTATTCATCACATGCAATAAAGTTTACAACCATACTAAGTTTTAAAAGATCTTGTTTACTCACCTGTAAAATGAAATAGAGAAACCAAGGCCTTGAGAAACCGGGAAAGACTTTGAACTTTAAACAACTACTTGAATTTGAAGGCTGAGGTTTGATAGAACTGAATCGAACTGCATGCTTTTGATTTTTCAACAGGATTGTTTCAGGTTGAAAATTTGCAGTTGTTGTTTGATTTACCTTCTTCTCTTTTATCTTTTCTTTTCCAGTCTTGAGAGTTTTAATCTTTGATTCCTCTGATTTGCTTTTTCTTTACAGGTTTTTTTTTTATTTTGAACTTTGCTTCGAGTATTTGATTTGTTTCAGATCTGGGATTTTTGCTTAATTGAATCTGGATTTGCCTTGATCTGAGTTGGATTTGAATTGTGTTGAGCTCAGATTTTAGATTGCAAAAGCTTGATGCTTTGAATCCTTTGCTGTTTATAGGTTTGCTTTTTTTTTAAATTTCCAGGTTTTTGAAAGAAAAATGGAAACCTGGTTTTTTTCTTAAGCCTTTGTTACTTAAAATTCAAAAGAAAAATAAAGTTTTTGCCACTTGTTCTTTTTGTAAGCTAACATTTGTTAACCTTATGTGCTATAAAGCTTACATATGTTAATTTGTGTGCTAAAATATTTACACTTACGTTTTGTATGTATTTATTATTTTAAATATATTTTTTAGAAATCTTTACATTTAATTTCTATTTAGTTAATATTTTTCTTAATTTATATTTAGCAAATCTTTTTAAAAGAAAATAATATAAAACAAATTTTATACAAATAAAATCATATATGTTATTTTTAAATCCAATTTACCTTAAGATGTTCATCTTTAGAATTCCAAATTCAAATTCAAATTCAACTTAAAATCACTCATATATATATATATATATATATATATATATGTAAAAAATATTTCTATTTAAAATCCATTTATATAAATAAAAATAATACATTATTATTGTTTTGGAAACAACAATTTTACCAATTTTAAATAATTATAAAGGAGATTATTAGATACATATCTATCCAATATTTAAAACCTACCTTTATTATAATTCAGATTCTTATATATATATTCAGATATATCTCAGAATTTCATTTGTTCAATTTACAAATAAGTATTTTAATAAATTTAATTCTGTTAATTTCCAATTAATAGATGCCCAAAAATTCGGGTTATCACATTCCTTCCCCCTTAGAATCTTTTCGTCCTCGAAAAGGAACGAAGCCAGAATTTATTCAGTACTTAAAATCAAATAAATTTTCTTTGATCATTTTCAAAACACTTTTAAAATATACATATAATTTTAAAATAGTTTTTATAAAAATATCATTTTATAACTTGATGTTTTAACAAGTCCGTCTTCGTTCTCACAAAAATTCGGTCATACGTTGATCAGGCATACGAAAGAAAATCTATAAGTACTTAGCAAACCTATTTTCAACACCTAGTGAAAATAGTTGGAAAATAATTTTATTGAAAATATCGAAAACTTTTTTGAAAATAGAGGAAATATCTATGGTGAGAATGCTCTGGAAATCATCACCCCCATCCATGGTCCCAATTACATCCTGGGTTATGTTGCCATCGCAGCAAAAGTCCATGTAACTGTAGGCACTCCGCGCCCCTCGATTACGCCATGGAACCCGCGGTAGATTGCAGTTACATTACAGGGTTACGTTGCCATCACAGCAAAAGTCCATGTAACTGTAGGCATCAGCGCCCTCGATTTTTGCTGCCAAAATGAAACTTCTCCACTCCCACATAGGTCGCAATTTACCGATGCAAAATCAAACGCAGACTGTTGACTCTCAGTAGCACACACGACTTTCGCTATGTTACCATAGGTCGCAGTCTACCGATATAAAATCAAACGTAGACTGTTGGCTCTCAGCGGCACATACGACTTTCGCTATGGTCTGCAGTAGATCGCAGTGACATCGAGTTACACCGTCGTCACAGCATAACTCAAATGCCTCTGTAGGCATCAGCGCCCTCGACTTTCGCTACACACTACTCATAATCCTCAGGAACTAGTTTTGTCCGGACTCCTCACATGATCAACTTTAGAACCCCCTCCCCCTCCCCCATCCCCTTAGAGTTCAAGGCAGTACCACCCTGTGGCACTCCTAAGAAGTTCATTCCAAAGGAGAGCCTTTTTCTCCAGAGCCATTTTCAATACACTTTATACTATACACATATAGTATCTTCCAAATCATACACCTAGTATGAATCTCATATAAATCTCCTTTACACAAAATCTATTCCGAAAATCGATAATTCTCAAACTAGGCTTTTTCAAATTCCACAATTGATTTTTCCCCAAAAATCAAAAAGCTTTTCCAAATCCAAAGGTTCGAAAAACCTTTCTCAAAATCATTCTCATAAGATCCTTTACATATATATATAATTTTTTTTTTAAACTTTGGATCATTTCAAACTTGTATAAAACTCCTTTTATACTTCAAATATTTTTTTTCAAAATCCTTTCTTCTGGCTTTAGATTCAACAACGAAAGAATTATCTAATATAACAAAGATATATAACTTTGTTTATTCCAAATCAAATTTGATTACTCTATAAAGTCACTTACCAAATTACTTACTTACATAAAGTAAATTTTTACCATAGAAATATCCAATTTCCACTTTACTTCATCATATATTTCACAAAATATACCTTTTATTTCAAAAAACCATTTCACATTTCTTATCCACAAATTCCCAATATCAATTTCATTCAAATCCGTATGTACACATATCATCCGTACGCTATACCAATCTGATCGCTCACTCGATCATACAATTTCACTTCCGAACTAGTATCGTCCACCCGACTTCCTAGTGCGGACTCAGATCTAGTTTCTTGACCAGAAACCGTCATTCTCCCTACATAGCCTAACTATGATGGAGAATATCCAAAATCGATCAACAATCCATATCCAGGTTCGCCGTCGAAAATCGAGTGAAAAGTTCCAACTCGGATCGACATACTATCTCGAATTTTTGTGCTCGAATCTGGATCAAAGCACTATGCAAATAGAATAACATACGCACACCCTACATATTTATCTTTATTGGTTATTAGCCAAATCAATCTCCTTTTCTATTCACATTTCCTATTCACTTATTCACATTTTCTCCCAATATCCCCTTTTGATTAACACTTCAATTCTTATCTCAAATGGATATTTACTTGTGAACAGTTTGCAATCTGACCAGCTTAAATTTGGAAAATAGCTTGAAAGGTTAAAAATAGATAAGTAGTTGAAAAATAATTATTAGTTTGTAAAATAGCTTGTAAAATAATTAAGTAATGGTAAAATAGTTGGAAAATAAACAAATAGTTATAGAAATTTTTAAATAATTACAAAATAGTTGTAAAATAGTAATTAGTTATAAAGTAGTTGAAAAATAGTAACTAGTTTATAAAACAGTTGTTAAATAGTTAAATAGTTCCAAAAATAATCGTAAATCAAGTATAAGATAGTTTTAGGTTTAAAAAGAAAAGTTGTATAATAAATAGTTTGGAAAAAATAGATTTATATTAAAACAATTTATTTTGAAAATAGTCCGGAGCCAAATTGTTCAATTTCCAATCTCCATTCCCTACAATTCAATTTAAATTTCCATTCTCATTTAAATTGATTCAATTCCAATTTAAATAATCTTTAATTTCCATTGAAATTGATTTATTCCCAATTCAAGTTAAATTAACCTTAATTTTTTTCCAAATTCAAACCAAATTCCATTTGAATTTTAAACCTATTCAACTTTAATCACAATTCCAAATTATTCAAATCAATTTGGATTAATTTCAAATTGAACCAGCTTCAATTTCAATTCTAGTTTAAATTAATCCCAATCCCGTTTGAATTTGAACTCATTCAACTTCAATTTCATTTCAAATTAATCCAATTTAAATTTTCCTTTTGAATTTTTAAAATTATCCATCTTCAATCATAATTCCAATTAATTCAAATCAAATTCCATTTTAACTAATTGAATCCAAATTTCAAATTTAAACCATCTCGAATTAAATAAATTCGAGTTAAATTTTCAAATGTTGATTTAATCCTTTAAATCAAATCAACTTATATCTTTAAACTATTTAATTCTGAACCCAAATTCCATTTTTAACCTATTTCAAATTTCAAATAATTATTCAAATCCTTTCCAAACAACTAAATCTTTGAAATTCAATTTGTCACCCAATTTCAATTTTGAAACCAAACCTTTGAAGTTTTATCTTAAACATTCAAATCTTAATTCCAAAATGGTTCCATTTTATTTTAATAATGGATATATTACCACACCTCATTTCTTTAAACAAATCCAATTCACAGTTTAAAGATTATTAATAACAACAGGGTAATATTATCCGATTATTTTAAAACATCCATCCATTTCCAATTTTCAGATCTCAAACCCATTTTGAGATCACTCAAACTCCCAATTCAAATCAACCATTTAACTTCCCAGGTTAAATCTTTATTTCATCTTGAAATTTCCAAATCAGGTTGATCATTCAAACTTATTTATCTTCTTCCAAGTTAAATTTAATTTACTTAATCCAGTCAAATTTAGACAATTTGAATTTTCATTTAAGTTTAAAACTTACTTCACTTTGGGTTTCACATCTTATTCTAAATTTAAAACTCGACATTTAGAGTCTATTTCAAACCATCTTTGATATTATGTATATTTCTCATACATACATATTTATTTCCTTTACATACCAAATTACATTTAAATTTTAAACCGCCTTTGGTTTCAATTCAAAACAAATTCCTTTAAATTTTCAAACAACACTTATTTGAAATATGATCCTTTCATTCAAATACATTAGATAATATTATTTATTATTCATTTATCAGCTTTGAAACAAATTTTCAAATTTGTGGACCTAGATTTAAAACTTCACAATTTAGATCCTCTTTAGTTCCAATTTATAAGTCATATTTGCCTAAATGTTTTACTTCCCTATAACATTTCATTTGGCTTACTTATTATATATCATTATTAAACACAATAATTATTTATGATAATACCCAAGATTATCATATTTGGATACCAATTCCTTTTTATCTTATTCTGGAACATTTTCTCAAATTCAAGATTTTAATTTCAGTTTGAATCCATTTCAAACTTATCTTTATTCAATTCCAATTTGGTTGTTTTTCTATTACCACCTAATTTAATTCCAATAATTCAGCAACCAATTACCTTAATATTATTAAAAAGAAATATTGCTATATATATCAAAATATAGACTTATATAAAATCATTTAAAATCATTATATAAGAAAATAACAAGTACACTCTCATATATATATATATATATATATATATATATATATATGCACTCAACTCATTTTAGAGTACCATTGAGCCTACCCTTAATGAGTAATTCCACCAGAGCTAAGGTTCTCGCTTAACCTTCGCTCTGATACCAAATGTAACGACCTAGAATTTTTGATCCAGAAAATTCTAGATAGTTAGGAAAAGAAGAAAAGAGAAAGAAGAAGAAACAGAAACAAGTCACAGAAACCTCACATTCGCAGCGGATCATTATATAATATCACATAAAATAATAGTTTACAAAGGAAAACTGTATTAGTACACTTATATTTTTATACATCAGAGTTACAGCCATTACACAACGCTGGATAGTTTAAAACAACATGTCCTATATAAACTATAATATATACAGCGGAATACGCTCCATACGTTCCTGCCATCCAGCTCGCCTCCTGAGCTCCAAAACGACCTTACCTGAAAATCTGCAATACTCGGTCTGACCCGAGCATTTCATCAAAGTAACACCCGGGTCAGGCTGGAAACTAGCGTGAGTAAATCCATCTAACAAGAAATACCAATTCATCAAAGTAACACCCGGGTCAGGCTGGAAACTAGCGTGAGTAAATCCATCTAACAAGAAATACCAATGCATACCACTTAAAATAAAATCTGGGTAACTCGTACTTCACTATGAGTTCTCAACTTGCTATAGTCAATACTTTTTCATACAACAATATCTATGTACCTCTACATAGTTTAAATGGTCCAGTTACTTAAATCATTCCATTCCAGCCTAATAATTTCACATATCAAATCTATAAGGAATTTTAGAAGGTTACAAATCGAAGTGGTTTCGGATATTTGCTAATACCCGTTCCCGGTCCCTTCTAATCCAATGTCTTCTTAACCCAGGTTATACAATTGAAATTCGATTCAAACTTAATTTCAGTATGTCGCTTTTTACACAACAATTCTTTATTGATAGATAACCACGTTATCCTTGTCCACCTAAACATATCATAACACAAAACAATTCATATCAGAGATACCAACCAATTCAAGGCATTTAATCATTATTCAATCATTCATAAGAAAGATTGATCACTTCCAAAATTAATTTAATTTATCCCTAATTAAATTAATCACTAATCTTTAATTATTTGGATTACCTTTTCTTAATATTAATTAATTACAAATCAATTAATTAATGACCCTTTAATCATTCATCTTAATTAATCATCCTTGACTAATTATACTTTAATTACAATAAGTAATTAACTCTTAATTAATTACACAAATTAATTAACCTTTACTCATCTGTATTAATTACATTGATTCTTAATTTATTACTCAAATTAATTATCTTATAATCACTTACATTGATTAATTAACCCTTCATTAGTCACACTCATTAGTTAACTAACCTTTAATTAATTTCTTTAATTAATCAACCCTTTAATTAATTACACTAAGTAATTAATCCTTAATTACTTCCACTAAGTAATTATTCTTTAATTACTTCTCTTAAATAATTAACCTTTATTACCTTCAACAAGTAATTATACCATTGGTTAATTAATTACATTAATTAATTACATTGATTAATTAACCCTAATCAATAATTAGTCACAACAGTTAATTATTCCTTTGCTAATAGTAATCAGTCTTTAATTTCTAATTTATTAACCAATAATTAATTATTAATTATTAATTAATAAATTCCTTAATTATCAATAAATTTAAATGATAAATCATTTATCTTAGTTCAATTCCTTAATTATTCTTCCAAAATCTTTCCTAATAATCTTGGAATCAAAATAACTTAAAAACTTTAAGTTTACGTAAAATCTTAAACATTTAATCTTTTGATTTAAACAATTTAATTATCTAATTAGTTTAGATTTTAAAACAACTTAAATACTTTCTTAACTTACATTAATAAAACTTTAACTAATCAATTATCACTTACAATAGTCTAATAAAATTAACTTATCTTGACTCTGCAATCATCTAATTTATAACACAGAGCGACCCGAGTATTACTACACAAAAACTCGAGTTAAACCCCATGCTTTCCTGCGTCTCAACCTTTCTTCCACTTCCTCCCCTTTCAAAAACTCTAATTTAGTTTAACTGTAAAAAAACTGTTACAGGTTTAACAACTTCGCGAACACACGAAGCAAAACCCAAGCGAATCTTCCTCTACCCCGAGACCAACCCCGAAGCAAAACTTTCCACCTCCTCGTATACAACGCTGGCACACCAGAAATCCCTGTGCACGTGCACGAACGTTCTGGTCATCTCCCACCGGCGTCACGACCCTCATATCATCGACAACTTCACCGTCATCCAACCTGACAACCCAGAAACTCGAAATTACAACCCACTTGAAATCGAGCAGTAACCTTCCCACTTGAACTAACAGGTGTTCGCCAAAATAATCGTCACCCTCCGACGTCTCAGGCCATACGAGGCCATTCAATCCGGCCAAAGCTACGATGACCACCCTCGCGTCAGTTCCTCCAAGTCCCGTGCAGTCCGATTCAACCTAGACATCTCCATAGTCTCGAATAAAAGACCCACCCAAAACAGCAATAAAACACTATGTCGTCGTCGCCTGGCCACCGTAGCCAGAAATAGGTAGCTTCACCAATTTTCCTGAGAACGTCAACAACCCCACTACCTCCAGTCCAAATTCCAACCTTCAAGACAACGCTGATCAATGGCAAACGACCAAAACATTCAACTCGATCGTCCTAATGGTTTAGCAAACTAAAAAATCAAGCTATTACCTCTAAAATTCATCATTCACTATTACAAATCGGATAGACTATTTAAAATAGGGAATTAAAATGATTTATTTTTGTCCCAAATTGAATTTCACTGATCTTTTCCAAATTTTGAATTAATTACTAAACATAAAATCCTGAATCCATTTTTAAAAACAAATTTAGGTAGTTATAACCATTTTCTTTTCAATGATCAAGATTTAACAATGACTATATGTAATGATATGAATTTTTTGAAATGAAAACTGGGGAATGTGGATAACATAGAGCAAAGGTATGTATTTATACAAACACAGGCATCTTACAGACAAATCAGATGGATATACATTCATTCATATGCATATGCTTATGCAAACTTCACTAATAAAATCATTCATCACATGCAATAAAGTTTACAACCATATTAAGTTTTAAAAAATCTTGTTTACTCACCTGTAAAATGAAATAGAGAAACCAAGGCCTTGAGAAACCTGGAAATACTTTGACCTTTAAACAACTACTTGAATTAGAAGGCTGCGGTTTGATAGAACTGAATCGAACAGCATGCTTTTGATTTTTCAACAGGATTGCTTTAGGTTGAAAATTTGCAGTTTCTGTTTGATTTACCTTCTTCTTCTTTTTCTTTCTTTTCCAGTCTTGACAGTTTTAATCTTTGATTCCTCTGGTTTTCTTTTTCTTTACAGTATTTTTATTTTGAACTTTGCTTCGAGTATTTGATTTGTTTCATATCTGGGATTTTTACTTAATTGAATCTGTATTTGCCTTGATCTGAGTTGGATTTGAATTGTGTTGAGCTCAGATTTCAGAGTTAAAGCTTGATGTTTTAAATCCTTTACTATTTACAGGTTTGCTTTTTTTTTAAAAAATTCCAGGTTTTTGAAAGAAAAATGGAAACCTGGTTTTTTTCTTAAGCCTTTGTTACTTAAAATTAAAAAGAAAAATAAAGTTTTTGCCACTTGTTCCTTTCTAAGCTAACACTTGTTCCTTTCTAAGCTAACACTTGTTAACCTTATGTGCTATAAAGCTTACATATGTTAATTTGTGTGCTAAAATATTTACATTTGTGTTTTGTATGTAGTTATTATTTTAAATATCTATTTTAGAAATCTTTATATTTAATTTCTATTTAATTAATATTTTTCTTAATTTATATTTAGCAAATCTTTTTAAAAGAAAATAATATAAAACAAATTTTATACAAATAAAATCATATATATTATTTTTATATCCAATTTACCTTAAGATGTTTATCTTTAGAATTCCAAATTCAAATTCAAATTCAAATTCAACTTAAAATCACTCATATAAATATATATATTTTAAACAAACACAAATTTAATTTGTAAATAATATTTATATTTAAAATCCATTTATATAAATAAAAATAACACATTATTATTGTTTTGGAAACAATAATTTTACTAATTTTAAATAATTATAAAGGAGCTTATCAGATACATATCTATCCAATATTTAAAACCCAGCATTATTATAATTAGGTTCTTATATATATATATATATATATATATATATATTATATATATATATATTCAGATATATCTCATAATTTCATTTGTTCAATTTACAAATAAGTATTTTAATAAATTTAATTCTGTTAATTTCCAATTAATAGATGCCCAAAAAGTCGGGTTATCACATAAATCGCTCCGCGTCACGTATTAAATTCGATCTCTAATTTTAGTTTATCCAAAAAAGTCAATTCTAGAAACAAGAATTTTCAAATTTCAGATCGAGCTCCACTATGTCAAACTGCCATACACAAGATTTGATCGAATATAATAATCAAAATTTGATTAATCAACTGAACGAACTGAAAACTCGTTTTGAGTCATAAATGCAAGAAAAACTAGTTAAATTAATTGTGAATTATAGTGTTGTGTAACGACCCGTAAGTTTCGACAATTAAAAATAATAAATTTAATAAGATTTTTGTAATTAAATGTTGGAAGAAATTAAAATTTAAGATTTATAACTTGAATAATACTACAATGAAATGCAACAATGTTAATTAAAGCTAATTATGAACGATTTGAATGGAATTCCAATTAATTGAAATAGTGTAACGTTATACTTGGTTATAAAGTGAACATAGGAAAAAGAATGTAAATATTGAATTCATTAATGAAATAATATGTTGTTAATGGAAATTGAATAAAAGTAGTATTATGAAAGAAATGATAACATTTATTTGTAAGTTATAAATGTAATTAAAGGCTAATGATGACAATTATTATATATATTACCTGTTTATTTGGTTTATTAAATTGAATTGGAAATAAATGGCAACTAATTCCCTTAATTAGTGCAGTTAATGTAGGTTTAATTGATAATGGTAAAAAGGTTGATTCTATACAATGCAATCAATGTAAATTTTTATCATAATATGACCTTTGATTTGATTAAAAGGATGGAAATCAGTTTACTCAAATTTATTGGAATTGGAAAGTTTATTAAGTGAATTTATTACAATCAATGAAATAAAAGGTTACGTAAATGAAAGGTAAGATGAAATGGTAAAATATTGATGTAATGGAAGATATAACAATGTTGACTATGTATGTAAGGCAATAATTGATTTAATAAGAGAATGAAACCAAGGTAAATTAATTGAGACTTTAATTATAATTAATGTGTGAAATTGACCAAAATTCAATAAAATGGAAATATAGCAGTTAATACGAATAAAGGATAGAAATTGGAGTATATTAACGTAATGAAATGTAAAACGAATGTTAGCTATGTTATTAGATCATAAGTTTGGACCATAAATAAAATTCTAAAACAACAAACTACAATGAAGCAATAAAGTGGAAGGTTCTAACACGTATTAGAATATAATTTAATAACAGGAATTGGAATAATAAATGTCAGTATTTATAATGAGCTAAATGAATATTGATTGATAGAGAAAAACATTTATTTAGTACGCAATTTAATGCTTGTTGGATACTATAATTTTATAAATGTGTTTGCATGACTATGAATAAGGATTACAATGTTCACGTATTTATTTAATTGATTTCATCAATTTGGGTCTGTTTGAAGTGGAAGATTAAAATTAATTAGAAGTAAATTTATTGAAATCTTTCAATTGAAAAGGGGAAAAGAAACAATGTGCAATTAATAATATAATCATTATAACTTCTAAGATTCTTGCTTTTATATATATGTGTATATATTTGTAAATAATATCATGTATATGTACGAATAATGTATGATGAGCTATCAATTGAAAAAAATTGATTTCAAAAAATATAAAAAATTAGAAAATTACCTTCGATTTTGTGATTTAAACCATCTACACCTTCATCGATTCACTCTTCTTTTCGAGTCATTTCGATTTCATATTCAATCTTTAAATTTCGTTCGTTTACAAATATGTATTTCATAAATTAAACGTACGCTTTGAAAATTGTCAAAAGTATGAATTTGAAGGGTTTTGGGTTTTACATTAAAAAGCATGAGTATTTTTGAAAATTAATTACCTATATTCAAAAATAAAAACATAGCATATAACTTTGTTTTGTACATTTTAAACTTTAACAAGGATGTGAACCAAATTTTCCCTAAATAATAACATTGCACGATCTATTGAAATCACTATCTTATAAATAAAGTTTTAAACTCTAAACAAATATAAATATATTAAAAAAATGCTCAAAAGCAAATCTTAAAAAAAGAACCTTTATCATTCAAAAATACTTAAATGGCAAAATCAAACCTTTTTTAGCCGATTATAAAATTAAAATGCAACTCGCCGGTGGAATTTTCAATACTGGAAAAAAACTATTAAAGGCGGTTTACAAACAAATTATTACATAAGTTGTAACATACCCAATTATATTTTCCTAAAAATATTAAGGTTTCAAATGGTATAGTTAAAAACTAAAACATAAATTATCAATATTTATGAACCCAATACAAAGATAACTATAATATTATTCAACACCTTCGCCAAAACCTCAACCATATTAAGAAAATCTACAAAGACCTAAAATTTATATAAGAAAGGTAATTTAGCAACAAACATAAAGAATAAACCAAAGAGTTTGATGCTAAGAATAGATCTTTCAAATAGGTAAATGAAGATGTCGACAATCACAACCAAATATCTGTAAATTTAATCACCATTATTAATACCAAATAAAACTAGAGCTATATAGCTATATGACAAAATAGACATTCCCTCATATGGATGCGCTTTGAAAAACTAAAAAAGATAATTGATTACTCAACTAAACAGACATTAACCAACCATCCATGGTGTTGGAAGCACTTAAAAACTCAACATTGAACATCCAGACAAACTCTACAACAACATTCCCTCATGTATGATAAAGGATAATTTATATTGGAAAACTCAAAAAGATAAGTGATTACACATCTATTAAATTTATCGTTTGTTTGTTGTTGTTTATAACATGTTAATTACTTTTAACTTGAAAATAGAAAGGAAAAAAAACTAAAGAAAAATATAAAAGAACGATTTATTATTAAAAGGCGAAATTAGGCTAAGGGCACTTTTAGGCCTACTAATTAGTTCCAGGCCCACAACTTCAAAAAATAAGTTTGCAGGACATTTTACATATCCACGTAACAAACCCCCCTCCCACACCCTCGAAAATTTAGGGTTTTCCTTCTAGTCCTTCATTCGAACTCAGTTCAAAATTGCCCAATCACACTTTTTTCCAAATCAATTTGAAGCTTGACTAAATCGTCTAAAATTTGCATAACCACACTTTCTTCCAAATAGATTCGAACTCAAAATCACTTTAATCTAAGATCTGTACTCGGCCGAATGATTTCTACTGAAAATAATTTGTTATCTCTTTTTCAATTTAATGCCTGTAGGATTGTAAAGGAACATTAATTCTCCATTTTGAGTTCGTTTTCATATAATGTATTGTTGTTTCGAATGTTGTCTTCTGTATTGTTGTCTCTAATTTTGAGTTGTGGTGTTTCTGAATTGATTTGCTCCATGAATAGTAACTGCATGTCATTGAAATTGTTCTTTTTCACATTAATTCAAGTAACCCTTGATGCATTTTCCTATAGTCTATAAATGCTTGTTCCATTCGCTTAAATATGGTATTTATCTTGGCTAATTGGTGAAAACGAAAAAAATGGTTTTTGGACCTCAACTGTTGGAATATGATTTTTTTTATGGAAAATTAACGTAGTACCTCAGGGTGGGATACAAGTTTAAACAACTAACGTATTAATGTTACAAGCAAGATATTGTTGATTTTAGTGTTGCATATATGAAATATGATAGCATGTATCCATACTGCAATATAAGCCGAACCATATTTCCTCGTTGCTTGTATGAAGGTCAAATAGTTAGTTTTAAGTGGTGGTTTTGCATCACTCTGTCACTTGAGCAATCTCATCATAAACTGTACCGAATAGGAATCCAATAACATCCAAAATTACAGTGCACCATATGCAGATATATGATTAATCTGAACCAAAGAGTATATGGAAGCCATTCAACTATAAAGCTAGATGTAGCTACTTAAGAGTATAATAGAGCTATTTATTGTTTGCTAAATGATAAAACTATTTATCATTTAATAAAAACATTTGCTTCTACCTTTATTGTTTGTGGTAATCTTTTTAAAATTATTTTTTTATTAAATGATAGTTTTATTTATATTAATTTTAGAATAACTGTATTGATTTAATGACAATTTTTTTATCTCTATAGCAAAATGATTGTATTAAATATTTTAATTATACATTGATAATATGTTTAAGTTTATGTATTATAATACATATAGATATACTTAATGATAATTCTTTTTATCTTATGGAAAAATGATTGTATTAAATATTTTAATCTTTTTCTTTAACATAAATATTCTTTAATAAAGTTAAGTTAAATATGTTTCCCTTGTGTTAAGTGATAAAACTATTTATAGTTTAGTAAATGATAAAAATATTTATTTTTATCTGAAATATGTTACACCAGTCAATTTACATTTATTGATTACTAAATGATGATTGTATTTATCTTCGTGTCCAAGTAATTTATAATTATTGAATTATAATTATTTTTATCTTCTTAAAATGATAGTTATCTTTATAATTTAGTGAATGATAAAAATATTTATCTTTATCTGAAATATTTTGCAGTTGTCAATTTACATTTATTGATTATTAAATGATAATTTTATTTATTTTTATGTCAAAGTAATTTATAATTATTGAATTATAATTATTTTTATCTTTATCTCAAAATGGTAGTTATCTTTATAGTTTATTAAATGATAAAAATATTTATCTTTATCTGAAATATGTTGTAGTAGTCAATTTACATTATTGATTATTAAATGATAATTGTATTTATCTTTACCTCAAAATAATTTATAATTATTCAATTATAATTATTTTTATATTTATCTCAAAATGATGGTTACCTTTTAATTAAAAAATATAAATATGTTTATCTTTTATATAAATATTCTTTAATAAAGTTAAATGAAATATGTTTATCGTGTATTAAATGATAAAACTATTTTATATTCACTAAATGATAATAGTATTTATCTTTATATTGAAATTGTTATATTAATAATTTTTCATTTATTGATTATTAAATAATATTTGTCTTTTTTAAAAGATAATTTTTATTATCTTTATGTCAAAATGATAGTTATCTTTTAATATAAAAAATATAATATGTTTATCTTTTATATAAGTACTTTTCAATAAAGTTAAATATAATTTAGTAAAGTAAAGTTAAATATATTTACCTTGTATTGAATAATAAAGTTATTTATTGTTTATTAAAAGATAAAAGCATTTGTCATTAAGTCAAAATTGTTGTATTAATCATTAAAAAGTATTGTTTTGTGTAAGGAAATGTACAAACAAAGCTAAACCAAAATAATAAAGTTAAAAATACAATGCCAAACCATTTTAACTAAGTTTCAAGAAAAGATGGGAAACATAGCTCAAATGAAATGAACACACCAATCAAAGTCTTTAACTGTACGTTTTATTTGTAATTCAGTTTTTATTAAAAAAAAGTATTATACACCTAGCTTGAGTAGAATAATCTGACAGTATGAATCAGAACATACTACTATCAATAGACCTGTATGTAATTAGCCTACATATATTTTCCTAATACTTTGCCATTTAGGCAATTAGCATTAGTTTGGATTTGTAAGCAACATATAGTTTATGAATGATTTGCAGAAATTAAAAAGAGTTTGACCATATATGGCAGACTAATTAAATAATTGCTAACATTGTTGAATCTTTAGCTTTCCTACCTTTGTTAAGGTATGGTGATGTGCTTATGTATAGATTTGGGATTAACACTGAATTGAATATAAATACTCCCCTATGCATTTTCAAACATCTGGCACAGCAACTGCACCTTTCATGTTTAATTTGGCGCTATATTTATCTTTATATCAAATGGACAAAATTTCCTTTTTTTTACAGCTATAATCATGCATACTAGAAAGACATCCAAAACTGCGGAAAACAGAAATTAAATCAAACTAGTTCTATGAAAACTGCAAACTGTATATTTATCAACATGAATGGTCAACAATGTATCAACATGAGGCCTATGAGCAGCGCCTATTGTCAAAAACATAGTCAATCAACTACAGAATCTCCATCTACTCAACAGCAAACATCAACGGTATGTGAAGTTTCTTTATTATTAACACTTTTCTTATGATGCGCATCATTTTTGCTTGCTACTATAATAATAACTGATCGAGATTAATTCAGATTTTTGTTGCATCAATAGATCTGAACTGCTTAATATTCAATTTAATTAAGCACTGAAACTACTACTAGTTTTAGTTTCACTAATAGATCTTTCATTAATTCGAATTTTTCTTGCATCGATAAATCTTCAATCAATTTCATTAATTTAGATTTTAGGATCAGTGACAAAATACTTACTTGGTTTCTACTAGTTCCAACACTAAAATTACTAAAATGGTAGTAGGCAAGAACAACAAAGAAACTGGTTTCTATTAAGTATTTATTAATTAAGCATTGCAACTTTACAATGAGAATTTATTAATTAAAAATCATGGCAGTATGTAAATATATTGTAAATGTTTATCTTTTTACGAAAAAATAATTTTGTGTATCTTTTTATACAAAATCTATATATTATGAGACTATTACAAATTTACCCTCATTTCATTTTTACATGCTAATGTTTTATTTCCACTATAATAAAACACAAAACATATCTCCACTTTAGAAGTAACTGAAGTGGAAGAAAGAGTCATCGATTCTCAACTGCAGACTCAACAAGAAGATGATAGAGCAAATGAAATTCGTGAAACAAGTGAAGAAAAAGAAATATATTTGACAAACAAAAGTGAAGACACTGAAACTGATGAAGGTGTTGAAAAGTTTGAAGTTCAACGCAAAGAAACAAAACATTATAGTGGAACATACAGGTGCAATTTAGATGCACTTTTCAAAGTGATGAGCAGAATTAAAAAAAAAATTATTATCAGCTGATGCTATTTCATACATGAGCAAAGCCCCATTCCAAAAAAAAATGAAATCTTTTAAAAGACAAAATAGAAAGGCAAGATTTTCGAAAAAGTGAAAAGAGTTTAGATGAAGTTATAACATATTATGATAAAAATGAAAAAGCTTTTAGAATAGGAGATTCATTATTGATACTGATAGAAGAAGATGTTAGCTTGATTTTGGAATGTCATTAGTGGGTAATGATTTATTCCCTATTGGAATAACAAGCAGAGATAACTTGCGTGAGGAATTTTTTGATTTCATGGATAGAAATTTTGAAAGAGGAAAGAATTAAGAATTAACAAAAAAATAGTGGGAAAGAGATGATATGGGAAATGGAAGTGTGGACTTGGTGAAATTTCTAGTTTTTTTGATGATTATAACATTTTTGTTTCCAAATAATCAGACATATTTGCAATGGGGTTTTATTCTAAAACTATTAAATTTGAAAACTCTGAATTCAATTTCTTGGTCAAAAGCGATATACAATCTGTTTCAAAAAATGTTGAGAAGTTTGCAGAAGATCCAAGAAGCATGCCAGGCTATTCTATGATTTTACTGGTATGTGCTAATTGTAACGACCCGTAATTTCGCTACTTCGAAAATGAGGGATTTCGTTCGATTTAAATTTAAAAGGAGTTTAAATCTTAAATAAATATGTTATATATATAAATAATTATCTATTCTTATAGTTAATGTATTAAAAAGTATAAATTTGGATTTTAGAACAAATCGACAAAAGTTAAGTTTTGTTAAAAATAAATAAAGGCTTAAATAAATGGATTTTAATATTTGTCTAAAAAGATAAATCTTATTTAAAACATCTAATAAAGATAATAAAAGTATGTTAATATATTTAAAAGTTTGTTAATAATCGTTTTATAAAAATAACAAAAATTTATCACATTTTGTCAGTTTTACGTACACTGTAAAACTAGAGATTTTGATATTATTTAAAAATGATTTTAAAATATAAAGATACTTGTTTTATTTTATTTAAAGAAGTAAAAAGTTCATTTTAAAGTTTGGTTTACTTCAATATATAGCTTAATAAAAACGTCAAATTTTGACTGTATAATTTGTCGTCAAAAATGCCGTTTTTAACCAAAATAAGTTGTCGACAAGTTGTTGCAACTTGATACATTTCCAAACTTATAAATACAAGTTTACAAACTATATAAACATTATACATTTAGCACTAAAAACAAAAAGAGTTTACTTTTGAAAATATGTACATAAATGTATAAAAAGTAAAATGCATGATTTGACAAATTTAAAAATTATTAAACCTTTTATAAAACAACATCATTACTCTACTTCATATCTCATTAATAAGAAGTTATATTTATACATAGGAAAGGAGCAAATGCAAAAGTGAAAAGAAAGCTAATGTAAGAAGTTAATGACACATACATACATGCATTTAATGCAAATCAAATCATTCCAAAGTCTTCTCTTTAAACACAAAATCTAAAAAGATAATCATTCCTCTTTCTTACCATCACCATTAATACATATCAAATCACTCTTTTTCACATAAAAGAAAAGTATATTTAAATTCAAAAATGAAGAGGGCATTAATGTCATTTACCACTAAATATGTTTACTTATAAATACAAGCACACCTCTCTTCATTTCCACTACACTTTCATTTCATAAAATTTCCAAAAACCTTCTCTACTTCCACCATTTTCCTTCTACCTTCAAGCTACCACCTCCACATCACCTTACACCATCAAAACCAAGCCAAACATCCACCTACTCACCTCCTACATCCACCTAACCTCGGCCACACCACCAAACCCACCTCCACCTAGGCCATACCCCCCTATACACCAAGGCCGTGCCCTCCTACGCCTAAGGCCGAGCCACCCTACCCCCTAGGCCGAGCCCACACTTCGCAAACCCGAGCCCAAACCCTCCTACATGCTTACACACCAACCCCAAAGCCACCTACAAGCCATACCTTCCTCCACACTCACATACCCAAGGCCGTACCCCCTCCTCTTTATATAACAAAAAAAAGAGAAAGAAAAAGAAAGGAAAGCAAAAGCATACGGAAAAGAAGCGATAAAGGCGAGACGTTGGAAAGAGCACGTTAATGAGAAACGCGTATCTCACGTTAAAGATTGACGGAGTGAATATTATGGTGAGAAATTATCACCGCTTTTTAAATTATGTTGATTATCATGCTTAATTGTTATGTTTAATGATCACTATTTAATGATATGAATGTTTGATTGAATGTTTGAATATGTTGGATAATCCATAGTAATGTTATAACATTTACCGCATGGAAAATATTGATGTTATATGGATGTTGTATGGTTGTTATGATAATTTGGACATAACATTCCTATTAGTTAAGTAATCACTTTGTTTAGTAAGACCATATTTTAGTAATATGAGCAATTGTGGAAAAATATGTCTCTTTTCATTTAAAAGTGAAATTAAAGTTAAAATGAAAGAGAATTTGAAATTTGAAGTGAATCGGATTTGAAAAGGACAGTTAATTTGAAATTGAAATTAAGACGAATAGTGAAATTGAAATTGAAATCGATTTGAAAAATTGAAGTTTAGTTTGATATTAAATTGAAGTTTAAATTGAGATTAGATTTTAAATCTAAGTTTTAAATGTGTTTAATTTGAGATTAGAATTGAAACTGAGTTGAAATGGGAAATTAAAATTTAATATTAAAATAATCGGAATAAAATAATATTATAATATTGTGATAGTGAAAATATATTTTAAATACTTTAAAAAGGGAAAATATTGATTTAAAATGGTTTCTAATGATTTTATAAGTGTTGAAATCAAATTTGAATTGATTATTTCAAATATTGAAAAATAAGTTCAAACTAGACAGTTCAAATGAGTGTATAGAGTAGAACATAGCTCGGAATTCTTCGAGATAAGAAAATTTAGGACTATTATATCCATATCTTCTAAACTAAGAAATAAAATCAAAGTTTCGATAAGTAGATTTTGAATTAAGTCCAAATTAATTTTCTAGAAATCGCGCTAGTGCAGTTTAGTGACCATAACAGGAAATTTGTTTAAATTGATGTTTTTAATTATGGAAAAATGTGGAATAAATTTGATAAATCTATTTAAATGATTTAAAATATATTTGGATAGGAAAATATGAATTATCGAATGTTTAAAAGTTGTTTAATTCAAATAAGCTTATTTAGCACTTTCCGCAACACTTTTATGCTGCGAATTCTATAACTTTTGGAATATGAGTTTAAATATAACGACGTTTCCTAGAATCAATTGTGAATGTTTTAAAAAGGATAATTAAGCATATTGAAAGATAATTTGTAATATTTATAAGCAATTCCAAAATAAAGTTGAAAATCTGAGTATGCGGAAACGACTAGTACATTTGTCCCGCCTGAGAGATTTGGGAAGATAAAACAAGATGTTTAACTAAGGTTAGGGATGGAGCAACCAATGCCCTAAACTTACCTGGCCTATGTTTTCTTTTCTTAGGAGAGGGGTGGAACAGATCGAAAGGAAAGCCCGGATGCTCTTAAATAAAAAGATTCTGTATTAAGTTTTTGAATTAAAAGAAGACTGGTATTATCCGAAAGTTAAGCAATCTCCAGAAAGAATGATTTCTAAGATCGAATTTACTTCAAAATGTTTGTTAAGATTGATTTAGGGTTTATCGTAAACGATGTCTTAAATAACATTGTTTTTGACCCGCTTAAAAGTTAAGAAGTTTGGATCAAGAATTAAGTAAGGAAATCTGAGATATTTTCCAAAGCAAAAGAATGAACTTCTTAGAAACTACTCTAAGTCAAAAGAAAGAGAATTCGAAATCATCCGAAAAGAATTAAAGTGAAAAGAGACATAATAAATCCTATATACTCATATTCACTTTTTATCGATGATTGGATTTCGAAGGAACCGGAATCGGATTTGGTTAATTCCTATCCGAAAACCACTTCGAACTAATGTACACGTTCGAACGTGAAGACATGTTGAAGACGATGATTATTGAAGACCGTGGATCTTCATAGCGTGAGGACTGCTTGTTGATTTGCTCGAGGTCGCAACCATTATAGAGTTATATATAGAAGTGGTCTCCTCGTGATGGAGATTTTGCGGATTGCAAGGGCTTCTCACCTAATAATGGCCGAGGAAAGTGCCTTCGGTTTGTCCTGTTTCTGGACAACTTGTATGGACGTTTGTTTGACATTGCATTTGTAACGATTACGTACATTGGTTTTTACAAACATACATCAGTGGTGGCGGAGAAGGCAACTTCTCTTAGCTTAACACCCTCCTTGAGACTTACGAGATCAAGGGTTGTATTTTTGTGGAAGGCAATTAGTAGTTAAACAGAAATGGCAATGTGACATTCAAAGATGTGATATGTGCTATGTGAAAAGGTAATCTTTTACCTCAAGCCTCATCAAACCGGAAATGACCGAAACCGGATTAGATGCGGCAAGGCTAAGTGGGTCATCTCCAAGTAGGGTATAATCATCCCCTTCTAGATATATTTCTTCCCGCTATGACGTTCGGGATGTATATTAATGTGGTGTATGGAAAACGAGCGCTCGGTTAAAGGTCGGTAACGACCAGGGGATGACATATTCGGTACTATCTAGTTAAAGAGGTAGGCCGGTCTTGTGTTGGTAGAGAAGCTTTGTGATGGTTTCTCGGGACATCCATCTAGAGGTGTACCCATTTCGGAAGGTAGATCCTGCGTCTGGTCATTTGTATGAAAATCCATTCTCCAATAAGAACCTACGGACTTGATTGTAAACCTATTATGCTGGAATTTAACCAACGTGATAATTTCGGCTAAGATTAATAAGTTTATTTGCAAATGTTTTCAAAGAATGTTATTAGAAATAATATCAAAAGTTTTGATATATAAGTGTTTTAGTTATCATAAGGTAAAAATCCGTCCGTGTTTATGTGTGGGCGTGGTCTTATGACATACTCTTTCTTTTCAAAGGATCTTTATAAAAAGGCTGATATATGACACTGTCATTTATTGTTGAGTTTTTCTCACGCTGGTTTATCAAGCCTGATCCGGGTATTTTCAATACTCGGGTCAGATCCGAGTAGTTTCAGGATAGTCGAAGACAATTGGAGTTTCCGGAGGAGAGCTGGAGATATTCATCGACGTATGGAGATATTCTGTTTATCCGCTTTGCGTAGTGTATTTTGTTTGATGTTTGTCAGCAATTGTAAGGGCGGGTTTTATAACTGTCCAAGCTGAATTTAGGTTGGACTCTGATATATGTATTTAAAAGTTTTCCACTGTAAAAATATTTGTTCAATATTATATGTTATTCCATTTGTGTGAGATTCTATTCTGTCTACGTTTCTTTATCACCCTTAATGATCCGTCTTTTCGTGCAATTTGAGTTGGACATGTGTGGTTTATTATCGATTCAAAGGGTACGGGAAAACGGGCCTTTACATTTGGTATCAGAGCTGAAGGTTAAGCGAGAACCTTGGCTCTATTATGGGTAAAGTCTCATCAGAGATAAGATTAGTAATATCCTAGGATGAGTAACTCATTAGAGATAGGGTTAGCAACAACCTAGAATGAGTTATGAGAGTATTATATATATGAGCGCGTATTTATTAATTTTATAAAAATGATTTTGTTTTAAAGGAAATTGGTAAATGAAATAATTTTACCTTGGGTTTATATTATAAATATTAAAGGGAATACTATTACCTTTTGGGTTAGAAGTTAAGGATTGATTATGACTTTGCTTAGTGAAACTAAAATATGAATATCTTGTGATTAGACTTGCACAATTTGACTATAAGATATTTCATATAGGATCAATTAGTTGAAAGCTATAATTTAGAACTTTAATCATATACTCTTAGATACTTAGTATTAAAAAATAATAATGATTTAATGATCATCATAATGGATGGATTTAAAAGCTAAGTACAAATATTTTATGAAGTAAAATTCACAATTTGATTATAAGATATTTGATGATAATACTGAAGCTAGAAGTGTAATTAGAGAAAGAGAAGAGAAAATGTACACTTAGAAAAAATTCTTATCAATAAGATAGAAAAAGATAATCCAAGATTGAAATTTGGGGTAAATATAATATAAAAAGATAAGTTGTATAACTTATAGAGTTAAGTTAATTTGAAATTTAGACACTTTGATTAGGTTAAAAGTCAAAGTAAAATTTAGGAATAAGAGATATAAGAAATATCATCCTAATATAAAACTTTGAATTAGTGATACATTTAGGGTAACATTTGTAATTCAAAATGAACTAAGATTAGAAGTGGATTTTTTTGAATTATATGGTTAGTAGTTTGATTGTTGGATGAAAATGATTAAGTAACAAATACCATGTGAATTAAGTTTCACAATTTGACTATAAGGTATTTGATGGATTTAAGAATTTTGATTTAGAAAATAGATAGGTAAATAAGTTAAGTAGTTAATCATAGAATCAGTAAGAAAAAAGTGTACACTTAGTAAAGTTGTCTTATTAATATATGGATTGGATAAATAACAATAGCTAAATGGAAACCTTAGGTAAAGAAAACTAAGGATTGATTTTGTAACTTATTTATATGGAATAGTAGAATTCCACATTTGTTGAAGACCCTAATTGAAGTGATGATGGTTTGAAGATTTGGGATATGTATATATACTCTTAGGAAGTAAAAGTATATTATACAAGTTTAAGTCATATTTATGAGCTTAAGTAATAATGGATTTAGTAAAAGGTAAATGGTTGTGAAATAAAGTTGGATTAATAGAAATTTTGAGAAAATGTATTAGGTAAAGATTAAGTACGTAAGTTAAACGTAGATCATTTTGGCACATAAATTTTGATCTAAGATTTGAGTACAGAACTTTGAGGTGTTTACACCAATCCGAAAAAGGATTTATCACTCGATTCTTGATGGCGAACATTGATGAGAGTTTATGATTATGTACACAAGTTTTCTATCATAGTTGAGAGCTATGCAAGAAAAGCAAGGGTTTGTGATTAAGAAGTCTGATCAAAGTCCTCACTAGAAAATCGAGAGATCGATACTAGTTCAAAAGAAAAGTTGTGGATTTAAATAATAGATCGAATCAAATTTCACATATAGTATGATGTGTTGGGTCTGTCTACTTAGTAGTTGGATAGTTATCTTAAATAGTATGCATTAAGATATAGTGGTTGGACTTATGTTTTGATATGTATATATATAGACCTCGGGTATAGTACATGCTCGGGACAGAGGATGAGTTATGTGGATGTATACATTAGTATCAGTGCGTTTGTTTTGGATATATAGTCTTGTTTGGTTGTTGTATATATTATCTTAAGTGTGCAATATGCACTAGGATAAGTACAATAGAAGTTTGAGTTGATATACGTATATAATCGTAAGTACATGATAAGTACTCAGGTTAGTGTGGAAAATCTTGGTATGTGTGTTTGGCATCATCTTTTTTAGTGTTGTTATGATATCGACCTTCTTCTTTTCTATCATCGGAAGAAATAAGCCAAATTATTTGAGGAGATGAGTATGGGATAGATTCCTTTGTCTTTGATTTCATTTCGAGGACGAAATGATTTTAAGTAGGGGAGAATGTAACGACCCGTAATTTCGCTACTTCGAAAATGAGGGATTTCGTTCGATTTAAATTTAAAAGGAGTTTAAATCTTAAATAAATATGTTATATATACAAATAATTATCTATTCTTATAGTTAATGTATTAAAAAGTATAAATTTGGATTTTAGAACAATTCGACAAAAGTTAAGTTTTGTTAAAAATAAATAAAGGCTTAAATAAATGGATTTTAATATTTGTCTAAAAAGATAAACCTTATTTAAAACATCTAATAAAGATAATAAAAGTATGTTAATAGATTTAAAAGTTTGTTAATAATCGTTTTATAAAAATAACAAAAATTTGTCGCGTTTTGTCAGCTTTACGTACACTATAAAATTAGAGATTTTGATATTATTTAAATATGATTTTAAAATATAAAGATACTTGTTTTATTTTATTTAAAGAATTAAAAAGTTAATTTTAAAGTTTGGTTTACTTCAATATATAGCTTAATAAAAAGGTCAAATTTTGACTGTATAATTTGTCGTCAAAAACGCCGTTTTTAACCAAAACAAGTTGTCGACAAGTTGTTGCAACTTGATACATTTCCAAACTTACAAATATAAGTTTACAAACTATATAAACATTATACATTTAGCACTAAAAACGAAAAGAGTTTACTTTTGAAAATATGTACATAAATGTATAAAAAGTAAAATGCATGATTTGACAAATTTAAAAATTATTAAACCTTTTGTAAAACAACATCATTACTCTACTTCATATCTCATTAAGAAGAAGTTATGTTTATACATAGGAAACGTGCAAATGCAAAAGTGAAAAGAAAGCTAATGTAAGAAGTAATGACACATACATACATGCATTTAATGCAAATCAAATCATTCCAAAGTCTTCTCTTTAAACATAAAATCTAAGAAGGTAATCATTCCTCTTTCTTACCATCAACATTAATACATATCAAATCACTCTTTTTCACATAAAAGAAAAGTATATTTAAATTCAAAAATGAAGAGGGCATTAATGTCATTTACCACTAAATATGTTTACTTATAAATACAAGGACACCTCTCTTCATTTCCACTACACTTTCATTTCATAAAATTTTCAAAAATCTTCTCTACTTCCACCATTTCCCTTCTACCTTCAAGCTACCACCTCCACATCACCTTGCACTATCAAAACCAAGCCAAACATCCACCTACTCACCTCCTACATCCACCTAACCTCGGCCACACCACCAAACCCACCTCCACCTAGGCCGTACCCCCCTATACACCAAGGTCGTGCCCTCCTACATCTAAGGCCGAGCCACCCTACCCCCTAGGCCGAGCCCACACTTCCCAAACCCGAGCCCAAACCCTCCTACACGCCTACACACCAACCCCAAAGCCACCTACAAGCCATACCTTCCTCCACACTCACATACCCAAGGCCGTACCCCCTCCTCTTTATATAAAAAAAAGAGAAAGAAAAAGAAAGAAAAGCAAAAGCATTCGGAAAAGAAGCGATAAAGGCGAGACGTTGGAAAGAACACGTTAATGAGAAACGCGTATATAACGTTAAAGATTGACGGAGTGGATATTATGGTGAGAAATTCTCACCGCTTTTTAAATTATGTTGATTATCATGCTTAATTGTTATGTTAAATAATCACTATTTAATGATATGAATGTTTGATTGAATGTTTGAATATGTTGGATAATCCGTAGTAATGTTATGACATTTACCGCATGGAAAATATTGATGTTATATGGATGTTGTATGGTTGTTATGATAATTTGGACATCACATTCCTATAAGTTAAGTAATCACTTTGTTTAGTAAGACCATATTTTAGTAATATGAGCAATTGTAGAAAAATAGGTCTCTTTTCATTTAAAAGTGAAATTAAAGTTAAAATGAAAGAGAATTTGAAATTTGAAGTGAATCGGATTTGAAAAGGACAGTTAGTTTGAAATTAAAATTAAGATGAATAGTGAAATTGAAACTGAAATCGATTTTGAAAAAATGAAGTTTAATTTGATATTACATTGAGATTAAATTTGAAATCTAAGTTTTAAATGTGTTTAATTTGAGATTAGAATTGAAATTGAGTTGAAATGGGAATTTAAAATTTAATATTAAAATAATGGAAATAAAATAATATAAAATATTGTGATAGTAAAAATATATTTTAAATACTTTAAAAAGTGAAAATATTGATTTAAAATGGTTTCTAATGATTTTATAAGTGTTGAAATCCAATTTGAATTGATTATTTCAAATATTGAAAAATAAGTTAAAACTAGACACGTCGCGCAACTGTAGTTCGCGATTTCGCGCCGAAAAGTTCAAATGAGTGTATAGAGTGGAACATAGCTCGGAATTCTTCGAGATAAGAAAATTTCGGACTATTATATCCATATCTTCTAAACTAAGAAAGAAAATCAAAGTTTCGATTAGTAGATTTTGAATTAAGTCCAAATTAATTTTCTAGAAAAATCGCGCTGGTGCAGTTTAGTGACCATAACAGGAAATTTGTTTAAATGGATGTTTTTAATTATGGAAAAATATGGAATAAATTTGATAAATATATTTAAATGATTAAAAGAGATTTTCATAGGAAAATATGAATTATCGAATGTTTAAAATTGTTTAATTCGAATAAGCTTATTTAGCACTTTCCGCAGCACTTTTATGCTGCGAATTCTATAACTTTTGGAATATGAGTTTAAATGTAACGACGTTTTCTAGAATCAATTGTGAACATTTTAAAAAGGATAATTAAGCATTTTGAAAGATAATTTGGAATATTTATAAGTAATTCCAAAATAAAGTTGAAAATCTGAGTATGCTGAAACGACTAGTACATTTGTCCCGCCTGTGAGATCTGGAAAGATAAAACAAGGTGTTTTAACTAAGGTTAGGGACGGAGCAACCAGTCCCCTGAACTTACCTGGCCTATGTTTTCTTTTCTTAGGCGAGGGGTGGAACAGATCGAAAGGAAAGCCCGAATGCTCTGAAATAAAAAGATTCTGTATTAAGTTTTTGAATTAAAAGAAGATTGGTATTATCCGAAAGTTAAGCAATCTCCAGAAAGAATGATTTCTAAGATCGAATTTACTTCAAAATGTTTGTTAAGATTGATTTAGGGTTTATCGTAAACGATGTCTTAAATAACATTGCTTTTAACCCGCTTAAAAGTTAAGAAGTTTGGATCAAGAATTAAGTGAGGAAATCTGAGATATTTTCCAAAGCAAAAGAATGAACTTCTTAGAAATTACTCTAAGTCAAAAGAAAGAGAATTCGAAATCATCGGAAAAGAATTAAAGTGAAAAGAGACTTAATAAATCCTATATACTCATATTCACTTTTTATCGATGATTGGATTTCGAAGGAACCGGAATCGGATTTGGTTAATTCCTATCTGAAAACCACTTCGAACTAATGTATACATTCGAACGTGAAGACATGTTGAAGACGATGATTATTGAAGACCGTGGATCTTTATAGCGTGAGGGCTGCTTGTTGATTTGCTCGGGGTCGCACCCATTATAGAGTTATATATAGAAGTGGTCTCCTCGTGATGGAGATTTTGCGGATTGCAAGGGCTTCTCGCCTAATAATGGCCGAGGGAAGTGCCTTCGGTTTGTCCTATTCCTGGACAACTTGTATGGACGTTTGTCCGACATTGCATTTCTAACGATTACGTACATTGGTTTTTACAAACATTTAATAGTGGTGGAGGAGAAGGCAACTTCTCTTAGCTTAACACCCTCCTTGAGACTTACGGGCTCAAGGGTTGTATTTTTGTGGAAGGCAATTAGTAGTTAAACAGAAATGGTAATGTGGCATTCAAAGATGTGATATGTGCTATGTGAAAAGGTAATCGTTTGCCTCAAGCCTCACCAAACCGGAAATGACCGAAACAGGATTAGATGCGGCAAGGCTAAGTGGGTCATCCCCAAGTAGGGTATGATCATCCCCTTCTAGATATATTTCTTCCCGCTATGACGTTCAGAATGTATATTAATGTGGCGTATGGAAAACGAGTGCTCGGTTAAAGGTCGGTAACGACCGAGGGATGACATATTCGGTACTATCTAGTTAAAGAGGTAGGTCGGTCTTGTGTTGGTAGAGAAGCTTTGTGATGGTTTCACGGGACATCCATCTAGAGGTGTACCCATTTCGGTAGGTAGATCATGCGCCTGGTCATTTGTATGGAAATCCATTCTCCAATAAGAACCTACGGACTTGATTGTAAACCTATTATGCTGGAATTTAATCAATGTAACAATTTCGGCTAAGATTAATAAGTTTATTTGCAAATGTTTTCAAAGAATGTCATTAGAAATAATATCAAAAGTTTTGATATAAAAGTGTTTTAGTTATCATAAGTTAAAAACCCGTCCGTGTTTATGTGTCGGCGTGGTCTTATGAGATACTCTTTCAAACTGATATATGACATGTCATTTATTGTTGAGTTTTTCTCACGCTGGTTTGTCAAGCCTGATCCGGGTATTTCAATACTCGGGTCAGATTCGAGTAGTTTCAGGATAGTCGAAGACAATTGGAGTTTCCAGAGGAGAGCTGGAGATATTCATCGACGTATGGAGATATTCTGTTTATCCGCTTTGCATAGTGTATTTTGTTTGATGTTTGTCAGCAATTGTAAGGGAAGGTTTTATAACTGTACAAGCTGAATTTAGGTTAGACTCTGATTTATGTAATTAAAAGTTTTCCGATGTAAAAATATTTGTTCAATATTATATGTTATTCCATTCGTATGAGATTCTGTTCTGTCCACTTTTCTTTATCACCCTTAATGATCCGTCTTTTCGTACAATTTGAGTTGGACATGTGTGGTTTATTGTCGATTCAAAGGATACGGGAAAACAGGCCTTTACACTAATTCTTATTATAAGATAATTATGTACCAAAAAGAAGATAATTGGACAAAAAAGTAACACTGTAATTTTTATTTTACAGTATTGGATATGTGAAAACACAGAAATCATAGAAGAAGAAAAAGGTTCTCAAATGGCAAGCCCAAGGATGGTGAAATGGAATTTGTCAAAGCTCAAAAATGTGTCACTTGATATGGTTAAAGGAAAATGGGTATAATAATTTTATTTTAGCCAAACAAGTGAAATAATTATTAATAAAGATAATTCATTTTATCGTTTTCAATCTTAATAGTACATGCTTGTTTATAGATGAAAGAGTTCAAATTATACTTCTCGTTATTCTTCTTGCCTAATTATTAATTGTTCAATTATTATGCAATGTAGTTTAATTGTTAACTGTCTAGTATGGTCTTTTCTAGATGTATATGTTGTTAACTGTCAAATTGTTCTGCGGTGCACTCTTCTTGCAGTAAAATTACTAGTAATAGCTACTTTTTTCTATTAACTTATTACAGATGGTGGACTTGAATAGAAGTGTAGTTGCACTTTGTAGGTTCCTAAAATTAATGCTTCTGTCCTTTTAAGCTACAGAAGCCATAAAATAGTGGGAAAACCGAACACTTTTTATTGGAACATTTAGACTTGTAGACCAATCAACTTTAAGTATGATATTGTTTTTGTTATAAAATAAGATCATCAAGTGAAGATGATGCTTAATAGATTTTTTACTTATTTAGAAAAATACATGGTTCAAAAAGCATATAATACTTTTTGTGTATGCTCCACCATACTAGATGCTTCTAGCCACTCAATGGCCATGTAATGTATTCATCCAGCTAACAAAAATGAACTTGTATTTTCTGCTTGTAAAAGGCTATACAAGTAAAGTCTTAGACATACCCGGCCACATTGATATCAAATAAAATCCTTTTATGGATTTACTCTATTCATTTTTTTCCTTTGGATATAATAAAATTCTTTTGGTTAAATGCACAAATACTATATGTTATATAAATGTAATTCCTTTTTGAAAATATGCATCTGCTTTGCGTTACCACTGCAGTTTGTCGTCTAGGCTTGTTTGAGTGGCATTCACTGAATGTACGCGCTTCGATTCTGCTATTTAATTAGTTTCTCTTTACATTTTGTGGTTCTTTTTATTTATACTTGGTTTATGTAGTCTGAATTTTGTAGGAAATTCTTTGAGGTAAAATGTTGTTTAGCAAATTCATTGGTCTTAACAAGAGCTTGAGATGCAACTTCTTTAGTTGAGAAACATGATTGTAGGCTTAAAGCCAATGCAAATTAGGTTGTAATCAATGAATGTGAATTAATGGTTTGTTGTTGAATCCGACTAGACTCATTGTGAGTTTCCAATCAATAGCCCTTTTAACATTTTTCGTCTTCTTGTCTCTTCTTATTTATGCATTTTTTCTATTAATTTAACATCTTTTGACTCTTTTAACATCTTTTGATGGATTGCAAAAAGGTTCAAAAAAAATATCAGAAAATAAGAAGAAACTGCCAACCGAAGTGATAGAACTTGTTGAAGAACAAGTGGAAGAGGAGAGCAACTAAAGAAAAGGGAAAACAGAAAAAGAAAAGGAGAAAAGAAAAAAGAAGAAGAAATTTTATTGATGGAAAGTAAAGCCAAAGAAAAGGAAAGAGAAAGTCTAAAACAAAAGGTTATGGAGCAGAAAAAACACTTTTGCTAAAAAAAAGGAATTGGAAGAAGAACAAATTTAGAGAAAAAAATTTGAAGCTAAATTGAAAGATTTGGGGGAGGAATGTACTGTGAGGGAAGATGTACATGAAATAACTGAAAGAAGAAGAAAACATGTATCTGCTGGGCACACAAACAGTTTATCAGAGTTTCCATCTTTCAAATTATTTGAATCTCAAGATTTTAAAACACCTGAAATGGAAAAGGAGCTAGGAAAAAATCATGGCAAGGTTTATAATGAAGATAAACATGAAATGAAAGAAGATGAAAAAGCAAATGAGAAAGAAAAGGAGATGGAAACAAAACTTAAAAAAGATTGAACTGGAAATAAAGGCAGAAGGAAAAAAGAAGAGAAAAAGAGCACAAATAGAACCAAGTTCTATGCGGAGAAGAATAAAACAAATGGTAAGGGTGGCAAAAAAAGATCCAAATTATACTTGTGAAGAAAAGAATAAAGTAATAGATGTGGAAAAGTACAACATAGTAAAGAAGGAAGAGCAGATAAAGAAGAAGAGTAGAAACATAGAAAACTATCCACTGTTGAAGCATTTGCCACACAACGAAGCAAAGATGATGACAGATTTCTTCAATGTGGTCGGAGATATTGAGTAAGTGAAATTATAAATATTTCTTATACTATTTATATATTTGTATTGAATGATTGAAATAAACATTGTTATTGAAATTTTCAGCGAAGAAGCTTATAATTTGGATGATGAAAATATGATTGTCATATACAAAAGTATGATAGAAGAAATGCTTTTTGGTGGATTCAATAGTGGGCAGGTTAGTCCAAATGTAAAATAAAAAAGCTTATATTCTTATTAAATTATTTTTAATAGTAACTTGTATAATTAATTTTTTGTATAGATTATCGATTGGTATTGGTTTAGGAGAGCGAAGATGTATGATAGCAATTCTAGCATAACATACATTAACACAACAACGACAATAAGACCAATTATATATAAATAAATGTTATCCATCGTTAATAAAATATTAGTTACAATGTTTATTTCTCTTCACAGAAAAGTACATTCAATAACATTGAGAATGTGAAAAATCAACTGGTCATTCCAACAATAAGAAAGGCTCTATCAAATCCTTTGTGATGTACTATACTATTTCCAGTACATGATGAAGCACATTGGATGCTTTTGGAACTTGATAGAGAAACGACATCTTGGATTCTTTATGACTCACTGTATTGTACATCAAGAAATAAAAAATTTAGCAGCAGACATAAGAGGGCTGCCTTGGCAATAGTAAGAATTTTATATTTCATCAAAATTTGCATAAAATCCTAAATTATTTTATATTTATTTCTATGTTTTTTAATCCTATTGTTCTACACAGAAAACAATTGTCAACCAGATCATCAAGGAGTTCAAATGCCACGAAAGCAACACAAATTTGAAAATTTTAAGTACCCTTACGTTGGGAACTAGTGCTCAGCAAGAAAATGGGTAATTATTTTTAAATTATATGTTCATGCTTATTTAACTATTACTAATGCTTAATTAATTATCGATTTGATGCATGTAAACCATATGATACATCCTACTGTGTATAGAACTATAGTTTATCAAAAAATTAATAAAAGAATTATCATTTTTAGTACGAAAAATTTAATCATCCATCATTTTATAGAAGCTTTACAACATTGTTGACATATTACAAAAATATTCATTTGCAATCAAAAGATAATACCATTCATCATTTTCAAAAATTGTTAAATTCTTTTATCATTTTTACAAAATTGCTACATTTTCATAAAGTGATAAAAGCATCTATCAACTTAAATATTGAAAATTTAAACAGTCATCATTTTATATAAGCATTAAAGCAGCCTTACTGACTTACTATATTACAGCAATATTCATTTTTGATAAAAAGATAACACTATTTTTTTTAGAAATTGATAAAAGAATTTATATTTTTTCAAAAATTGATAAAAGAATTACCATTTTAAGTATATAAAATTTGGTGCCAGCTATTTGAACACAAAATTAAACACAAAATGGTGACACAAAAGATCCGGACCATTGGATTTTTTCGTCTTTATGGGAAAAGTGGAATTCAGGGGGAATCCAATGGTGGAGATTCTTTGTGTCACCAATTGTGTCTATATTTTGTGTCTAAATAAACTTTTCCATAAAATATAATCATTCATCATTTTATAGAAACATTACAACATTGTTAACATATTACAACAATATTAATTTGTAATTAAAAGATAATACCATTTATCATTTTCATAAATTGATAAATTCTTTTATCATTTTTATAAAATTGCTACATTTCATAAAGTGATAAAAGCATCTAGCAACTTAAATATAGAAAATTTAAACGGTCATCGTTTTATATAAGCATTAAAACAGCCTTACTGGCTTATTATATTACAGCAATATTCATTTGTGGTAAAAAGATAACACTGTTTATCTTTTTTAGAAATTGATAAAAGAATTTGTCGTTTTTTAGAAATTGATAATAGAATTATCATTTTAAGTATATAAAATATAATCATTCATCATTTTATAGAAGCATTACAACTTTGTTAACATATTACAAAAACATTCATTTGTAATTAAAAGATAATACAATTTATCATTTTCACAAATTGATAAATTATTTTATCATTTTTATTAAATTGCTAAATTTTCATAAAGTGGTAAAAGCAATGAAACTGAAGCAGTTTGGATGTTACTGTGATGAAGTAGATGTAGAGTGCGGCGATATAGTGAAGAAGTTTAACTGCAATTGACAAGTATAAGCAAATATATGGGGTTACTGCTTCCTTTTTGTTTTTTGGTGCAGAAATTTTGTTGAATGTGGGAGGTTGTTGGCTTGCACAATGTGTTTATACAATTTGATGGGGGGATGTAAGAGGTAGCTGATGATAAGCAGTTGCACTGGATGATGTTGTGTTATCTGAAATGTTGTTTATGGTTGATGATGGTGAACGTAGGAAGGAAGTCGAGGAGATGAAATAGCAAGTTATTGTACGGATGGATTGTTGTGTAGCAGTTCTCAAATGGTGTTCCTAAAAGCATAAATGTGGAAACAGTTTTGCTAGAGAAAGGATTGTGATGAAAATGTGGTTAAAAGTGTGGTTTGAGTGGATAGGTAAACTGATATTGTTGGAATTATGTTCATGCAGTGGTGAGCAGGGATGGCGTGTAGTGATGGAATGGTTTTGATTTGTATATATGATGGAGGGCAGAGAGATGAATAGTGGAAGTGATGTGCAATTGGTAGTGGATATTGTAGGATCGATTTCACCCTAGAGAGGGGGTGAATATGGTGATACTATTAATTATAAAAATTATTGCGGAAGTTTATATAAAATAACTGCAACACAGATTTAGCATAATTATAGCAGCACAGATAATAGCAGAATAAAAAATGCAGAAATAGAACACATAGATTTACCCAGTTTCGGCAAAACCATGCCTACGTGCCGTCCCCAAGGTTTTTACTAGAAATTAAGTAGTCAGACGCTTACATACGTAAACTCGCGACACCCACTATCGACTAATCTAACTCTATGCTCAAAACCCTGCCACAACTCAACCACTGAGTTGTGAATTCTTGAACTACACCACTGTAGTTCGTCCTCTAGTCACATGACTAGAAACTACAAAATTTTGAGAGAAAAAAATGAAAATTTAAAAACAATTTAAATACAAAACCCTAATTTAAAAATCTAAGGCCCAATGTAATATAAAAGAAGCCGGCCCAAAGAATCATCACACTAAAAAATTGCCGGCTCCTCTTTTTTACCGTATTTCTATCACCCGATTCCTTTTCTCTTCTCGATTGCGATAATGGCTGCTCGTCCGTTGCTCATACATTTCCTCTTTAAAAATTAAGGCTTGTGAAAACTGAAGGCGCCAACTTTGTTGATCGTTCAGGTGGATATTGTCGTGATTGCTTTGACGATCGATTATTTCTTCATTGCCTTGCACACGGCTGCCCCAATATTTGATCGAGTTTGACTAAGTGGTATGTGATTTATTCTCTTTGCTTTTCTGGTTGATATGCTTGAACTCAATGGTTTTTCTGCCGATGATGTTAAATGTTTATATAGGATTCGAATTCCTATTTTCTCGTTCGTCTGATAATTTGCTCGGCCATTTGATTTTGCATTGATGACTGTGATGATTTCTGACTTGTTCAAAACCTTATATTTTGTTACCTTGATTATCACGGCTTCGATTTTGAACTGTTCCTTTCCTTGACAACCATGACTTTGAATTGTTTTGGAATTTGACTTGTTTGACTTGTACCTTGCTGTTTCAGATTGAATTTGGCCTTGACTTTGGAAATGATTAACTCCGGCCATTCGAAATGATTTCTGGACTTTGTGATATTTGAACATACGAATTTTGTTTTCCTTTGTGACTTCGACATTGCTTTGATATTGAACTGCAGTTGTTTTCTTGATACTCGGCTGTCCCCTTGACGTCTGATCTGGATTTGTGGTCTTGCTTGCATATGAACTGTTCATTATACTGAGTTTTTTATGTGCACTTGTATACTTCGTGGTTGTTGTTGCCACTTCCTGTTAGACTTGGTATTTGTACATGTCTCTGGTTCCTGTAAGATTGTAATTGTCTTTGACTTGTTGCATATATATCACTGTACATGTTGTTTACTGCATACATGATTGAAATTATAGCCTTGCTTGCATATAGACTGGTTGTTACATATGCATGTGTGTTCGTTATTATTTCACTGTTTTGTTCTGCATCGAGTACATGTTGCCTTGGTTCTGGTTATGTTCATACTGCTTTGATCACAGTCCATATCTAGTTCATGATGTCTTTGAAACTATTTTGAGCTGCATTGATGGTTGCATTCATGTTCACACTTGTTCCTCTGATGTCGTGGCATTCATACTTTACTGCACTAATTTTATTGCATCCATTCTTCACTTTGATATTGCAGTCTTCATGTTGTATTTGTATCATGTTGCCAGGCTTGAGTTTTGCATATCAGGTTCACTTGAGTCCTGATACATTTAAAGCTGTACGGGTATGTTTGCATATGACACTCCATATTGTCACTATACTTCTTTTGTTGATTGTTGTTCTTTGAATCACTCTTACTATTTCATTTTGAACTGGTTGACACTGTCGAGTTTGATTAAGTTGTTGTAGTCTGCATTGCACTGTCATACTGCATCATGAAGTCTGATCGCTTGTGTGGCCTTCTTTAGGTGCTCTGGTCCTTTGATTCATGTGTATAAAATGCTGGTGATTATTGTTGTTTCATTGTGGCTTCACTTTGAAGCAGTTTCATTTGAACTTTGGTCGAGGCTTGATTTATGTTAGTTTTGGATTTTTGACCATTTTATTGAACTTGCACTTGTGTTGAATCCAGCTTAAAACCTAGGGTTTGACCTTGTGCTCGTATCGTTGCTTCATTTATTTCACTTAAGTTGAACCCGACTTTTGATTTGGGTTTGAGCTTATGCTCACATGCCCCTGTAATTTTATCAAGTATATATCGGTGTGCATGGCCTTATGGTTTGTACAGTGATATACTGTGCATGTCACAAACTGTTCGTGTATGATGAATTCAAAATTAATTGATGACGAACAACCCAAATATGAGGCAAATAAAATTTTCAAAATCACATTTTATTTTATACCGCAAAAATATTTTATTTTCAATTTTACTGCGTCAGTATGTATTTTTGCAGATTGCTCAGATGCTGGATTCAGTCTGGACTGAAGTTGAAGATAAATTACGAGCGAATGAGTGATATGTAGTGAGGTGCAAATGTAAATTGAAAATTGTGATGTAATCAAATTTGTATTGAAATTGTATATATATAGTGAGAGCTTGAATTTGCACTATTCAAAATTATAATAAATATTTGTTTGAATAAAATATTCGTTTGAATTTAAATTATGTGTTATTTATTTTATTCAGCAAATATTTATTTAATTATATGAAAAATAAAATAGTACGTTAACAAATATATTTAAATGAATATATATATATATATATATATATATTATCATCAAACAAAATCATATACTTGCGTATTCAACATATATGCCCAGTGAAGATGCAGATGGTGGAAGGGTTCTGCGAATGCAATATGTGAAATAGGTGATAAAGCTTGGTTGAAATACAAGTCAGTAAAGTTGAATGGTTTTGTGAAGGCAATAGTTATTGTGAGTGGTTTGTATGTGATGGTCTATCATTATTGCGTTACCATTGCGCGGTGATGTAGTAGTATGTTGGTCGAAGGGGTTTTGTGTTAAACCTATTCCATAGTACTAAAAAACTAAATCCACTTATCCTCGTGTTTATTTATTCGTCAAAGCATGTAATCATAAAGACAGTTTTCAATATCTCTGTAGCATTTTTGGTAATGCATAACACTCAATTTTTGACTATATATCCACCATTTATCATTTATTGTTTTCTAACTAAATGTTTTATGATAGGTATATTTGTGAAATGTTTGTCATGGTAAACATGAGGAAAAAAGAAGCAAGATTACGATTGGTAGAAAAGGTTTCAAAAGAAGATATTGGTCAATTAAGAGCAAATATGGCAGCCTACATTATGATAGATGAACCATATTGTTGGACCAGGGAAAAGTTTTAAAGTTCACAACAGAAGCTGTTGAATCACTAGTTTTGATTCATAACAAAGAAATTTAGAGAAAAAAAAGAATACACGATTAATCTCGACAAAAGGAGACAATCAAAGGACTATGGTGATATCGAGACTTTGAATCTATGTTTTCACTATTTATTACTTATGGTTGAGTCTTAGAAATTTGTTATAATCTATCCTCAAGTAGTCTGCACTTCATTATTCTCAGTTTTTAATCAAAACATGGCTAGTTGTGTAAAAACACTACAGTCGGTCGACTGGCTATAAACAACCAGTCGACTGACTGGTGTACATACACGAGTATGCGTTGCTTACTTTTTTAAATTTGTTGCATAGTCAGTCGACTGACCTGAGCCCAACTGTCATTTTTTGAATAGACATCTCCATTCTGCGAAAGGTTGCGATCCTTCTTTGAACGGAAATGGATGCTCCTTTTGGTCAGAACTCTTCACCAATGGCAGTAACTCTCTGTCTACTATAAACACATGTTCCCAAACACTTCACATCCACCGAAAATCATTCTAACTTTCTTATATTCTTCTTGTTCTCTCATACTTGCATTCATACAACAAACAAACATTTTATTGCTTTGAATCTTCAAATAAACTTTCATAATATTCGATTCTTAGCATTGCCTTCTCTTCATATCTTCACATACACTTCATATACTTGAGTATTTGATTATACGAAGTTTGTACTATCAGAGACAAATCAGCGTTATTAAGAACACACGGTGTCGGATATTCTTTTATATTAGTGAAGTCCTCTTCTGCTGCTGAGGCGAAAATCCTGTTCTGCTGCTCAGACTGTGTATACATGTTCCTCCGGGTTAAGTGAGGATTGTTGTTTTAGTAAAATTCCAGAAGGAGTCTGGGACTGGATGCAGGACGGTGCTCCGAACCAGTATAAAAATCTCTGGTGTTATTTTTATTGTTATACTATTTTTATATTCCACACAATTTACTACATTGCTATTATCTTTATACTCTACATTATCGTATATCCATATTGCATGATCCCTAGCGCACTTTCATTTGGTATCATAGCAGGGCTTCATTTAACCGCAACATGGTTATTTGATTCTTTGCTAATATGAATAGTAACACTAGCAATAGCACTAAACCAGTTTTATAGAAGGTCAATCCACTGCACGACCTCCATTTTTCAATGGTTTGAACTATAATTATTGGGCTACTCGTATGAGAATCTATATGCAACCAAATAGTTTTGAATCATGGAATATCACACAAAATGAATACACTCTTCCTACAGGGGAATATTCCACATGGACAAACACACAAAAATTAGATGCTTCTGCCAATGCTAAAGTTATGAACATGTTATTTTGTGCACTAGATAGAAATGAATTTAATCGCATTAGCATATGTCAAACTGCTTATGAAATATGGAGAACACTTAAAATCACACATGAAGGAACTAACAAAGTCAAACAAAGAAAAATCTCCATGCTCAAAAATCAGTTTCAAAATTTTAGAATGAAGCAAGATGAATCCATCAATGGCATGTACTCCAGATTTGAGGATATCTATCATTCACTACTAGGATTAGGTGAAAAGTTTACTGATTTGATATTGTATCGAAAATCCTAAACTCTTTTAACAGATGAATGGGAAAGAAAAGTCTTGGCTATTGAAGAAGCTAATGACCTCTCTACCATAAAAGCAGAAGAGTTAATAGGAAACCTAATATCCTATGAAGTGAATTTACAGGCAAAACGAGTACAAGCACAGGACAAAAAGAACGTAGTTTTCCATGCTGAAGAAGAAAAGGATGAAGATTTAGATGAAGAAGTTCTAGCATTTATTGCCAAAAATTTCAAAAAGTTCTTGAAATTTCGGAAAAACAATAGAAATAATGGAAAAAGGAACTTTCTAAGCAAACCATCATCTTCAGTTCTAAAATGTTTTAATTGCCATAAGAAAGGTCATATCCAGAAAGAATGTCCAGAATTAAAGAAAAAATACTTCAACAACGACAGAAAAGATAAGAAAAAGAAAGCATTCTTCGTAACATGGGATGATTCGGATACATCTTCATCAGATAACAACAGTGACAGCGAAAACGAGCAAGCTAATGTCTGCTTCATGGCTACCGAAAACGAGGTTAGTGATTTTACCTTTGATGATATGATAAAAATAAATTCAGAGCTAGTTGACACTCTCAAAAATCTCAAAAGAAAATATAAGGAGACTCATGAACATCAGAACAAAGAAGAATTCGAAAGAGATTTGCTTAAAGATGAAAAGAAAATACTAGAGAAAGACTTGAAAAATTACAAGAATCATTCTCTAATATTAAGTATCAACTCACTTTTTGAGTCAAGAAATTGAAACTCAAAAGGAGAAAAATGACGCTCTTGATTCTGAAAATCATGAACTAAAGACAAAAGTAAAATTGATAGAATTAGATGATACTAGTCTCAAAACTAAGTTAAAAAGCATCACCAAAAATGTTTTGAACTTTAATAAAGGAAGAGAAACTCTATCTAAAATTATTGATAGCTCTCAATCTGTTTCAAGTAGGAAAGGATTAGGATATGTTAAGAAAACAACATTCTCGCCCTAAAAAAGAAATTAGGAGAAATATTAATCCTACTACAAAACAGACAAAAAGAAATCCTCACCAAAAAACATAAAAATTTGGGTTCTCAAATCAAACAACAGTATGATTACAAAGAAATAAATTAACAACTTTTTGAAAACAATTCATAAAAATAAAAATTATATTTTCAAATGGGACACTGAACCCTCTTGGGTTTGGTTTCCTAAGATCTAGCTTTTAGGACCTAACAAAAGGTGGGTATCAATATAATTTCTTACTTTTTGCAGGTCCCACTTAAAAAGAGAGAAAAATGGATACTCGACAGTAGTTGCTCAAAACATATGACATGAGACAAAGATATGCTATCAAACATTAGTTACTTAGATGGAGGCTCTGTCACATTTGGAGATAATTCCAAAGGCTATATCATCGGCAAAGGCGATGTGAGCAACAACGGTATTTCACATTTACATCTTATTTCAAATGTTTTACTAGTCAAAAATTTGAAATATAATTTACTTAGTATCAGCCAATTATGTGGCAAAGGATTCAAAATCACATTTTCTGAAGAAAAAATGTAGTATTTTTGATCAAAATCAAAATCTTATCTTTGAAGGAAATAGAGACAGAAATATCTATGTTCTGAATATGAAAATAAACCATAATTCAGATATGTGTTTAATAGCCAAAGAAAATAATCCTTGGCTATGGCACAAACGATTCTGTCATATTAACTTCAAAGCAATAAATAAGCTTTCTAAAAATGATTTAGTAAAAGGTCTACCAAAAATGAATTTTAAAATTGATCATATCCGTGATGCATGTCAGCTAAAAAAATAACTAAGTCATCTTTTAAATCTAAAAAGGTTATTTCAACTTTACAACCACTTGAATTACTTCATATGGATTTATTTGGACCAACACAAATACAATCCATTAATCACAGTAGATGTGACGCCCCACCTCTATACCCACGCTAGCCAAGAACCCTACGGTGTAGTGCTGTCAACTAGCACGGAGAATAAGGCTGTTGAGGAGCGGCCATCAATAGTTGGCCTTACACTAGTATTGGTTATCTCGATAGGAGTGATATATAAATATATATATATATTCTTTCATTTTTCATCTCTGATTTATTTTCTCCCAACGAAATACCCCAATTCCAGTATAAAACGAACCACGATGGTTCATAATAGTTTAGAACAGTAAATATAAAATAATAACACTGATAAATATAAATGCGGAACACAGATAAAACAGAAATTCTCATATATACAATAACTGATGTCAGTTACAATACATTTGACACGGTACATATGATACAACTACAACTGTCGACTCAGGAAGTTACATATACAAGTACATTAACGTATATAATATACATGAATACATATCTTCCTATACAATCATACAGACTACTACAAATAACGACGACTACTCCAAAAGATATGAAAGAACTTCATAGCTCTAGCAGCAACCCAAAGCAGAATATCTATAACCTGAAATACTCGGTCTGACCCGAGTATTAGATTCAAAAGAAAATAATACTCGGGTCAGTCTAATTCAATTCATAACTAAAGGCAGATAATTCAAAACCAGAAAGTGTTCAAAAATCAAGGAACAGCAGTTCGGCAATACAATTACAAGAAGGCATGTACGCATATATATGAATACGCATACATATCTATATAACAATGGAAAAGCATCTGCATAAGCAAGAAACATAGGTAGTTCGACCCAAGCCACCAGGACAGTGTCGAACCCAAAGAAAAACAACACAAAAATCACTGCCGAAATCAAAACAGTTCAAGCAATGACCGAAGTCCATACTCAAAGTAAATTCATAGTCGAATGGCCGACAAATCAAGGGACGAATTCAATTCGAACACTAATAAACTCGAGATAGGAATTAGATGTGAGTGGAACACTCACCTTTGCTATGTTGAAGTGGCCGAAGCCCCAGCGAGGAGAAGGCATCAATCGCCACTCGATCGAGCTTCGGTAGTTAAAGCCTTCGATTTTTCACGAGCCCTAATTGATCGGAGCCCTAATTTTCGAATGCGAACGAAGGAGCACGAGGGGCCGCCATTAATTTTTCTTTGTTCGATTATGATGTAGGGTTTCGAATGAAAAGGGGGAAGAGGGGGACCGGTTGAATAAAATGAAATAAAAAAAAATGAATCGTGGGCCGAGAATTTATATCAAAGCCCCTCAAACTTAATAACCATATGTAATTTAAATTTAAATTTAAATTTTAAAAACTTCAAAATGGCAATTGACCAAAATATAAATCGTTTTAACGTCGATTATGAATTGACGCGAATATGGGGTTGTTACAGTAGATATGTGTTTGTAATTGTTGATGACTTTTCTAGATATACTTGGACTATTTTATAAAATTTAAAAGTGATACTTTTGATAATTTCAAAACTTTTGTCAAAAGAATTCAAAATTTTAAAGGATTGAAAGTCAAAAACATTAAGAATGATCATGGAGGTGAATTCGAAAACGAAGCCTTTGAACATTTTTGTAAAACGAAGGGAATATTACATAATTTTTCGTTTCCTAGAACTCCACAACAAAATGGAGTTGTAGAACGTAGAAATAGAACCATACAAGAATGTGCAAGAACTTTGTTAAATGGAAGTACGTTAGCAAAACATTTATGGGCTGAAGCAGTTGCAACAGCCTGTTATGTTTTGAATCGTGTTTCTGTTCGACCACTAACTAAGAATACTCCTTGTGAACTTCTTAATGGTCAAAAATCAAATATTTATTATTTTAAAGTTTTCGGTTCAAAATGTTTCGTTTTAAACACAAAAGATCAGCTTGGAAAATTCGATCCAAAATCGGATGAAGGAATTTTTGTAGGATATTCAGATCGAAACAAAACTAATCAAATTTATAATAAAAGAACCAATATCATCGAAGAAACACTTCATGTATCCTTTGAAGAAAATTTTAAACAAATCCCAAGTATAAGAGATGATGAAGAATTCCCTGATAATATCACAAATACAAAAGTTTCAAATCTTGAAAATAATGAAAACATAGTTCACAATAACAATGAATTAAGATCTCCACCTAGATTATTAAGGGATCATCCTTCCGTTAATGTCATTGAAGAACTCAATTCATCCGTTAGAACAAGAAGTCAATTAAATCGAATGGGTCATGTAGCTTTCCTTTCTCTTATTGAACCTAAGAATATTAAAGAAGCATCCACCGATGAAAATTAGTTAATCGCTATGCAAGAAGAGCTAAACCAATTCGAAAGAAATGATGTTTGGGATTTAGTTCCAAGGCCCAGTGATCAATCAATTATTAGTACAAGTGGGTCTTCAAAAATATAGCAGATGAACAAGGAAATGTTATAAGGAATAAAGCTAGATTAGTTACACAGGGATATAATCAAGAAGAAGGGAATGACTATGAAGAAACGTTTTCTCCAGTCACTAGACTAGAAGCAGTACGAATCTTACTAGCTTATGCATGTTTTCATAACTTTAAATTATATCAAATGGATGTTAAAAGTGCCTTTTTAAATGGTTTTATAAAAGAAAAAGTTTATGTTGAACAACCTCCTTTATTCATACACGAATAATTTCCTGACCATGTCTATAAACTTAAAAAGGCCTTATACGGTTTGAAACAAGCACCTCATGCTTGGTACAATTGTCTTAAAAGATATTTAATATATTCTGATTTCGAAATTGGGAAGGTTGATCAAACTCTTTTTATCAAAAGAAACAAGCAAGATATTTTAATTGTTCAAATTTATATTGATGATATTATTTTTGGATCTACAAATGAAAAATTATGTCAAGAATTTTCTAAAATAATGACCAAAGAATTTGAAATGTCACATATGGGTGGGTTAAATTATTTTCTTGGCTTACAAATAAAACAATTAAAAAATGATATTTTTATAAATCAAGAAAAATATTGTAACAATCTAACTAAACGCTTTGATATGAAAAATACTTCTACCAAACCAACTCCTATGAGTACAACTATATATCTTGAAAAAGATGAAAGTGGAAAAAGTATTGACCAAAAATTATATCGAAGTATGATCGAATCGTTACTACATTTAACTGCTAGTAGACCACACATAATGATGAGTGTTTTCTTGTGTGCACGATTTCAAGCAGATCCCAAAGAATCACATTTACGAGCAGTGAAACGCATACTACGGTATCTTAATAAAACCAAAGACTTTGGACTATTCTATCCAAAGGAATGTCCTTTTGAATTAGTGTCCTATAGTGACGCTGATTTTGGAGGAAGTCGGACAGATAGAAAAAGTACAAGTGACACTTATCACTTCATTGGACAGTCTTTTGTATCTTGGTTTAGTAAGAAACAAAACTGTGTTTCATTATCGACATGTGAAGCATAATATATTCTTGCAGCTCTGGCATATGCTCAAGTTATCTATATGCAACAAACACTACAAGATTTTTTTTTAATTTATCCAAGTCAACTATTTACTGTGATAATTATGGTGCTATAAATTTATCTAAAAATCCTTTCAATCACTCACGAAGAAAACATATTGACATTCGTCATCATTTTCTTCGCGAAAAGGATTTGATAAATCTAGAATTTGTTTCCTCTGACAAACAATTGGCAGATATTTTTACAAAACCGTTACATGAAAATACTTTCATCAATTTAAGACGAGAACTTGGGATCGTCTCTTTTAAAGATTTATAAATTTTTCATAAATTTTTTTTATATACTATTTGTATTTGTGCAAATTTCATAGCATAATTTGATAAAATATACAAAAGCTTCCATGCAAATTTTTGACAAAAATAAAATTTCATGACTTTAGAGAGACTTGAACACATGATCTCTTGGTTATAGAATTACAATTGTTTCTTTCCATTTGAACTATGTATGTTTCTTGCCTCAATTAGAAGCTTGATTATAATTATTCTTGAAAATTTCGGTTAACAAAAAATAATGTAGCTGCTGGAGCTCAAACTCTGGACTCGTGACTGGTAAATGTATGTTTTACCAGTTATGCTATATTCTTTTTCTTGCTGAGCTATATATTTTGCTTTATCTTATACTGCATCAACCCATAACCATTAATCTTTAAAAAAAATATCATCGATTCCCTCCATATATTTTTTCTTCTAGTTATTAGTTCATTGCAATTTCTGTCTATTAAATCCTGGTCCATCTCCTCTATAAATATGTATTTTTCATATTATAGCTATCATCTTTACCATTTCATACTTCGACTTCTCAATATATTTCAATGGCTTCTCATGATTCGTATCACTCCTCTAACTCTAAGTTATCGTATGCCACACCAACATTTTCTAGTAGATACCATTCTTCAAGTAGCTCAACTCCTTTCTTGGCCACTCCTACACCTAAAAATGAACCAGTTAATGATTGGGGACAATATCACACTGGGTATACACCAAATAGCAAGAAGTCAAGGAGGTCACTTTTTATTTTTTCAAAAACTAAAGAAAAATATATAACATCCACCACTATCAAAAGAAACAAATCAATTTGCAAAGAGAGATATACTATGAACAACGAATGAATTCCAAATGTCTTAGCCTTATAGAATAAATTGCCCTCAAATTCTATGGCAAATCACCAAAGAATGACATTATTGAGCCCTCAATATCTCGTCAACCACATACATCTGGCTGGAATCAATGAGAACAAACTCCACAGCAACCTACGGTATCTCCAAACTCTTGGCAACGCCAAAACTATTGATCTCCTCTACGATCTCATGTTGAAATCACCAAGGTTGAACCAGATGAATGCTCTCCTAAAACTCTAAAATAATCAGTCTCCTTCTGTTTTATTGTTCCATATTCATGTTTATTTTATTTATGTATGTGTTTGTTTCATTAATCTTTGAATAAAATTAACAGAAAACTGTTTTATAATTCACGGAAGTTCTTGACTACAGCCAGTCGACTGAGACATATAGGTCAGTCGACTGTTTACAGAAATAAAAACTCTCGGCTTAGTAACCAGTCGACTGACCTGCCCTGACTAGTCGACTGGCTGTACATATTAACTGTTGTCTCCTCTTTTTATCCCATTTAACGCTTCTTTTTACTTTACCTTCTTCATAATTTTTCATCCTACGGAAACCTAGCCTCCATTTCTTCCCAAAAAACTCTCAAAAACATCAAATTAATGGCTCCTCCAAGATCAAAACGATCAAAACAAGCTTTTTCATCTTTTGTTGATACTTATGTTGCCCATTGGTTATACGACGCAACCGCAATAGAAAGATGGAAGAAGATGAAAAATTCTACAATCATTGAAGGTTATTTCATGGTATACTTTGATTTTGGAGCTTATTCTCTTCAAGAATTAATGCGAAGATGTGGATTAGAGTCGCTACTCGACTACATTTCAAATCGCCACAACATTAACCATCTCATGGTAAAACTTTGCTTTGCAAATATTAATACTGGCCACCAACAACCGTCTAATTCAAATAATTGTGTATGGAGTTTGTACTGTGGACAACAAGTTTTCTTTTCACTTGATCGAATGGCACATATCCTTCAATCTCCAAATGAATGTATTGATTTAAATGATTTCGAGTGCAATACAAGACAATGAGATAGAATTAGTCAAATGTTCATGAGTGAAGACATGACTGTATTGCGTTCTAAGTTTCTACGGCCTAAAGCAAGAATCTTGCACAAGACTCTTACGCGATCTATCCTTCCACGAACCAGATCATATGAATTAATATATCCGGAAAATTTCAAAGCTCTCTATGCGATATGGGTAAATATACCTGTAAATTGGTTATATCATATTTTAAATGAATTTCTCACCTTCCCCTATGAGAATATGAATGTTATTTACTTTGGAGAATATATAATGAAACTTCTTCTAGATGCTGGTGTTCGTTAAGCTGATTCCGAATTCTCTACTGTCGGAATGATAAATATAAGAACCATCAGTCTTATGAAGCTACCAACAAGACCTTCACCTATTACCGCATATGAAGATTGGAAGCATCAACAAGCTCAACAAAGATCTGAAGGTCCTATAATTAGAGAGCCGAAAGCACATCAAGAAGAAGGCGAAATTCGTTTAGCTACCTCTTTCAGCACCCGTGAATCCACTGAAATCCTTTTCTGAAATCAACTTATACTGGATTCACGTCTAAAGAAAATGGATAAGAAGTTTGATAAAATCAAAGGCTTCTTCTCTACATTATGGAATGCCTTATCATGTTCTTCCTCCACTGCTGCTACATCCATCGCCCACGGAAAACGTCCAGCGCCTCGAATTACATGGTCTATATCATAGGAGCATACTACTAGCGACACTAGTGGAGCATGCAGTGGTGCTCAAGGCACTTCTAGACCCGGAAAGGAAACTGCAGCGAAAGACGATTATAATTGGGATCTTGATGAATGAGTTTTTTTTTGATTGGTTGGTAAGTTTGATACGTAATATTGTTATTTACTTATTGAAACCTCTATTTTTGAGTTTGAACATTTAGATGTTTGTTTGCTTATTGATTAACTTTGAGACATGTACAACTTAGTCTCAAGATTTTCTTTCTACACTTTGTATTGAAACTATTTTGATATATCTCTTTTTTGTCGATGACAAAGGGGGAAAAAATTGTACTAACCATTTTGACGCAGCCACAAGAAGTATCATATATTCAGATAGGGTTTTTATATGTGTTCTTTAGGATTATTACATACAGATTTGTTATCAATCAAAAAGCTGTGGAATGTTGAATCACTAGTTTTATTTCATGACAAAACAATTTAGAAGAAAAAGAGAATACACGATTAATCTCGACAAAAAGATACAATTAAAGAATTATGGTGATATCGAGACTTTGAATCTATGTTTTCATTGTTTACTACTTATGGTTGAGTCTTAGAAATTTGTTAAAATTTATTCACAACTAATTCACACATCATTATTGTCAGTTTTTAATCAAAACAGAACTGATTGTGTAAAAGCACTACAGCCAGTCGACTGGCTATAAACAACCAATCTACTGACCGGTGTACATACACGAGTATGTACTGCTCACTTTTTTAAATTTGTTGTATAGACAATCGACTAATCTGAGCCGAACTGTAATTTTTGAATGGACATCTAATTCTACGAAAGGTTGCGATCGTTCTCTAAACGAAAATGGATGCTCCTTTTGGTCAGAACTCTTCACCAATGGCAATCACTCTGTCTACTATAAATACATGTTCCCAAACACTTCACATCCACCGAAAATTATTCTAACTTTCTTATATTCTTCTTGTGCTCTCATACTTGCAAGCACTTTGTTGCTTTGTATCTTCAAATAAACTTTCATAATATTCGATTCTTAGCATTACATTTTCTTCGTATCTTCACATACACTTCTTATACTTGAAAATTTGATTATTAAAGGTTTGTATTATCAAAGACAAATCAATATTATCAAGAACACATAGTGTCAGATAGTCTTTTATATTAGTGAATTCATCTTCTACGGCTGAAACGAAAATCATTTTCTTCTGCTCAGACTATGTATACATGTTTCTCCTGATCAAATGAAAATTGTTGTTTTAGTGAAATTCCAAATGAAGTCTGAAACTAAACGTAAAACGATGCTCCGAACCATTATAAAAGTATTTCACGTTATTTTTATTATTATACTGCTTTTATATTTCACACTATTTACTATTTTGCTACTATCACTATACTCTGCATCATCGTATATCCATATTGCACTATTCATTATCATTATCACTTTAAATTAAATTATTAATATTAAATGAATAAATTATATCCTGGTTTTGCAGTAGCAGCAATTAAACAACTATTTCTACCTTTTAAGAGATGACAAAAAGAAATATAATAGGACGACAATAATAGAATTCATAAATATGCGCTTCCCAAGATACAAACTTTTTTCAAACTGATTGGTTTTTTGATCAAAAACCATAAATATATGACTATTATGATTACTTCTATCAATTGTTTTCAAATAACAAACTAAATCATTATAAGATTGTTTTTCATTATCAAATTTGTACTTCTAAACCATCTTCTTGCCCATACATGTATTGTAATAACTTAAACTAGCATCATAATTTCTTTTAGAACTAACAATAATATAACTAGTCTTTCTTCTTGGTTCAACACGAATTTCTCCTAAAATCAAGATTTTCATCATATCACGTTTAATTAAAGTAATTTTAATCGATTTAAAACCACCACCAAATGAATGATTAGATTCAAACATTCTAACTAAAAAATGATCCAATTGTTTAAACTTGCAAAAAGCATAAATTTTAAAACAACAACCTTCTGCAGCACACTGCATAAGCATGGCAGTTCGCTCTTTACTATTTTTCAAGAACTTGGATTTGAATTATTTTTTGGATAATTTGCAGTGACAGTTTTAAATACGAACTAAAACGTTTAACCAACACGGATAAAAAATTCAAAATTACAATCTTTCTTCATCAACTCATTAAAAGCAAACATTTTATTAAAAAAAATCCAAACTATTTGCAACATATCAAAAATTGAGGTTCATTGGCTACGAATTGAAGGAGTTATGATTTTTCTAAGATTATATATTTCGGCCAGAAATCATAGAACGATTTTTAGCCAATTTCAAGCATAAATTTTGCAAATCAAAACAATATAAAATTCATTGACAATTTTCGGAAACATTGTGCAATCCAATTTCTACAACATATCAAAAATTTGGGGCAATAAACTGTAAAATGAAGAAGATATAATTTTTCTAAAATTAAGTTATTATATGGTTCTCATCCCTTATCCATTTTACTTAAGAAAGTCCTTAAAAGAAACCATATTCATGTTACTTATTGAATTTCTTTGAAATAGATAGATGAATCCCCAATGCCCTTTTCTTATAAATGATATGATGAATAACATGCCGTTCCGTTGGCAACAACGGAGTGATTCTCACCATTCCGCTTATTATTGAGATCCTTACTACTAATAAGTTTAGCTTGCCTGACCCGTGTGTTTTTGTTGGACTTATCATTTTTGTTTTGATGTCGTTTTGGGTCGTCTGCTTTTATGTGTTTTATTATACATCATTTTGTGGGATGGGTGTATATGTGATTCAGTAGTCCATGCTACATATATGATGTATTATTATGAAGATGTTTGGTGATGTATGTATTTATATATATACTCTGATCTGGATTTGCTGTTCTGTGACTGATGTTTTTTTTTATTTACATGTAAAAAACATTATTTCTGAAATAGTCTGAATCCACCATAGTGTGCATTAGTTAGGGACTAAGCGTGCCTATCCTTTTTGAGGTAACAAAAAAAAATCAAGACTTAATTGAAATGCTTAACTCTTGACTAATGTATTACTATGATGGTCGCTCTTAACCAGCCATATTCTCTATATTAGTAGACAGGATTACATAGTAATTCTCTTTACTAATGTAAGTCTCGGTGTGGGGCGTTAAACGAGTATTAAAACTCACAAATGTTAGCTGAAGTCATACTTCAAAATGTCAAATCTACCCCAAAAATGGTTTCAATTTATTGATTTTATGTTCACGTTGTTTCTGTGAAAACTGAGTTTGTGTGTCACTTTGCACGTCAATTTCTCCCAATTCCGACAAGGAAATGCCGTCGGATTTTCTTCAGTTGATGTTGGATATCAGCTCTTCTTTCTTTTGAGCAATTTCTATTCTTCCGCATACTCTTTATATGGTGTAGTCGAAAACCACGCTATATTGGACCATTTTCTATTACAGAGCGTATCGGTCATGTTGCATATCGTGTAGGATTACCCGATCAGTTTTTTGGAGATGCTTCTCAGTCTCGGAATGAATCGTAACTGCTTGGTATCAGAACATTATTTCAGAATATAATGTAATATATACAGAACAGAATACAGCTGATTTCTGACATATTCTCTATATTAGTAGACAAGATTAGTTAATAATTCTCTTTACTAATGTAGGTCTCGGAGTGGGGGTTACAGCTAATTTCTGACCGAAAATATATAACCTTAAAAAAATCATATTTCCTTCAATTCGTAGTAATTGAAACTCATTTTTTAATATGTTGCAATACTTGGATGGTTCATTACTTCTGAAAATTTTAATGAATTATCAGTTGTTTTGATCCGCTAAATTAATGCTTGAAATTGGTCAAAAACTGATCTCTGTGTATTGGCCGAAAATACATCATCTTAGAAAAATTATATCTTCTTCATTTTACAGCTTATTTTCCAAAATTTTGATATGTTTTAGAAGTTGGATTGCAAATGTTTCTAAAAAAATTCATGAAATTATGAACTGTTTTTATATAGAAAATCGTTGATTCAAAACAGCCAAAAATCTTGGTTTTTTGTGCTTACTGAAAAGAAATATGTTTGAAAAATCATAACTCTTTCATTTTGCAGTGAATTGCTCCAAATTTTTAATATGTTAAGTTCTCATGCCATAGCATAACATAGCAAAATTTGGCAGAAATCTAAATTATTTTGACACCCCAAATTACTACTCAAAGTTAGCCAAAAATAAGTTGTTTGGTAAATTTTTCTTTCCATTCGCACTTCCCTTCGCTGTTTCACTGCGAATTTCGATAATTTTAAATATTATTTGAATAAGTTTGATGAGGAATGTTTAGTATTATTATTCGAAAATGGATTATCTTAATTTGTAAATTTTTTGAAATTTAAATTTTATTTAAATTCTATTTTAATCTAAATATTGATAAATATCGGTATTTGAAAAATTCGATGGTTTTAATTGATTTTGGTTTTGAATAAGTTTTTAAAAATTATTTATAATTTATGACTAATTAAATAAATGTTTTAAAAATAATTCAAAGGATTTTTAAGCAATTATTTATTTTTTTTAAAAGTATTATATATATAGATAATCTATTTGATAAAAAAAAATTCCTTTTAAAACTTAAATAAAAATTTCTAAAAAAATTGTTTTAAAAATCCCGTTTTGTTTATAAAATGTTTCTAGATATATTATAACATAGTTAGATAATTTTCGACATATAAGAATGAAAATTAAACGATGAAACGAAAACACATATCTCATATCACATATTTTTGCCAAATCGTTTGATTTTTATTCACACAAAAATTATCTAACTGAGCTATAACATATCTAGAAACATTTTATAGAGAAAACAGAATTTATAAACAAATTTTTAAAAATTATCAAGTTTTAAAAAGAAAAATCTATTTACCAAATAGATTATCTATATATATATACACTACTTTTTAAAAAAATAAAAAATTGCTTAAAAACCCTTTCAAAAACCGAACGGCATGACAACCCACTCATCTGATCGAACAACTGGAATGTTGTTTTCCGCAACCCGAAGCTGGTGAAATCCCATGACAAGGTCAAGCTGTGAAAAAACCTTAACGCCACTCAACTGATCGAACATATCGCCAATCCTAGACAACTTATAACGGTTTTTGATGGTTAACTCATTAAGTTTGCGATAATCAACGCATAGCCTAAGAGTCCCATCGAACTTCCTTACAAATACCACCTCGTCTTCCCACAATGAAGAACTAGAACGAATGAAATGCTTGGCTTCAAGCTCTATCTACTCTGCCTCGCCATCCTGTTACTCGTCTTTGAAATCAATGGCTGCAACTACCGTTCAAAAATAAATTTCATATATAATCTCAAAATATTATTTTCAAAATCTTAATTTTTAAAACACAAACCATCATGTTTGATTTTCTCATCATAGCATTTAGAAAACTCCTATCGATAACATTAATCAAGCATATATACCAAAAATCTTAACTACTTGATGGATAACCCAACACTTTCAAATTATTTCTATGAAAGAATACTACTCATATAAATATATTCTCAAAACATCCATCACATACACTACTCACACAATGATCAATACCAAACGTTTTACTGTTAAAGCAAAAACTACTACCACAACCAACATTATTCCAAGATAATTTCTTCAATTTAACAAACAAAACCAAAAATTCCTCTTTATAGAAAATAGAAGCACAAAACAGCTGGTAATCACTATCTGTCTAAACAATCTCGAAATCTCAAAAATAAAAGACATCAAAGTAGTAATTGTTAAAATCAAAAACAACCAAAACAGTCGCCTTTGCCGCAGTGCTAAAACTTAAGGAGCGTAATTTACCTAACAAAATAACAACCAGAAAAAAGAAATATCCTCTAAACAATTATCCTAAAAAAATTATGTAATTCATAATGATCACTAAAACACAATTTCCCATTATTAAAATTATAAAATATTGGACTGGATGTAAAATAAATGAAATTTCAAAGGAGAATCTAACTATAATAATTTCACGTGAATTCCATCCGAATTCCATCTTATGACAAACTTGTTATGCAATAATTATCAAATTCTCTTTTCTAAAAATTATAAATAGCCCTAAAAAATACAAAAGAGCACCGCTTTTCGAACAAAGTAAGAAGAAAGGAATGAAATTATATACTATCTCATTTAAATTATATACTATTTCATTAGCATATTGATCAAGTCTGCATTGCTCCACCAGCAAAAGGATAACTATACAGATTCATTATATTCAAAATACAACTCTAATGCAAAATTGACAAAATACACCTCTAGTGCAAAATAGACGGTATCACAAAAAATAATTGTCAGTGGTTTATTTTCCATTTAACAACACCCACATTAAAAGCATTTCTTACTTTCTACTTTATTCTATTTAACAACACCCACATTAAAAGCATTCCTTATTTTTCTTACTTTATATTTTCCAAGCCTTTCATCTTAATTAAAAAAATTATGGTCAACTTGAATTAAAGAAATGAAGTATCCAAGCTTACTCATAAAACACCAAATAAGTAATAGTAATTTATGTAGTAGTACCACTCGAAACCTCTCTTGGATAGATGGGAAAATACAATGGGCATTTGGGGATCCTTCAGTCAGCAGCCAATAAATGAGCAACGCACTGTGTACGCAGTGGCTAATTGGTCGTTATACGGCTTATAATATCAACGCCAAAAGGACTTCGACCAAAAAATTTCAACATTATATCGTGGTGCCTCCCACGTTTCCAGTTCTGACCCAGCAGGCAATGTATAATTAAAAATAGCATGTCAAATAGCATGTCTAGGACATAGTTGCTACAAATGATTCAGATCAAGGAAACTATACAACTATAAATCTACTTTCTGAGCTATATTAAAGTTGATCTAATCAAAAAAGAAACATTGGCTAAAGAAAAATAAATTTTGCAAAATACAGCAAATTTTACACATTTTTGTTCAAGCATCTGAACGCAGAAAAAACACCAAAAAACTAATGCTGCCAGAATCTCAGCTTGAAATTAATGTTGGCAACGTACAGCGCTTATCACTCTACTAAATCAAAGTGACAGAGACTCTAATTTATTGCCCAAATAATTAATGAAAAATGTGCTCAGAAATAAATAAAGATTTCAACATGGAGATCCTTAAATCTCTTGAGAGTTTGATGGTATCTTTACACATCATCACGGCTACAGAATACGAAAAATAAAAATTGACTTACAGTTATAAAAAGATATTGAAAGCACTCGGATTCATAGAATTTATCATCAGAAAATAAAATCAAACAATACGAATACGAATATTGCTGATTCTTCATTGTGCTCGAAATCTTTTGAAACTTAAAAAACATAAAAATGAAAAAAAATAGATAAAAGGAAGAAGAAAAGCACGACGGAAGAGGGAAGTGGAGGTCGAACGTAGAACTGAATTGAGATGAATTTATAGGGAAACTAAACCCTAGATGCGATTCAATTGATATCTTAGCCGTTGATTGTTTCGATGCAAATTGAACCTTAAGGCCTCATGGGAAGGCCAAGATATGATGTTTTTTGGTCTATATGCCGGTTTTATTATTGCTGGAACGTGTAAACCTATTACATTTCCCTGATTTTTCTACTCTTCTACCACGGGACTTCTCACTTTTGTGTGGTTTTGCAAGTCGTTAAAAAGGAAAGAGCACAATTTATGGAAAGCGGTCTTCGCTCGTGTAACATCGTTAGTTGTGCTCCTAGACTCCTACGCTTCAATAATCTGCCACTTGTAACTGACTTGAATCGCAATTTTGAACATGAAACCGAGAATCGAACCATGGTGTCCTATTATTTATTTATTCTTATATTAATTTCAAAATTATTAAAAGCATGAATCTACAAAAAGGTGCAATAAAACAAATGAAAACAACTAGGTAGTGACTTAACGTATATGTTTATTATTTTTATTTTTCTTCTTCCTTGAACTTGAAACCAACCTAAAATTTAAAATGTTAATCCTTACAACACCTAGTGATCAAAATACCGTAAAATATATCATAAATAACACGGTGGAAGTTGGTTTACACAGTGCATGATTTAATCGGTATTTTATATAAATTTTAATTTTATCGATTTTTGAAACGTCATTGTTGACGTTTGATGGTTTTCACAATCAGATCAACAATTCAGTCTGTTCAAAACATGACACATATTGAAATAAAATACTCCAGCTTTACACACTAAGTGCCATGATGTTCAACATAACCATGATTATGGTGGGACTTTTTATTATTTATTTTTTTGGTATTTCGCATATATTTGATCCTGACAAAAAAGAAAGAAAGAGAATAATAATTTAAGCGTAGAACGTATGAGTAAATGTTGTATATTATCTCGTAACCTGTAACATTCTTCACTTGGAGGTCCAAAACTAACGAGTACGGAAGATGTAGTCATCCATGATTATTAATTCTCGTTGACCAAATGTGGTAATGTTAGATACATTATTACAATAGAAACACATGGATATGAAAAAATTAATAACCATTAAACAAATTTTTCATTCCATTTCAATCATATTTCAAATTCATTACACAATCCCAAATTCGAGAACCACGCTTAGAGAAAATATAATTATTACAAACTACGCCAAGAATGACATATGAAGATGCCCCTTGGATGATCAGAGTCTAAACATAGGCTACTAAACAACTTTGTCTTTACATCAAAACACAGCAGAATCAAATAGAATAAAAACTCCTATTAGCTAGCTTACCTCCTACACGTCTATGGAAGCTTATTCGTCTAAAGGAGAGCCTGAAAACCTCAACTCTCAAACTACTTAAAATCAATTGAGCACCCGATAGTTTAAGGAAAAAAATAAACTTCGACACAGACATAAAGCCTGGTATACATAATAACATACCATCTCGAACCATTTAGATATCTAGTTGGACCATGCCGCTTTGCGGAACGGGTTTTTCCCTCACTAGTATCTTACCCCAAAAATCTATAATAACCATATAATGTGCTCCTGCATCCACAATGGTTAAAAACATAATAATTTAAAATATATCATGATGATATGAAAACAAGCAAAATATATCCTGGGTTTTCCATCCTCATTCATTTGACTACCTGTCATAGTTATAGTTTCTAAGGTCGTCATTAACCAATTAGTTTTCATGGATTGACTAATAACATGTTCAAAGTTTATTTATCAGTCTGATTTCATAGTTTTCATGGGATCACTAAGAACCTATTGGTCTCCGCCAATAACTTCAGTATTTCATGGGTTTAGTCTAAACCTATTTGTATCTCCAATAACTTCCCATATATCATAGTTTTCATCTGTTGACTATGAACCTATTGACTTCTGTCAATAACTTTTTCCAGATATAGTTTTCATGGAATCACTACGAACCTGATAGCCCCTGCCAATAACTCTCTCCAAACATGATTTTCATGGGTTTAATATGAACCTGTCTAAACTGACAACTTCTTGACCGGTCTCTGGGCATCGAATGCTCTGGTCTACCCGACCTCCTGGATGTAATTCTGCTCATACAGGAGTTAACTCAGTTTATATTCGCTACTAGATCAACCTAACTGGTTATTCTGCCCTTACACCCCAAAATACAGTTATATTTTCATTGTATAGTGAATATGCTTATAGAAGAAGCACATAGAATAACATAATAATACCAATATTTATGGTTTAATATCCTTGAAATCATTTCCACCTAAAACATAGTTATTAACTTTAACCCATTTTTTATCAAGGAAAGCTTCTTCAAAAACTCCAAAATCTAAAAACCATTTCAAAGCTCTTTCATATCGCCATGGTTTTCCTTTAAAAATGAGATTCGGTTCTTTGTTTTGAAAACTAACACTACAACCAAAAAGACCTTTCGTAGCATTTGAAAAGTACCACCACAATCATTAGCGGCATTTCAAAGAACGATGCCTAATGTGATGCTGCAGTAGAGTCAGGAAATTCCGCAGCGTTTCTGAAATGTTGCTAAATTAATGGTTATTGAAGCTTTTAGAAAACGTTGCCGTACATTAATTTTGCAGCTTTAGTTAAACGCTGTAAAATCATTTAGCAACATTTTGAAAACTCAATCTAACAACTGACTTCGAAGAACCAATAATACAGCGACAGTTTTGAACGCTGCAAAAATAAGTTATGCAGCCTTTATGAAACGCTGCAGTATACCAACATTTTTTCTACATTTTACAGCTACAGTAGCAGGCTCAATTTAAAAAATATGAATAGATATAATCTAATAACATAAGCAGTTATAAAGATTAAACATAATCAAAGCTACATTAATTTCATATGCCATAAAATTTAGTCATATACAATATTTCATGAACAATGTTTTAAGCACAGATGTTGATAATATAAAATCTTACAAAACAAGCTAAAAGAGAATATAAATCGTGAAAAGTCCAAGCTCGTCTCCTTCAAAGGTCCAATACGCCTATAGGAAAAAATAGGCAATTAGAGATCAGCGATATAAGAGAACAAATATGAATTTATTATGTAAAAGCCAAAAAGAAAATGAGATACATACAATGATCCATTATCATGTCAGTTTTTACATATTCTATTATCATCTCTCCTTCTACTTTTCATTTACTACTAACTCAAAACCCAAGCATTTAATCCGATTAAAAAAAAAGTTGACTAAGAAAACTCAAATTCAAGTGTAAAATAGTGTGCAATCAGTTAAAAAGACAAGATTATCATTTATTTCACTCCGTATTACCAATATAACATCCCAAATTCACCTACATTTCTTATCTAAAGCAAAATTCCATAAATTTAGTTTAGGTTCATCAAGAGACACCAGGTGGGTATGGCTTAACAAACTGTGATGGCAGGAATTCTCTAGTGGTGCTCATGTAATCAATGTTTAGAAAATAGTTAATGTAAATATTCATCACAGAGTTACTATGTACAAAACTAACTGTAATAATAAACATACTAGTAATAATAATTAAGTTTATTTATCTAATCATACGTGTTATGGCTCATTTGTAGATTAAATAATACATTTTCACATAATATGGTTGAGATTACATCTAATAATTATCTTTAACATATTATATATTATTTGTGAACATTTTTGAAATATATTTTATCACATATCAATGTAATAAACATTTTATTATCTTCATAAGAAAAATGCTTCCACATCGGGTAAACAAATTCCTATATCAAGAAAAAAAACGTTCAAATGCTTTAACCTAATCGAGTAAACTTACATAAGTTCTATAAAACTTAATTTATTATTATTGCTACTGTTGTTATTTATAAAAATTAGTCAAATTATTATTTTTATTATTATAAATTTAGTTAATTTTTATTAAACTCATTTAACTTGGTTAATATTTTATAATTTATTATTATTATTAAGTTAGTTAATTTATAATTATTATTATTTATAAAACTTAACCGACTTGATTAAATTATTATTATTGTTATTATAAATTTAGTTAATTTTTGTTAAACTTAGTTAACCTGGTTAATGTTTTATAATTTATTATTATTAACTTAATTAATTTATTATTATTATTATTCATAAAACTTAATTGACTTAGTAAAAAATTATTATCATTGTTATAAATTTAATTAATTTTTATAAAACTTAGTCAACTTGTTTAATATTTTTTGATTTATTATTACTATTAACTTAGTTTATTTATTATTACTATCATTTGTAAAACTTAATTGACTTAGTTAAATTATTATTATCATCTTTATAAATTTAGTTAATTTTTATAAAACTTAGTTAATTTGGTTAGTATTTTATAATTTGTTGTTATTGTTATTGTTGTTAACTTAGTTAATTTATCATTATTGTTATTTATAAAACTTAATTGACTTAATCAAATTACTATTATCATTATTATAAATTTAATTAATTTTTATAAAACTTAGTCAACTTGTTTAATATTTTTTGATTTATTATTGTTATTAATTTAGTTTATTTATTATTACTATTATTTGTAAAACTTAATGGATTTAATTAAATTATTGTTATCATCATTATAAATTTAGTTAAGCTTTATAGAACTTAGTTAATTTGGTTAATATTTTATAATTTGTTGTTGTTATTATTATTAACTTAGCAAATTTATCATTATTATTATTTATAAAACTTAATTGACTTAATTAAATTATTACCATTATTAGAAATTTAGTTAATTTTTATTAAACTTAGTTAACTTGGTTAATGTTTATAAATTTATTATTATTATTATTAACTTAGTTAAATTATTATTATTAACTTAGTTAACTTGGTTAATGTTTTATAATTTATTATTATTATTATTAACTTTGTTATTTATAAAACTTGATTAACTTAGTAAAAAATTATTATCATTATTATAAATTTAATTAATTTTTATAAAACTTAGTCAACTTGGTTAATATTTTGATTTATTATTATTATTAACTTAGTTTATTTATTATTATATTATTTGTAAAACTTAATTGACTTAGTTAAATTATTATCATCATCGTTATAAATTTAGTTCATTTGTTTAAAACTTAGTTATTTTGGTTAATATTTTATAATTTGTTGTTGTTGTTGTTATTAACTTAGTTAATTTATCATTATTATTATTTATAAAACTTAATTGACTTTGTTAAATTATTATTATCACTATTATAAAATTAATTAAGTTTTATAAAATTTAGTCAACTTGATTGATTTTTTTGATTTATTATTATTATTAACTTAGTTTATTTATTCTTACTATCATTTGTAAAACTTAACTGAATTAGTTAAATTATTATTATCATCGTTATAAATTTAGTTTGTTTTTATAGAACTTAGATAATTTGGTTATAATTTTATAATTTCTTGTCGTTGTTGGTGTTGTTAACTTAGTTAATTTATCATTATTATTATTTATAAAACTTAATTGACTTGATTAAATTATTATTATCATTATTATAAATTTAGTTTATTTTCATCGAACTTAGTTAACTTGGTTAATGTTTTATAATTTATTATTATTATTATTGTTAACTTAGTTAATTTATCATTACTGTTATTTATAAAACTTGATTGACTTAGTAAAAAATTTATTATCATTATTATAAATTTAATTAATTTTATAAAACTTAAGTCAACTTGGTTAATAGTTTCTGATTTATTATTATTATTATTAACTTAGTTTATTTATTTTTTCTATTATTTGTAAAACCTAATTGACTTAGTTAAATTATCATCATCATCATTGTAAATTTAGTTAATTTTTATAAAACTTAGATAGTTTGGTTAATATTTTATAATTTATTATTATTATTATTAACTTAGTTAATTTATCATTATTATTATTTATAAAACTTAGTTGGCTCGGTTAAATTATTATTATCATTATTATAAATTTAGTTAATTTTTATAACACTTAGTGAACTAGGTTAATATTTATTGTTGTTGTTGTTGTTATTATTATTACTACTGTTATTAAATTAGTTAATTTATCATCATTGTTATTATTTATAAAACTTAATTAACTTAATCTAATTATTATTATCATTATTGTAAATTTAGTTAATACTTATTAAATTTAGTTAACTTGGTTAATGTTTTATAATTTATTATTTTTATTATTTAGTTAATTTATCATATTATTATTTATAAAACTTAATTGACTTAGCAAAATTTTGAAGGGTTCAAATTAAACTTTGCTTTGGGGTGTTCACAAGTTTTCTTATTAACAGTTAATATTTTATAATTCATTATTATTATTATTAACTTGGTTAATTTGTTGCTATTATTATTTATAAAACTTAATTAACTTAGTTATAGATGTGTGTATACACATATGTATGAATAGGTAAGTGTGAAATGTGAAAGTGAATCGGAATCTTGTATATTCCCACTATAATCGGATTAAATTGAATGTCAAACCCCATATCAGTGGGAAATATACAAGTTAAATTTCGATGGGACACTTTTGATTAGCAGGGTAAAATGAACAGTAAAAAATAAGGTTAAAGGACGCTCAGCTCAGATGAAATAAATGACATCTAATACAACAAAATAGTTACTGTACTGACAGATAACAACATATTAAACCTGGTTCTGCAATTGAAGGGGCTTGTTGAGTTGTAAAGATGTTGATTCCTGCTGTAGCCTCCATGTTCTGAAATATCTAGAAAACAAGACGTGCATTTATAAAGTAAATCGGATGTTTGATATTTGACTATTTCGAAGTTCTTTCGAAAAAAACCGTTGTGTGGCTCCCAAAAAGCTCTTTCAGAGTTGTTAACAAATCTTTAACTATGGCTTTAATGTATATTAAATTTGATCCTAAGTACTAAAACATGGATTGTGAATATGATTAGAGTAATTACCACCAAAGGTACTAAAGGTTTAGGGAAATTTATAGTGGAAATCTGAGCTAAACTAACCACTAGCAAAGATGCATTTTATCCTACTCATATAAATAATAAAGCCAACTCAAATTTCTTATGGTTACCCGATCCAATATCTGCTCTTTTCAGAGCAGGTGCATCATCACACCATCTCTAGCCATTCCACATAGTTGTTCCTTTCTTGTAAAATCTCCACTTTCTCATATTTATGCTTTATTCAAATGCAAATAGAATGGATTAGAATGCAAATAAGTAACATAGGTGGCAAATATATTATGTGAAACTTTTTACCAGGGAAAACTCCAATAAATCCACCAACCATCTCAACCACTTCATCAACAGGGAGAGAAGCGATTGATGCATCTTTGTCATGGCCACTTCCAAGTAACGATGTAAGATGTATTTATGTTTGTTCCCATTCCAGGTCTTACGCCCAGTTTCCTTAGCAACATTTGATCACCTAACCTATCATGCATGAAGAAAAAAATATAGGAATACATATGGAAAATGGTAGAATACTGTAACAACATCAGGAACAGATTAAAATTACAATGTTTTATTTACTAGTAATCATCTTTAACATCAAGTTTAAGAATTCTACGAATCATTTCTGCACCGTCATGTCTTGGGAGGTTAAAAAATGATCTTAGGATCTGCTATAAATGAAAACGACTAATCTTCGTGCAGCTCCTTATTACTGTAAATTATAAAATATAAAGAGGTAACTTTGATTCCATAGTTGATACCTACTTTTGCGATGAATAATTCTCAATTCAAAATTTTCATATTCTTCATCATTGGTACTATAGAGCTGAAGCTTGTTAGCAAAGTCGTTATCCTCATTATCATCCTTGAAGCAATAGAAGGTTCAAAAGGTTCGAATTCAGAGATATCATTTGCATCCGAGTTGGAACATTTATCAGCCACTAATTGTGTATCATAGGTCACTATATCCAAATCTTTTTTATCAGTGTCAACTATAGAATGTTCCTTCCACTTACCTTCATTTCTATTTGCAATATCACTATCTGCATTCACAATCTATTGCCAATTCTTCTTGATAACCAAAGATATAATAATACAAAACAAACGCAATGTTTACCAAGATATAAATTTCTAGATGCATATTTATGACCGGACAATAATATCAATCTTTATCTGGGAGACAATCATTCAATTTTGCATTCATTTTGAAAATCATCAAGTGAATTTCATGATATTTCCTCAATGTATGTGTGTTTGTGTTTTTATATGCGCGCTCGGATGTACATAGTTGAAGATAAGGCAATCAAAATAGTAAACCCACGGTGTAAGGAAAAGATAAGTTATATGGGCTAGACAAATCAGTCAACTTTGCATGCATCTAGAAAATTATGGGGATAATTTTGTGGTATTTCAATGGGTGTGCAGTGTGTATCACTATTCTATATGTCCAATAAGTTTAACAGGTAAAATAAATGATGGCTAACCCATATATAAATGTTTATAATACCCCGATGTTCTTCGTAAGTACCAGTACTTCTGCTCATCATTTCCAAAATGCACTACAAATGCTCAGCTCAACTAGTGCTTAGTTTCAAAATTGCACCATAAGTTGATATGCTAGCCATTCTTTCTTTGATACTTCAATCTGTGCTTTTTGCCACTTCAATTTAGCACACTCTTACTTCAGACTTGCCACTTCAATATAGTTCATTGTTACTTCAACCTGTGCTTTCTGCCACTTAATGCTTGTTCTTCTTTGTTGTAGTCATGTTTAGTCCGTCATCCTACTTAGTTCTGTTAGGAAGGAAGGGGCAGTAGCCTAAGTATTCATGTAATCACAATTGTAAAAGTCTTACTATAATCATAATCATAGTTTTGCACCAAACAATAAAATTTACACCTTAAAAACAAAAAAAAAAGATTAAAATCTATACCTTTCCTTATATGAATGGATAATCCAAAAGGAAGTGGACACTGGATAAATAACACTAACTTTTATCTACTTCTTGCATAATTGTTGCTTGGAAATGCAACATTATACAACAACGGACACACAAAGAAATTAAGTATGATTTCATATATTCACTTGTAAAAATGATTTTGAAAGTCAAAGCATTTAATCAATGCAACAAGACAACTCATCAAACTGCTTTAAAAACATTTATTGCATTGAATTTTTTTATTATATGTATTATTTCAAAAAGTGGTCTTACTTAATAATAGACTATGAACGATGATACAATTTGGATGCTTGCATGCAAATATACCTAAACTATAATTTAGCTACCATGTAGTTACAACTACATAATAATTAACAGTTAAGTATTTATACACTATTTTGTCGGTAGCCATATAGTTAGCAGTCAACATGTAAAAATACTTAACACATAATGGATTACTTACCGGAGAGTCCATAAGAAGATTGAAACTAAGAATTTCTAAGCTACCCAAGTCTCTCACATATAAATCTCTGTATGCAAACCTACGGCTTCATCGACAGTACAATCTCCTTCATCGTCGTTTATAGAAGCTTCAAGTAATAAAGAGTCTAAAATATTACTGGGCATTGGGCAAGACTTTTGAAGATAGAACGTTTTAATTGACTCAATAACAATCCCCTTCAGAAGTTTTAAATTGAACATTATGTAGCAAATGCATTTATCTAAGTTGTGATTGTAAAGATATAAATTAGAAAGGAGTCCAAAAGTCATAATAGATAACTTGCTTATCTATATTGTTTTCAAATTAATAATTCAACTTTATCAACATTTCAATTTTAACTATTCTAATAATCTACCATTATGTTTGGTCGAACTCCCTAAAAAATACTACTTAAAAAATTGCTATTAACTCATTATAGAAAATGTTGTTTTCAATAGGGTAAAAGTAAATTCTAGTTCTGATATATTTTCTATTATAAAATTGAAATACTAATTAGAAGTTTAAAAAGTGAACATGAATTGGAGCAAAGCACGTGTCTTAATTCTTGTGAGAGCTAAAAACATCCCACTTATGGACATGCACTGCACAGTATATACACCTTGCTGAATGGGACCAAATAGTTATATCTCCATTAATGAGATTAGCGGCCACCTCTTTTCTGTCGATGAAATCAAAAAAATGAAAGTCAAAACATGAGATAATAGGTATTATCATTAATTCCAATCCTATATTTGTTAAATTCCAATTCTATATTTGTTAAATTACTAATTTGAACAATGCAAATAATGAATTAGATCATAACATATAACATAATTCAACATAAACAATGTACGAACTCGATTATTTTTATCTTTTTTTTGTAAAATTCCAATATCTATTTTGTTAAAGGTATGCAACATTCCTTGTGCTTTCATGAACATTTTATATGCGATACGGTCATTAAAAAATGTCGTGTGCATTGTTGTGACATCTTACATTTTGTTAAAGCTAGTATATAACAGTTTAATATTTATAACTAACCAATCATATATATACAATATCCTAAGTGGATAATTATTTAAATAAAAGCAGTTAACTATGTGTTAAGTATTTCTTCTTATATTTCAATTTTCTAAAGCTAATTTTGACACCCGACCATTGCAAAAGCACAACTGTAAACATCATATGGATTTTGGCAAGCTTTGAGTTGTTAACAAATGTATTAGTGTTTTTTATTTTCTATGTTCAGTAAGAGCAATCGAACGTTAATCCTAAACCAAACAGAAAATGTTCAATGTAAAATAATACAAGTTAGGCAATTTGATATTAAATTTACACCTTAATCCATAAAACCTGTTATTGATTTCTAGATCATGTAAAAAATAATTGTGATAGTGATTCTAACACTACTTTCCTAACTGCCATAATATTTTACAAAATATATTTGATATTTCTGTTACATTATCATCCATGGCATCAACACACGTAAAGGCAGCAAAATACAATCATACTTGATCGTAGAAACAACTATATCTTTAACTTTATATTTAATAAAAAAACCTAATATAAGTACCATTCATATACAATTTACAATAAAAGGTATTATTAACGAACATCTTAATTAAAAGTGGCATCCTTTAAATATTTGCATGGTATGACAAAATATCATCTATGTTTGAAGCACTTCCACTTGAAAGAAGACAGAGATGATGATAATGTTGGCTCAACAGCAAAAAAATTCACTTCACTCCATAATAACATTTAGTATGCCATTTATAATATTGCACAATTCATGTCTCATTTTGATACTACTAACAACAATGCAAAAAACAACTAAAATTACTTGTTCTTATACGATACCAGTTGCAGTCAAGTCCGTCAAACTTTTACAACTCTCTCACATTTACATGGGAAACATACAATTTATCTATGTCAATCTTACGGCAGCGAAGCATAAAAACTCCAAACATCCTAGAACCTCGACATTTGGTCTAACGTCCAAAACAACATATTAGGGTTCAGAAATACCACTAGTAAGAAAAGGGGATTTGAAGCTAGGAATAGATTCGAAATTAGGGTTTAAATCATTTCCACTTTTGGATTCAGCGGTTGGGTTTTGGCGGTAGATTTCATCAATTAGGATCCAATTTAGGTTGAAAACAATCTGATTTTTTTTGTTGGAGTGATGGTAAAGTTTAAGTCGAGAATAAAGAAAAGATACAGATACAGTAGAAAATTAGATATTAAGCGGGTATTGTAAAATATTAGCACGCGGTAGATTCAATGCAGCGTTTTAATGTATTTTTCCTTCGTGAATATACTCAACAATTGCGTTTCAATTTGAACCGTCGTGTTTCAGCTTTTTCCATTGCTACAAATGACCATTTTTGTTGTATTGTAAGGCTTACGAAACCTTTGACCTTTACTTTCGAAACCATTAGAATATATATTTCGAAAGCATTCAAATCTTCTTTTCAAAACACTTAAACATATTCCTTTCGAAACACTTTAAAATATCTCTTTCGAAAGCATCAAAGCCTTCCTTTTGAAACCAATCAAAACATTTCTTTTGAAAGTATTAAAGCACATCTTTCTAACTTATAGAAGCATAGCTTCAAAATCATTTAAAAATACCACTTTCGAAACCATTAGGTATAATCTTAAGTATAACTTTAGAGTCAAAGTGATCATAAGCGAAAGTACCCCTTTCGAAACCATTAACTTTCAAGTAAAAGAGTTTGGAGAAAATAGAAGGCTTCGGAACCATCTTTTCGAAAGCCTTTAATCTTTTAAGTAAAACAATTAGAATGATGGCTTCGTAGTGGCTATTGCCTTCAAAACCTTTAATATAAGTGGCTACTGGATCCCTTTCGAAAGCATTGGGAAGTATTTTTATATTTATAAAACAAAAGCTTGTCTTTCGAACTCATAGAAAACTCTCAAAATACTCGAAAGGTATAAAGACGACAGCATGGTTTTGACTAGGTTCAGACCATCCTTTCGAAAGCTCCATTTTAAAACATACACATTTGAAAGCTATCCTTTCAAAATAAAAAGGCAGCAACCTCTTCGAAAGCTATATTTAACCCCTTTCAGAAGCATCTCTTTGAAATCAAGGCAAGCGACATCTCTTTGTGAAAGCAAACAAAGTCCTTCGAAAGCTATTTAAAATGGCCCTGATCCCTTCAAAAGCATGGTTTCGACTCTATACGTTCTGCCTTCCTCAAATATATCAACTACGTACCAAAGCATTGATACCATGTGTATTGGTTTCGACTTGGTAAGGGGCGGGAGTATGGGGTCGAAAGGTTACTACTAGAAGTGGCGAAATAATAAATCTTTACAAAACTGTTTTGTTTCCTTTTTAAGTAAATGTTTCTCAACTAACTTTCTTATTTATAAAAATATAATTGTTCACCGTAATCTTTACAATTTTTTTTTCTAAAAGACTGCCAAACTCATCCAGAATTAATTAAAATATTTAACAAAGAAGCCATTCCCTTTAGCAAAACAATTAAGACATTTAAGTCCTCCAACTTAATTGGTTTAATTTCCATAGTAAATCACTTAGTAAAAATCCCCAAAAATCATCAAAATCCACTTTTAATATGTTTTCTAACATATATAACTTTCAAACCAAAAATCCTTTATACTATAGTCGAAATAAATTTTTACCCCTATTATTTATTTCCTCCTTCCAAAAATTCATAGTAAATTGTCCCTAGCTTGGATAATTACGAAAATTTAACCTCATCTTCAAAATAATGTTTTACATAACATATTAAATCCTCATAGCATTCGAAGCCCGATAAATATGATTTTAGCCTTAAAATCGAATAAAACATTCATCACACATACATGTTCGAATCAAAAGTATCATGCAATCCAAGCATATCATTCTTAAAATCATCACAAAGGTTTTAAACTTAAAACTCGAAATCAAATATCCATGAAAACAAAAAAACAAGATGGTTTTGATTATTAGTCACCTCGCTTTAGATAAGGAACTTGAGATTTGATCTTGCTTAATTCTTCTTGCTTGATTCCTTAGCTTTTAATTGATTTTTCTCCTCTTTTCCCCTAGGTTGTGGCCAGCTTGCCTTGGGCTTATTTTTCAGAATCATGAACTTGTGAAAATGAAAATAGGAACGAGGGTTTAGAGGTTAAGGGTTACAGTGGATGACTATTTCCCATAATGCCATTGCCTTATTCTCTTATTGGTTAACTTATAAAACTATTTCCATAAACTCATTCTTTTAATCTTATTTGGTTAAGCACGACCTTTATTTTAAATTTTCAAATCTCAATCTCCTTGTCTTTCTAATCTTTACATTATTCTACTTAATTTATCTAATTAAATATCCTGAATAATATTATTAAAATTAGAGGCGTTACATAACCAAAATAAAGATTTACATTAAACTAAATTAAGATTTCTCACTTGAATTAACCATGTTGCTCTATATACGGGTTAAATATTAAAGATTATAAATTTTACTATATATTCATATTTTACACACACACACACATACATATGTATGTGTGTACCTTATGTTGGATCTCTCAACACGTTATCCTTTCCGTTCTAATTTAGGAATTGAAATACTAAGCTCTCGTTGACTAGGTACACTACGAAGAAGACCCAAGTTCGAGTCCAATTGGCGTCGCTTATCTGATATTTTCGAATAACCCTTGACTCGCTCTATTCTCAATCACTTAGGTTTGAATCCGACCAATCCATTTTATTAAATATATCTTAGAATCACATACTTTATTTAGTTATTTTTATTTTTCCTTTAAAGTCCCCATTTAGTCTAAAAAAAATCCCATAATTGGAGATCCCATCCTATGACCTTATTTTTATAGTGATTTTTAATAAGCATGAATTTTCATGGAATTTATAACGATTTTCTATGGAACTTTAACTTCAACCGTTCCCTTGAAGGTACCTAGACTCAATTTTAACACCGAGTGCAATGCTTGAGGTCTACAACTTAGATAACAAGAGATTAATATACTCCTCAAATTCATTATACAAATTTTTAAATTTCTCTGGGACCAAGCATATGACCTTCATACTAATTTTGAAAGTTAATGACCCCCTAAATCAAAGTTGCACATGTGGTTAAGCGTACACAAAATATTAAATACAATTGAATTTTTAGAGAAAAATAACTTATTCTTGGAAAAAATACATTTTCTACAACTCGGAACTATTTAATACAACACACTTATATTATAATTACCCTTTAACTAATTCTATTCTAGTAAAAGCTCTACATATCTTTGATTTTAACATAACCAAGAGGGATTTCAATTGTGACCATCACCAGAATGCTCTTAGACTTTACTATACGAATTGTTATAGAATTTTACTGGACACTATCTTCATAATTACCTGTTGGTATCTTTTGTTCGGAAGAAACCAAAAGATGTCCAACAATGCTGATACTCCTTGCAATAACCTAACTTGAATTGTTGCTTTGTTCATTTGCAATTGGATTAAAGCCCTGGCTACAAACTAACCAAACATACACGTAACAACCCACATCTTAGTGGGTCCAAATTTTCGTTAAATCAAAAACATATGTCCACTAGAATACGAATCATTGGTGTTTGGTATTCTGTAATAAAATAAAGTATACCAGGGACTATCGATAAAAACTCGCATCGGAATAAATAAATATAATAAAACATATAATTACTGACCAATATCGATAACTCTAGTATCCACTGCCCTTGTCAGTGTCGAGAATGCATAAGGAAATTTGTCCTTCCATCATTCTCGCCTTGTATCAAAACTTGTCCTTTTAAAGCTATCATATGAGTTGTAATGAGAAGGTGTTAGAACAAAGTTATGGTAACTAGTAAATTATATATTTTATCCATAACACTAGTTTATGTCGATTGTTTCTCATTACATGTCATGTTTATTATTTAAAGTTTAATCATTCTGACTTTATGTACGCATACGGTACTCCCAACCTACTCGGGATATACAATAACTATATATATAAGTACCATAGTTCCTTTATGGACCAGGATACATCCGTTCTAGTATTTGTAACTTTGCACCATGTCAGGTATCCACCATCCATATCTAGATCGAATTGTTAGTGTACACCGAGAACCTCATGTTAGTGCCTAATATTGGCATTATAATTTATTAATCGTATCCTAAATCATTTTGAATACCTATCTAGCCGCTTCATATCGAGGACTTGGCCCCTCGGACTATCGTATATTGAGAACTCGGTTACTCGGACTATAGGGGATGCAACTCCTCGGATTACCGTATCTTAAAGACTCATCTAGGGTTATCTAGCTTTGCCTCCTAACTACAAAAAACTAACAAACAAATTTAAGACGATACATGTCCCATACAAAATCTACACCAGTAGGAGGTGTAGTCCATCTATACGGACCTAAGTCTTTCCAATGACCGCTGCAGAATCGATGATGATCTCGACCCATGTATGCAGCCCCACTCCTCAAATTTATGGTACCAAACATGCTAACATAGCACCCAGCGTACGCTCACCATTCCATTTTAGATTGCCTAATGGAATCAAGAAAATACCCACTTCTTACTTAATACCCCTACAAGGATTGAAGTAGATTTTACTTGGACCTTTAACCTTTCAAACCTAAGAAAACTCCATTTTGGTATATTCCCTTCACTTATACACGAACATATATTCTCACGGGTCCTATAGCTGGAGGTGTCACATATTAGTATAAAGTATACACAACTGCTGATAGCCTCTCTCAAAGGGCATATTTTTGTTGTGCAATCTTACCGACCTTGCATTTCAACCCTTTCTACTAACGATGTCATTCATAATTACTTTATATTATTGACTAGATCTAATAATTCACAGCCGCTATAAAACGTATATTTGAAGCTATATAGTAGTTGTATAATTACCCTACCTCTTAAGTTTAATTATTAATATGAAGACACTTTTACACGAACTTACTTCATACTTCTTTAATATATGAAATGTCATTTACTACCTTTTATTTTAATAGATTAAGTACTTCCTACCGCTTGATTCATAATTTGTATAATTAGATATGTTCCACTGTTACTTTTTACTAATGGCTATAACTTCTTTAATTATTATAACTTTCCAAATTTCTTATTCCGTTGTCTTACTACTATTTTCCTTGCTTACTGTTAATTTGCTGACTTACTTTTAGACATGCATATTATATTAGCAACGCAATTATTGTTATTATTTATCTTCATAATATTTTAATTTTACTTTAGGGATTCCTATATTTCAATGCATTAGAACTAAATCTTCCAAAAAGATAATATTAGCACTGTAATTTTTCATAAATTACCTAAAAGTGGATTTGTGTAATGTTTGGAATTACAAGGAATTATCTTTTCTATTATTACTGAAATAAATAGTACAAAACATGATAACATCCATATTTTATACATCTCTTTCTTTTAGTCACATTCCTTATTTTTTCAAACAATACACTTTTATACATAATTATAAAATTGTATAATTTATAAAAATTTACATTGTAACACACTTCATTCCAATGAATTAGAATATTAATTAAATCCCAACCCAATTTGTAACCAATTTTAGTTCATATTAAATAACATATAACTTTCAAATAACAAACATGAAATTTATATCAAATCTTATTAATGAACTACCTCATAACGTTTGTGGTCTACTTTCACCCTTAATTTTTAGATTTAGGTATATATATTTAATTAAAGTTAATAATTCATAAAATATGTAGACAAGATTATTAAATTCATTGCATAGGTATATTTAAGCCTAAACTCCAAATTTTACATTCCGGCATACAAGGAATAAATTTACAATGATATAAATTCAATATTATATAAAAATATATAATTTCCCCCTCACTTCTAGGCTTCCAAATCTTCAGATCTAAATTTGTTATTCCTCATTGACTCCCTTTCTTTCTACTAAAATATGTATCAAAAGCATATGCATGTTTATTTGAATTTTAGATCCAAAAGAGATTTGAATTAAATATAGATTTGGATTTAGATTCACAGTTTACCTTAGCTTCTAGCGATTTGATTCGATCCTATTCTATGATTCCCTGCCATTCTCCACTTAAACATACATACATACATACATACATAGATTATAGTTTATGCAAATTTTAGAATTGTAGAGAAAAGAAAATGGCAGAGCTTTGCCGCTGCTTCATAAAATATGAGAAGAAAAGTGCGAGGTTAGGTCTGTATTTATAGGGGTTCAAATCAATTACAACCATTCGATAAGATTATATTGAATCTAGGTTGTTAAGCCTATGTTTAATATACAACCGCTAGCAACCACTGATCGACCACTATGTTTACACTCGTCGACCGCTAGCGATCGACTAGTCCCAATAAAAGCTTGTCTGGTTGCCTTTATATGTTAATTGTTGATTTCCGTGTGTTTTTGTTCCCTAATTGTAATTTTATCGATCCGAGTTAACGTTAAATTTTCTTAAACATCGTTAAGTATTCGTTAATGTTAATTAATTACATTATTTCCTTAATTATATATATATAATTATTTCTGATCCAAATTCTTTATACGTTAATTACTTTTTCCTTTGAACTCTGATCGTAAAATTTTATATATGTAAATTGATCAGAAAACCACCATGAACACAGCAGTGCAAGTTCATAGCCAAATTCTAATGTCTATGAAAATTCCATTTCTGGCGTTAATAATTATTAATTAATTTCTTTTTAATCAATTATCGTTCAATTTATGGGGTATTACAATACAATTATCAAGGAACTTCTTAAAAGAATAAAAAGCCAAATGGACAACTTAAATGTAAGAAATGTTCACAACCTATGGAGACATAATATGGCCTTAACCATCAAATAGTGGTTCTTCTAATGAAGACAATCGCCAATTACCCCACAATTGCTTAATTTATTCATTTTATTAGTCTTCCTTTTCTGATCGCATATATATGTGTGTACATATTTTTTGTAACAACCCGAGCTTTTGTGAAAATTTATTATCGTCATTAAATAATTATTGTCGCTAGCAAATTGATGATGGAGTTTTTATACCGGGTTGAAATTCTTAAAAATAAAATAAAATAAAATTGGTTAAGTGCTGTGAGCTTTGAAATTGTGAATATCGGCCATTTATTTTTGAATGCCGTTCGACCCGTCCCCCTCTCTTCGTTCTTTAACCCGTTTCCCCTTTTTATTTTTTTTCCCATTCACTAGCCCTAAAACAAACGCGAACGAAGAAAATAATGGCGGCCCTGTTAATTTTCGCTCGTTTACTCTTCGTCGTCCCCAAATTGAAACAAGGGCTTCGTGGAATCAAATGCGCCGACTTCAACTGCTAGGTCGATCGATGGTCTCATGCTCGGCACCTTCAAATTTCGTCGAAATCAAGGTGAGTGACCATTCACTCGCATCTAATTCGACTTTGTTTATATATGTGATTTTGTGTGTTTTACTCGGCTTTGGAATTTTCTGATACTCTGATTTTGTGATAGTATTTTGGCTTCGGCCACTGCCTTTCTTAGCTTGAAACTTCTGCATTGATTTGTTTAGAAACTGTGATAAAGCTTGAAATTTGTAACTTGTGTTACATGACTTCGGTCACTTTTGATAGTCTATTAGGATACATCATTTTGGCCACACGACTGTGAAATTGTCTCTCATGTTATCTGACTTCGGTCTTGTACCACTTGCTATTTTGACTTCGAACTGCACTGATTGGTACACTTGTTAAAATTGTTTACTTCGAATTCACTCGAGTTTGTACTCACATTGTTTGACCATGTTGCTTGCTGTTACTTACTTGGTGCATTGTGTACTTGTACTGCACTGTTGCCTTGAGTTTCACCTCTCTTGTATCATGGGTGTCTGCACTGTGTTGCATTACCATCATTGCTACCTGGTCGACTTGATTCTCTGCGCATATGATCTTGTGGTCTTGATTTGGTCTGCACTTGTGAACTTTTGCTCTGGCCATCTTTGTTAACTTCTGCACCCCTGTTGTCTCATTTCTTTGTGGCCTGCACTGTGCATATGAACTTGGTCATGTTGCTTGAGTCTGTGTCATCTGCCCTTGCATTGCTGTTTGGACTGACCATCTTGCACTGCACTGTGTTTTATTTCATGTTTGAACATAGCATTCATATTGTTATGTTGGTGGCAATCTTGTTCTGTGTAGTTGTAACTGAACATGTCCACTGTTGCATTCTTGCATATGCATTTGTTGAATTGTTCACTGATGCAATACTTGTTGCCCTTCACTTGAAATCAGTTGCATTTCTCTGGTTTTGATGAATTTTTACGTCTCCATTGACTTGGGTTGAAGTTTATTTTGAAAGGTTGAATAAAAGATGGAAGTTGCAACATATAATTTAATCCCGTATATATAATTAAAAGGTTGTATAAAAAGTGTAGGACGTTATTAGTAACAAAATAACTTTATCGTGCAGTACCATTAAATTGAAATCATTGTAGCATGCTGCTATGTGCCTCTGCATTCTAGATGCTTCAATTGGTTTTGTTCATTGTTTTGTTGCGTTTGAAACTGTAACTTGTTTGATTTTGGTCTCTGTGACTTTGACACTATCACTATTTTGATTCTTGTTTTGATGATTTTTGGATCGTTGTTGATCATTGGAATTTTGTAGTTGACAGTGGTTAGTGTGATGCTTTTGTACTCTACCTTGAACTCTTGTGACATATCTTCCAGGTTACATTCTTTTCATACTGTCACGTGTATTCATGTGTAAAACCTGGGTCATCATCTTTAGGCAAAGCATGAAATAATATCCAGTTATTTTGGCCTTGCTGCCTTCATACATTTGCTGCTTTTGTTGTTTTAGATGTTGCACAGTGTTGTGCATCAAGGCATTGCTTTGTATTTGGACTGCCTGTCCACTTTGATTATTTTTGTGGTTTGGCCACTTCATGTTGTATGGATTAGGACCACTTCACTATCATTTTGACATTTCCTTTGTGTCTTGGTTCTATGCATTGCTTGAGTCTGGTCCATTTTGAACTTGAATACTTGCAGTTGTGTTGAGTCGTGATATCTGCGACTTGACCTTTGCATTTTATTGGTTTTCGAATTTTCTTGAGTTAAATCCAGCTAATAGTTCGGGTTTGACCTTGTGCCCGGTTGTGTACATCATTACTGTAGTGGCAAGGCAGTGCACGCAAGCGTGAACTGCAGCCACACGGAATTGAGTTTTTGGGTACATTATCACTATAGTGGCAAGGCAGTGCACGCAAGCGTGAACTGCAGCCACACGGCATGGCTTTTATGATATTCTATTTTGCTTCGACTTATGGATCCTTTTGCGTATTCCATATTCCGTAGTGGCGAGGCAGTGCACGCGTGCGTGTACTGCAACCCTACTCAAATTAATATTTTAATTGATATTTCAATGGTTTGAACTATTTTGGTTATTCAATTAAATATTTTGAATTTCATTCTGATTTGGTTTAATTACTGTCGTCTATTCATTATTTAATTATTATTGCTCCTGTGCACTAATAACTGAGTTTGAATTAGACTGACCCGAGTATTATTTTCTTTTGAATCTAATACTCGGGTCAGACTGAGTATTTCAGGTTGTAGATATTCTGCTTTGGGTTGCTGCTAGAGCTATGAAGTTCTTTCATATCTTTTGGAGTAGTCGTTGTTATTTGTAGTAGTCTGTAAAATTGTATAGGAAGATATGTATCCATGTATGTTATATACGTTAATGTACTTGTGTATGTAACTTCCTGAGTCGACTGTTGTAGTTATATCATATGTACCGTGTCATATGTATTGTATCAAATGTCTTGTAATTGGCATCAGTTATTGTATATATGAGACTTTCTGTTTTATCTGTGTTCCGCGTTTATTTTATCTGTGTTATCAGTTTATATTTTTTCCTAAACTATTATGAACCATCGTAGTTCGTTTTATACTGGAATTGGGGTATGTCGATGGGAGGAAATAAATCAGAGATGAAAAATGAAAGAATATTTATATATATATATACCACTCCTATCGAGATAACCAATACTAGTGTAAGGCCTAACTATTGATGGCCGCTCCTCAACAGCCTTATTCTCTGCGCTAGTTGACAGCACTACACCGTAGTGTTCTTGGCTAGCGTGGGTATAGAGGTGGGGCGTCACATTTTTATATGTGCATATATAGATGCAGGACTTATCTCTTTTATTGAGTTTTTCAGGTTTAGTAGGTTCCTATGGATTGGACTGTCTATGCCATGACCACGTCCTCGGATCATGCCCTCATACTGACCTGGACCTGTCAAAATATTGCTCAACCCATTTACCCTACTTATAAATAAGTATGGTTAACCTATTTATGAATTTTATTAAATGAGTTATGAGTTGGGTTGATCCATTTTTAAAGGGGTTATAAATGGGTAACCCATTTACCCATTTATTAAAAGCTTAAAATTTGAAAATATAATTTTGAAAATAAGAATTTGAAACACACATTGTAATTTTCCCTGAAGACTGACGGTTATACTTAGAAAATAGCAGGCCACCGCATCTTCATATTTTAACTCCACCTAGTGCAGAAGCCGCTATTTTTTTGTTAAGACTGTAATAACTTCTTCATACTAATTCGAAATTAGACGAGACTTCGACCGATGCACTCCCACCAAGATTATGGACAATATGGAACACTCAGATACTTCTTCTTATGAACACATACTATACTTCTCCATGAAACGACATTCGTACTTAGAAAATAAGAGGCTACCACATCCCCAATTTGGACCCTAATTAGTGTAGAAGCCACTATTTTCTTTATTCAAACTGCAATAACTTCTTCATACTAACTCGAAAGCGGCGAGACTTCAACTAATTAACTCCCACCTAAATTATGGACAATATAAAACACTTGGATATTTCATCTGGTTAACGCACGTTATAGTTCTCCATGGAGACTGGCAGTTGTATTTCAAAAATAAAAGGCTACCACATCCTTTGTTTGAACTCCGCCTAGTGTAGAAGCGGCTATTTTTTTGTTCATACTGCAATGATTTCTTCGTACTAACTCGGAATCAAGTGAGATTTCGATCGATTAACTCTCACCTAAATTAAGGACAATATGGAACACACAGATAGTTTATCTTATGAAGCACACACTGTAGTTCTCCATGGAGACTGACAGATGTACTTAGAAAATAACAGACTACCACATCCTTATATTTGAACTCCGCCTAGTGTAGAAGCCGTTATTTTTCTGTTCAAACTACAATAACTTCTTCGTACTAACTCGAAATTAGGAGAGACTTCGACAGATTGAACCTCACCTAAATTACGGACAATATGGAATGCTCGGATACTTCATCTTGTTAACGCATACCGTAGTTCTATATGGAGACTGATAGTTGTACTTAGAAAATAATAGGCTAACATATCTCCATATTTGAATTTTGATGAAAATTAAAATTTTATATTTTCATTTTTATCGAAATTCAAAATGTAAAAATTATAATTATTTTTTATTAGTCAAATCAAATTTAAATCTTTAAATGGGTTAAGTGGGTCACCCATTTATTAAATAGTTTGGGTAATAAATAGGTTAGGTCATAAATGGGTCATAAAGAATGTGCTATAAATGGGTCGGGTTAAACTCGACCCAACCAAATTTTGGCCCAACCCAACCCATTTGACAGGTGTAATGTATACCGACATGTTAAATTGAACCGTTTTAATACAAACATAAGGTTCACACATTTATTAACAAAATGAATATATATATATATATAATCCATAGCCCTCCTTATTTAGCTTGGTAACACCTTGTGATTTTAAAGCAAATTAACTAAAAAGAATTTAATAAATAAGTAATAAAGTTGAGAACAGATTTTTCGCAAACTTCAAAATTTGGCTACGAAGCTTTTACAGTTGGGTTCATGGCCATTTTTAGATCAATTTTAATACATAAAGTTTTCTGATCCGAGTTCAAATAGAAAAGTTATTAACATTTGAATTTTTATAGTCGAAAATAATCATATATGTAATTAAGGAAATAATAATTAACTAACGTTAATGGAAAACAAATCTCACAAAATGTGTATATAATGCAAGTAAATTATCTCGAGGGAAAGAAGTAGGAAACAAATTAGAGCAATCGGCTAAATAATAAATAATATTAACAAAATCAAACACGCTAATAAATTAACGCATAGAAAACACCCCAAATTAGCCAGCAAAGCACCCGGGTTGACCGGTAGCGGTCGACCCTAGGCAAGAGGCGGTTGTCTCGTGTCGTATAAAATTTGTATGATAAGCGTGTGATTGAACGACGTACATTTATCCAATTATTTTATCTTTCATGCAAAGTAATTGATGTGCATCTCCGATAAAAATAAAGATTGCATAGGATAAATCTAACGCTTCAAGTTAACTCCAAACCTCGATAAATACAAGCCTAGTTCTTACTTTTCTTCTTACATTTTTCTGGATCGGAGCACTGCCATCTTCTTTTCTCTACAATTTCTAGATTTCTTAAAGTAAAATATTATATTGCATGTGTAATAACATGTATTTTGTGATTATGTTAATTGTACATTTTAATTATTTTAAATTGAATTTTGATTTAAAAACTTTATTTTATTTATTAAAATATATAATTTTGTTATTTTAAATATAAATTTTGATTTTGATGTAAATTAGAATTCCAAACATGAATAAATAGAATATTTTTCAAAAAGATGAATTTTGTTCAATATGGTCAAACTTTGACTTTAATTTTAAAAAATATTAAATTTTGAAATTTTACATTTTATTTTTATTTTATGAAAGTAAATAAAGTTCTAAGGATACTGCTTTTCGTTTCGTTGAAATCTGATTAATATTGTGAAAGTTATGCTTTTTACACTATTGGATGTAATTTGTTGTATTTAACAAAATTGTTTATTTTATTTTTATGTAAATAATATTTTTGTTTGTCATATCATGTTCTAATATATGTTTACATGTGTAACATGACATGTGATGCATAAATTTTAGTTTTAAAAACATTTTAAAAGTGTAATTGAAAATTTTCCAATGTCAGTTGTACTTTGTTTACAATTTTTGATTTTTAGTTTCAATTAATTAAAGTAATTATTTATTTATTTTTCTATTTTCTTAAGGTCTTATTTTATTTTCATTTACACTTTATTTTGTTCAGCATTTATTTTATTTACTTGACTTTTATTTGTTTAGAAGTGTTGTTGAAAATTTCCAAAGTTAATTGAATTTTATTTACAATTTTTAATTCTAGTTTCCATTAAATAGATTATTTTTCCTTATTTATTTCATACTTTTCCTAAAACTATTTATTTATTTTTCATAATAGCTATCTCTACCCTATCTTTCTATTTTATTTATTTAGACATTCATTTATTAATTGAATGGTTATGTGTTTAGATCCCTTATTTATTTCTTGGAAAGAAATTTCAAATAGGTATACATTATTGACTTAAATGCATATCTTTTAAATTTTATTTATTAAATGTTCTTGTATTTATTTGTTTTGTGAAGGCTTCTTTTGTATACATATTTCTTTAATTTATAGGAAACGAATCAATTAAGATACGTTACTTGTTTTAATTATAGGCATACGTTTCATTTGATTTCTTGCCTTTATATTTTCCACCTTTTTGATTTCCTACCATAACTTCTCCTCGATAGCCGTGAGTTTTATTTTGAAAATCACATGAGAAAACATCTCACTCTTTCATTTCTCACGCCTATTTTCAGATCTAAGAAAAATAGGTAACGGCTTCCTCTTTATTTTTCTACTTTTCTCTTCATTTTTCTATTGAAAATTTACATTATTTTGCTTGATCTCTTGTGCTTTGATCGGCCTAAACATCCCACCACCTTCTCCGTCTACCCATCTCCTCGTGTGCCGCGCCATCCTCCACATTTGTCCTTGCCATGTTTCTCTGTGTATATATAGAGGTACGTGTAAAATTATAATGGGTTTATGTATATACATTTCTCTATCAATCTATGCTTTAAACTATTGTTTTAAAGTATATAAATTTTATAAGTTGGTATTGGATCGCTTAATGGATATAAGCTTTAAAAAAATGAGTTACTTTATTTTATTTAAGTCAAATCTGAAGATTTTTGCGATTTTTGTGTTATATATTTGCTAAGTGGTTTTAGGATATATACAACATATATGTATCTAAAGCTGTTTCAAAGTATATAATTTTACTATATTTGTATTTCAAATATTTGCATTTTATGATAGGTTATATTATAGCAGATTTTGGTATTGACATATTATATATAGTTTGCATATACTATATAAGTTTATATCATTCATTATTCATTTATGTAAAAGCCTATATGCATAAATCTGTGAGTTATTTATGAAAGGAAGCTATGTGGATCGTATAATATGGATATATGATAATGCGGAGTATACTGATGATAATAATGCAATAAGTAGTTGGGAATATAAAAGCAGTATAGTAAAATGACACCAGATATTTTTATACTGGTTCGGAGCACCGTCCTACGTGCAGTCCCAGACTCCTTCTGAAATTTCATTAAACAACAATCCTCACTTAACCCGAAGGAACATGTCTATACAACCCCTGAGCAGCCGAACAGGGACCTGAGCTGCAGAACAGGATTTCGCCTCAACAGCCAAAGAGGACTTCACTTGCCTGAGCAGCAGAACAGGACTTCAACTAATACAGAAAATAGTTTGACTAATGTGTGTTCTGATAACACTGATTTGTCACTTGTATTACACCCTTCCTATAATCTTCTCCTCAAGTATAAATGTTTATATTTGAAGTATATGAAGAATAGAAAGGTATAGTATTGATTTTATGCAGAATAATTGAGAGTATGATAGCAAATAGATTTCATAAAGTTAGATCAAAGAATAAGAGAAATCGATTATGATTAAGTTATTTGAAATGTGTTTAGAGTTTGTATTTATAATAGTTAGAAAACTACGACTGTTGGTGAAGAGGTTCAATCGAAGTGTTGCATCCGAATCTTTTCGTTAAAGGTTCGCAACTTTTCACAAAAGTCGTGTCTTTTCAAAAATATGGCTGTTATAGAAATTCAGTCGACTGGACGACAAGGTCAGTCGACTGAATATTCAAACGAATTTAAATATTTAAATTTAAATATACGTACACTATGCATGTTGCACATTTTACCCAGTTTCAGTCGACTGGGCCTATAGGGTCAGTCGACTGACCTGGTATAATTTGTGCAATATGCACAGTTTTGTATATATATATATTACTTTTAAACTTTTATTAATTATATGCTTATATAAACTAATATATATACTTTTAACCGAGGAGAGATTTTAACAATATTGATCTAAGACTCAAACAATCAAAATATAAAATTGATGCACCAGTTTTGAAGTCTCGTCTCGTTGTAGTATATATTCTCTTTTTGTAGCAGTCGTCAAATCTATGTGTTGTAGATGAAAGCTATGTGTCATGAATAAAAACCAAGTTTCAACACTCTCCCTCTTTTTGATTGATGACAACCTGTGAATAGATGTAGATTTCGACTGTATATATAAAACAACATAAATACTTACTCCCTCTGAATCTCTGACGCTCTGTATCCTGCATTTTTATTAGTAGCAATAATAATTCTCCCCCTTTGTCATCGACAAAAAGGAGAGTTTATATGATGATATAAATCATATTTTACATAAGTGTTAATATAGAACAAAATAACTACTACTTATAATGTAAGATATCACAAAAAAAATTTAACATTTAAAGCATGCGATACCCAAGGTTCTTATAATTTCCTAATTTTTAGGAAACAATACCCATTTGGGTGTGGCTGAACCTTTATAAATATAATTTTCATTATTAACTACCATATCAAAATAATCATCAATATATTTTTCTCTATTTTTTCAATTAACAGGAACCCAAATACTTAGACAATTTTTATTCATATTTCTCGTTAATGATTTTGTACTTCTAAAGAAATTATAAACATTATTGGTCATAGCAGTATTTGAATTTCTATAAAAATTGAATTTAGACTTTGCTCGTAATCTAGTACTAGCACCAACATATTTACTATACATGAAAGCGGATCTAGTGCTATTTCTATGATCAGTTTTATTATATCCTAAACCGCTATTATCATATAAAGGTCTAGAACTAGATAAAATCATGTTTAAATCGTTTTGACCTTTATTAAATTTTGTGACTTCAGTGTTAAGTTTATAAAATTTAGCTTTAAAGTCGCAATTATTATTTTAAAAAATATTACTATTTTTTAAAATATCAATCTGCTTGTTTAATTCAGAACTCTCGTTTTTTAATGCACTGTTCTCATTTTTGAGAAGAAAATTTTGAGATTTTGAATTATTTAACGTGGATTGTAATAAATCATTTTTTCTTTTTGGATCAAAAATTTCTTTTGAAAATTTTCTTTCTCTTTTTCAAATATGGTGTTTTGTTCATCTAAAAAATCTTTAAGAGCCTCAAAATTATTCTTTAAAACACCAAGTTGATTTTTTAAATCTAACTTCTCATTTTTCAGTTTCTCATTTTCAAGTTTAACAGATTTCATCTTTTCTAAAATAATAAAATTAAGCTTTGAAATCGTATTTCTTATACTAAATAATCGTTATTATCTTTTCCTGAAATTTGTAAATCAGAAAGTACCTTTTTGTAGTCCTCACTGGTGGCTTTGACCGGGATTTTGCCTGTTGTATTTTGACTGGATCATTTTATGGCCATTATTCTAGGACGTTGTTACGATCTCTAGAATTCCAAGCTCTGATACCAAATGAAATGAAACTATGTGGATCGTATAGTATGGATATATAATAATGTGGAGTATACTGATGATAATAATACTGTAAGTAGTGCGGAATATAAAAGTAGTACAGTAAAATGACACCAGATATTTTTATATTGGTTCGGAGCACCGTCCTACGTCCAGTCCTAGACTCCTTCTGGAATTTCACTAAACAAAAACCCTCACTTAACCAGGAGGAATAAGTCTATACAACCCCTGAGCAGCCGAACAGGGACCTGAGCAGCAGAATAGGATTTCGCCTCAACAGCCGAAGAGGACTTCACTTGCCTGAGCAGGAGAACAGGACTTCAACTAATACAGAAAATAGTTTGACTAATGTGTGTTCTGATAACACTGATTTGTCACTTGTATTACACCCTTCCTATAATCTTCTCCTTAAGTATAAATGTTTATATTTGAAGTATATGAAGAATAGAAAGGTATAGTATTGCTTTTATGTAGAATAATTGAGAGTATGATAGCAAATAGATTTCATAAAGTTAGATCAAAGAATAAGAGAAATCGATTGTGATTAAGTTATTTGAAATGAGTTTGGAGTTTGTATTTATAATAGTCAGAAAGCTACGACTGTTGGTGAAGAGGTTCGATTGAAGTGTTGCATTAGAATCTTTTCGTTAAAGGTTCGTAACTCTTCACAAAAGTCGTGTCTTTTCAAAAACACGGCTGTTATAGAAATTCAGTCGACTGGACGACAAGGTCAGTCGACTGAATATTCAAACGAATTTAAATATTCAAATTTAAATATACGTGCACTGTGCATGTTGAACATTTTACCCAGTGTCAGTCGACTAGGCCTATAGGGTCAGTCGACTCACCTGGTATAATTTGTGCAACATGCACAGTTTTGTTTGTGTGTGTGTGTGTGTGTGTGTGTATATTACTTTTAAACTTTTATTAATTATATGCTTATATAAACTAATATATACACTTTTAACTGAGGATAGATTTTAGCAATATTGATCTAAGACTCAAACAATCAAAATATAAAATTGATGCACCGGTTTTCAAGTCTCATCTCCTTGTAGTATATATTCTCTTTTTGTAGCAGTCGTCAATCTATGTGTTGTAGATGAAAGCTATGTGTCATGAATCAAAACCAAGTCTCAACAATTTATATGTGTAATAAAAATTTGCTTAGGGTATTTATATTAAAATGTTATATAACATGTCTGTTAGGGTATATGAGATTTATATCAGCAACTTATATATTCATAAGTATGTGAATTTTAGGCTGTTTTGATTCTTCTGTTTTATTTTTAATTGCTGCTACATATAATGTGTTTAGATTTTTCCCATATTATATACATATAGTATATGTTTAGGATATAGTATAGTATGTAGCTCTAATATCTATGCATATTTGTATATTGAATATAAAGCTTTCTCTTCTTTTGTTATGCATATATGTATACCCGCACTACATATATTTATTAAAATATGGGTCTGCATATATACTGTATTATATATAGTTTGAAAAAAAATATACACAAGATTTTGGTTATAATATTTTAAAAAATATGTGTTTTAAGGATAGTGATTTAATTGTGTATATATACATATTATTTTAATATTTTTCTGAAATTAAAATATTGATTTTTATAAAATAATAATAATATATATATTCTGTATATATTAAACTGATTGATTTTCTCATCGATTCCTCGTTTTCAGCTTTGATCGTTGAATTTGTGTTCAATCGTGCTTTGCTTTAAAATTCGTGCCTGGATTCATAGCTTGTTTCTTTGTCAAATCTATCTAGCCTCGAAAGGTGAGCAATCACTCACGATTTACGTTCTTATATTTATTAAATTTGATTTCAATTGAAACGAAAACTGAAATATGCTGCTAATTTGAAACGTTAATTTTTTTTATTATTGTTAGATATGCTATTATCTGTATATGTTCACCTGTGGGATATGACACCATATTCTATTATTTATATTTTATTTATTTTCTGATGATATATGCCTATAATATTATTATCTGTTATATTATTATCATATCTATTATCACTCTACAAGTTCCCTGTTAGCATAGAATTCACTATGGTTGAAACGATACATACCCGAACGGACTTTAGAATAGGTGAAAACCGTTATGGGTTGAAATGATAGACCCAATCGATTTTCACTTGAATTGTTTTGGGATTGCGGGTCGAAATGATATCTACCTGTATATATTTAAATTACGGATTGAAAATGATAAATATCCGTATCAATTGACCGTAGAATAAGAAATTTTATACAGACACCGTTGGTCTATATATAAATATTTAAAAAATGTTTTCTACGGTTTTGAAAGGGAATATATATAGGGTTTTATTTAATATTGGAAATATTTTTAAGTTTTATATAAAGTAGATTTAATAATAAACTTTAATCTAATAAAGTTTGATTTGATTAATATAATATGTTTAAGTATTATATCTTTGAACAGATTTTTCAAGGATTTATATAAGTTAAGGAAGATAAGGTTGAATTAAGTAAAACTGTATCTAATTAAGAATTCTACTTAATTAAATTGATTTGAACTACTGAACTTGAAAAGTTTAAGTTTTGATTTTTTTACTTGATTTTTGATTTAAAGTGATTAAATGGATATTTCAAGTCTAAATAAATCGGAAGGAATATTTAGTCTAAGGGTAAAATAAGGTTATTTAATAATACTGAATTTATTAAGTGAATATTTCAAGACTAAATAATATAAGGTTAAATCGAGATCTATAGGAAGCTGTTAAATTAAACTTTGAAATGTTGAATATTAAGCTTTGAAATATACTGGAATTTAATGGTTAATTTGTGATTCAAATTTGTAATTGAAATCAATATAATTTGAATCAATTATTTAGAAAACTAGATTTAATGGAAATTGATAAATTGAGACTGAATTTAATTTGAACGGGAAAGTCGAGTTGATTTTGATGGGATTTGTGAAATTACTAATGCTTTAATTTATAAATTACTTAATATATATATATATATATATATATATATATATATATATATATTGTAACGACCCGAAATTTTCGATCCCGAAAATTCCAGATAGTTAGGAAAAAGAAGAAAGAGATAGAAGAAGAAGAAACAGAAAACACCAACATCTCACATTCGCAGCGGATCAAATTATAATGTCAAATAAAATAGTTTACAAAAGAATACTATATTTATCGATTACATTTTAATACATCAGAGTTACACACATACTCAAACACCGGACATATACAAATCAACATGTCTCAGATAAATCGAAAATATATTACAGTGGAAACACTCTATACGTTCCTGCCATCCAGCTCGCCTCCTGAGCTCTAGAATGTCCTTACCTGAAAATCTATAATACTCGGTTTGACCCGAGCATTACATCAAAATAACATTCGGGTCAGGCTAGAAACCAGCGTGAGTAAACCCATCTAACATGGAACACAAAACATACAACTTATATAAGACCTGGGGTAACTCGTATCAATTTACAAATTCACAATTTGTTATAAACTTCTCTAATTTCACACATCAATATCTAAGTACCAAAAACATAGATTAAATAGTCCAATTCACTTAAATTATTTCATGCCAGCCTATTGATTTCACATATCAATCTATAAAAATACGAAGTGGTTTCCCGGGTATTTTCTAAAACCCGACCCCGGTCTCTTCGAGTCTCATCAACGCATTTAATATAATTCAATCATCCATAAGCAAACTTGATCACTTTCAAATTGATGTAATTAAGTCTAATTGAATTACTAACCTCAATCACTTAGATTCCTTCACTTAACATTAATTAGTTTCAAATCAATTAATTAATCATCCCTTAATTACCCATCTTAATTAATCACCCTGGATTAATTATCCTTCAATTACATTCAAGTAATTATATTTAATTAATTACACAAATTAATTATTCCTAACCAAAAACAATAATTAATCTTTAATTACATAACAAATTAATTAACTATAATTAATTACATTAATCCTTAATTACTTATATTAATTAATTTCTCATATATCACTTATTATTGATAAATAAATCTTAATTCATCAACCTTTAATTACATCATTAATTATATAAATTAATGATTTCCAATTACATTTTAATTTATCCTAATCTAAATTAATTTCATTAAGTAATTAATCATTAAGTAACCACAAATATTAATCACTCTTGATTAATCTCAACCAGTAATTAACTACCTTTTTATTTACTTCATTAAATAAATTAATTATTCCTTAATTAATTATCTTAATTAATCTCTTGATTAATTACACAAAGTAATTATACCTAATTTACTTCTGTTAACAAATCATCATTCAACTAATTACATTCAGTAATTAGTTAATTAATTACTTCCCTAAGTAATTATTAATTCATTACTCCATAACTATTAATTAATAACTTTCATTGTTAATTTATAAAACTTAATTACCCATTTGTAAATCACTAATTACAAATTAATCAATCACTAATTACAAATCAATTACTTAGTTAATCTTTAATTTATTTCATAAATTATCAAATCTTAATTTTACTTAAGATAAACATCCTCTTTGTTAAATACTAAATCACATTACTAAAACCTTTACCTTTAATTAACATTTAACTTTATTTATAAAATAATTAAGTTTAAATATCTTTAAGTATTTAACATACTTAATTTAACAAACAAACTGTTCTTAATTAAAGTTTTGAAAGACATTTAATTTAAAGAATTTATAAAAGATTAAAACAATTTCATTTTTGCATTTCCAAAGAACTTATTAAAACAGGTTTTAAATTTTGGTTACCCTGACTTCGGGTTAGACCAGATGATAACTCGACCCTGCTTCGAGTTATCTCTCATTTCCCTGTTTATTTTTTAAAGTTTAAGTAACAAAACATAGATGCTTCTCATACGCGAACCCCAGTCCTGACCCGAGTTCCCCTCCTTTCCACTCGAACACTCCTTCGAGTTACTCACCAACCCAAAACTCCCTGACACAAAATCAATACCGTGCACGTGCACCGACACTCCAGCAGCCTTCGACCAACCACGATACTTCCGACCTATCGATTATCGTCTCAACAACGAATCCCGATCATCCAAACATCCACGCAGGTCCACGATCGAGATTGAACAAATCTCGAGAAACTAGAACCAAAACTTCGACCTCAAACTTGCCTCGTAACCACGTCACCGACCATCTGAAGCTCCGAGACTCCGGCCACACCATCTCCACCCATCCACGCTCCCATTCACCAAGTTATGCGAACTCCGACGCCAGCGAGACGACGCAGTCATCAATTCTTCAACCTCAACCATTTCTTATTTCTAAACCCTACTCTCTCCAAATTCCGTCACCACAATGAACTGGAATGCCTCCGGCTATTTTTCCCGACATCATTGGTCACTCCGCCAACCCCGGCCCTACTCCTGACATCCCAATGTCCTCTGACCATCTGGATTCGCTCAAAACCCACCCCCCGGTCATTTCCATAATGCAAGTTCGACCTTAAATTAAAATTCAAGATTTTGGTTTTAAAAATCTTGTTTCTCCCAGTATATTCAAATGATATAACTGAATCATTAAATTATGATACTTGAATTTAACATATTTTTAGGATTTGCAGCAAAATTGCTTGATTTCATAGAAATTTCAAACCTACTTTACGTGGATAAAATTCTAAACTAAGGTTTATGTTTAAACAAACATATTTTATTTGAAATTCAATTCTTAACAATGATCTGATAGGTAAATTTTTAATTTCCTGGCTTGTTTTTGAACCGTGAATTTGAAACAGAAAGTTACATACACCCAATCATACACAAATCAGGCACACACATATATATACACTGAAATTTATCTATATATAAATATGCAGCTTACATATCATCAAGAACATATACATACACAACATTTATTCTATGAGCATTTTAGTTAAAAGTTTACTCACTTGAAATAGATTGAACAGAGAGCAGCTTCCTGTTTTGAAAAACTATAAGCTTGATCTTCTTTGATTTTTTTTAGTTGAGTTGTTAATTTAAGTTTCAGTTGTAGGATTAGTTTCTGAAATGCTAAATTTTGATGAACGAATTGGAATAGGAAGAATGATGTACATATATAGAGAGAAAAGGTGTTTATAGGGAAGGTATTTACTGGTACACATTTCTCCTTGGTCAGAGATTTTTTTTCCTTCTTTGGTCAGCTAAGATTTTGTTTCTTGAAGTTGAAATGATTTATACACATTTCGAAATGACATTTTGTTTGTGCTGAGATGATAGTATTTAATGCTAATGTTTCCTTACAAGTTTACATGCATATCCATTTGAATTTTGTATGTACATTTTTTTGTTTTATCTACTTGCATACACATATGAATTCCATAGTATATATATGTTCTAGAATTCCCTTATGTATTTATTTCTGTTCCTAAAGCAAATCCTTGTTTTATTTCTATTTCTATTTCTATTTTAAAGCTTAAACCATCAAACACTTTATTTATATTCATATAATTTTTTTCCTATACTTGTATTTAATATTGATAAGATAAATTTTATTTTAAACATTATTAACTAGATTACATCCATATATATATATATGTATATACTTAGATTAAATGTTAATAAGGTAGAGCATAAATTTAATTATATAAGATAGATTTTGTTGTAAATATTTTTAAAAGACTTTATTTAAATTTTCAAACCATAGTTTCTACACAAATACCCATATAAATATAAATAAATGGCAAATGTCCAAAAATCTTAGTTATTTATAAAATGATAAGTTTACATTTTATTTAATTGGATTAAATATTTATTAAAATAATATTGCCAAAATTCCGGGTCGTCACATTCCTCCCCCCTTTGAATCTTTTCGTCCTCGAAATGGAACGAAGCCAGAGTTGTTAAAATGCTTAAAGTCAGATAAATTTTCTTTAATCATTTTTAAACTACTTTAAAAACCTATATAATATTACTAAAATAGTTTCTATACAAATACTTTTATAATTCGATGTTTCGAAAAGTCCATCCTTGTTCTTATACAAATTCAGTCATACGTTGATCAAGCGTACGACTGAAAATCTATAAGTACTTGGTAAACCCGTTTCAACACCCAGTGAAAATACTTGGGAAAATAATTTTATTGAAAACATAGAAAACAAATTTTGAAAATAGAGGATATATCTTTGGTGAGAATGCTTTGGAAATCATCACCCCCATCCATGGTCACAGTTACATCCTGGGTTACGTTGCCATCGCAGCAAAAGTCCATGTAATTGTAAGCACTCTGCGCCCCTCGATTACGCCATGGAACCCACGACAGATCGCACTTACATTCTAGGGTTACGTTGCCGTCGCAGCAAAAGTCCATGTAACTGTAGGCATCAGCGCCCTTGATTTTCGCTGTCAAAATGAAACTTCTCCACTCCTACATAGGTCGCACTCTACCGATATAAAATCAAACGCAGACTGTTGGCTCTCAGCGGCACACACGACTTTCGCTATGTTACCATAGGTCGCAGTCTATCGATATAAAATCAAATGCAGACTGTTGGCTCTCAGCGACACACACGACTTTTGCTATGTTACCATAGGTCGTAGTCTACCGATATAAAATCAAACGCAGACTGTTGGCTCTCAGCGGCACACACAACTTTCGCTATGGTCTGCAGTAGATCGTAGTGACATCGAGTTACACTATCGTCACAGCATAATCCAAATGCCTCTATAGGCATCAGCGCCCTCGACTTTTTCTACACACTATCATAATCCTCAGGAACTAGTTTTGTCCGGACTCCTCATAGGATCAACTTTAGAACCCCCCTAGGGTTCAAGGCAGTACCAACCGATGGCACTCCTGAGAAGTTCATTTCAAGGGAGCGCCTTTCCCCCCAGAGCCATTATCAAAACACTTTATACTATGCACATATAGTATCTTCCAAATCATACACTAGTATGAATCTCATATAAATCTCTTTTACACAAAATCGATTATCCCAAAATTGATAATTCTCAAACTAGGCTTTTCAAATTCCAAAATTGATTTTACCCAAAAAAATCAAAGCCTTTCCAAATCCAAAGGTCCCCAAAACCTTTTTCCAAAGATCCTCATAAGTTCATACATATATATATATAGATATATATAAAAAAAATTTTAAAAACTTTGGATCATTTCAAACTTGTATAAAACTTCTTTTATACTTCGAACACTTCCACAATCCTTTCCTTCCAGCAATAGATTCAACAAGGAGAGATTATCTTATATAACAAAGATATATAACTTTGTTTATTCAAAATCAAATATTCAAATTTGATTACTCTTTCTTTTTTTATAAAGTTGTTTCCATCTTACTTATCATCATAAAGACATCCAACTTTCACTTTTATCCATTGTATATTTCACAAAATATACTTTCATTTCAAAAGAAATCATTTCACATTTCTTATTCACAAATTTTCATTATCAACTTCATTTAAACCCGTACGATGTACACATATCATCCGTACGCTATACCAATCTGATCGCTCACTCGATCACACAATTTCACTTCCGAGCTAGTATTGCCCACCCGACTTCCTAGTGCGGACACAGATATGGTTTCTTGATCAGAAACCGTCATTCTCCTTGCATAGCCTAGCTATGATAGATAATATCAGAACTGATCAACAATACATATCCAGGTTCACAGTCGAAAATCGAGTGAAAAATCCCAACCCGGATCGATATATTATCTCGAAATTCTGTGCTTGAATCTGGATCAAATCACTATGCGAATAGAATAATATATGTACATCCTACGTATTTAACTTCATTGATTATTAGCCAAATCAATTCTCTTTCTATTCACATTCATTTAGATTCTATCCACTTACTCACATTTGCTTTAATCCCCATTTGGATTATTACTTCAATTCTTATCTCAGTTGAGTATTTAATCAATGACAATTCGAACTTCAACCAGTTTATATTAGAAAATAACTTGAAAATTTTAAAAATAGACAAGTAGTTGAAAAAAATAGTTATTAGTTTGTAAAATAGCTGTAAAATAGTTAAGTAATTGCAGAATGGTTGAAAAATAGTAAAATAATTACAAAATAGTGGTAAAATAGTAACTAGTTATGAAGTAGTTGGAAAAATAGTAATTAGTTTATAAAATAGTTGTAGAATAGTTAAATAGTTCCGGAAGTAGTTGTTAAATAAATATAAGATAGTTTTGGAATTTGAAAAGGAAGGTTGTATATATAATAAATAGCTTGGAAAAATAGATTTGTACTAAAATAATTTATTTTGAAAATAGTCCAGAGTCAAACTGTTCAAATCCCAACCTCCAATTCCATCAATTCAATTTAAATTTCCACTTCCATTTAAATTGATTCAATTTTAATTTGAATAACTTCAATTTCCCTTGAACTTGATTTATTCTCAATTCAAGTTGAATTAACCTCAATTTCTTTCCAAATTCAAATCAAATTCCATTTGATATTAAACATATTCACTTTAACTACAAGTCCAAATTATTCAAATTAATTTAGACTAATTTTCAAATTGAATCCACTTCAATTTCTAATCATTTCAATTTCTATGAATTAGTCCCAATTCCTATTTGAATTTGAACTCATTAAATCTTTGATTTTATTTCAAAATAGTCCAATTCAAATTTTCCATTTGAATTTTGTACTTATATATCTTCAATTCTAATTAATTCAAACTAAATTTGAACTAATGAAAACTAAATCTCAACTTTAACACATCTTGAATTATATAAATTCGAGTTAAATTTCCAAATGTTGATTTAACCTCTTAAATTAGATTAACCTTTATTTTTAAATCAATATTCCAAATCTTTAAACAATTTAATTCTGAGTCCAATTCTCAATAGATAAAGAGAATTTTACATTAGTACTACCACAAAATATACCATACATTAATTGACTACATACTAGTAGTTCATACATTACATACATTTATCTAAAATAATAGTCTTACAAAAGTCATAAATCTAGATGTCTTTCTATTACCTAAAGGTTTGGAAAGAACAGAGCCCTAATACTCTTTCAAGAATCCTTTCTATGGACTTCCTTCCAAAGGGCAAAGCCTGAACATGCACTTCTCAATAGGGTGTCCCCACTTATAACATTTACCATAAAATGTTTCTACCCTATCATCAACCTGGATAACCTTCACGCCTCCAACAGTATGTTCCACAGCTTTACTCCTCTTCTGCCTCTCAGAACAATTCCTAGCAATGCCTCTCAGAATGTGGGAGGTTGCTGGCTTGCACTATGTGTTTATACAATTTGATGGGGGATGTAAGAGGTAGCTGATGATAAGCAGTTGCACTGGATGATGTTGTGTTATCTGAAATGTTGTTTATGGTTGATGATGGTGAACGTAGGAAGGAAGTCGAGGAGATGAAATAGCAAGTTATTGTACGGATGGATTGTTGTGTAGCAGTTCTCAAATGGTGTTCCTGAAAGCATAAATGTGGAAACAGTTTTGCTAGAGAAAGGATTGTGATGAAAATGTGGTTAAAAGTGTGGTTTGAGTGGATAGGTAAACTGATATTGTTGGAATTATGTTCATGCAGTGGTGAGCAGGGATGGCGTGTAGTGATGGAATGCTTTTTGATTTGTATATATGATGGAGGGCACAGAGGTGAATAGTGGAAGTGGTGTGCAATTGGTAGTGGATATTGTAGAATCGATTTCACCCTAGAGAGAGGGTGAATATGGTCATATTATCATTATACTCTGCATCATCGTATATCCATTATACTCTGCATATGGTGAATATGGTGAATATGGTGATATTATCATTATACTCTGCATGATCGATTTCACACTATTTACTATTTTGCTACTATCACTATACTCTGCATCATCGTATATCCATATTGCACTATTCATTATCATTATCACATTAAATTAAATTATTAATATTAAATGAATAAATCATATCCTGGTATTACAGTAGCAGCAATTAAACAAATATTTCTACCTTTTAAGAGATGACAAAAAGAAATATAATAGGACGACAATAATAAAAATTATAAATACGCGCTTCGCAAGATACAAACTTTTTCAAACTGATTGGTTTTTTCATCAAGAACCATAAATATATGACTATTATGATTACTTCTATCAATTGTTTTTAAATAACAAACCAAATCATTATAAGATTGTTCTTCATTATCAAATTTTTACTTCTAAACCATTTTCTTGCCCATACATGTATTGTAATAACTTAAACTAGCATCATAATTTCTTTTAAAACTAACAATAATATAACTAGTCTTTCTTGTTGGTTCAACACGAATTTCTCCTACAATCAAGATTTTCATCATATCACGCTTAATTAAAATAATGTTAATCGATCTAAAACCACCACCAAATGAATGATTAGATTCAAACCTTCTAACTAAAAAATGATCCAATTGTTTAAACTTGCAAGAAGCGTAAATTTTAAAACAACAACCTTCTACGGCAAACTGCATACAGCATGGCAGTTCGCTCTTCACTATTCTTCAAGAACTTGGATTTGAATTATTTTTTTGATAATTTGCAGTGACAGTTTTAAATACGAGCTAAAATGTTTAACCAACACCGATAAAAAAATTCAAAATTACAATTTTTTTTGTCAACTCATTAAAAGCAAACATTTTATTAAAAAAAAATCCAAACTATCTGCAACATATCAAAAATTGAGGTTCATTGGCTACGAACTAAAGGAGATATGATTTTTCTAAGATGATGTATTTTTGACCAGAAATCAAAGAACAGTTTTTGGCCAATTTCAAGCATAAATTTTACAAATCAAAACAATATAAAATTCATTGAAAATTTTCAAAAACATTGTGCAATCCAACTTCTACAACATATCAAAAATTTGGGGCAATAAGCTGTAAAATGAAGAATATATAATTTTTCTAAAATGAAATTATATGGTTCTCATCCTTTATCCATTTTACTTAGGGATGTCAAATCTGGCCAAAAATGGTTTCAATTTATTGATTTTATGTTCATATTATTTCTGCGAAAAACTGAGTTTGTGTGTCACTTTGCACGTAAGTTTCTTCTAATTCTGGCAAGGAAATGCCGTCGGATTTTCTTCAGTTGATATTGGATATCAGCTCTCCTTTCTCTTGAACAATTTCTATTCTTCTTCATACTCTGTATATGGTGTAGTCGAGAACCACGCTATATTGGACCATTTCCTATTACAGAGCGTATCGGTCCTGTTGTATATCGTGTAGCACTTCCCGATTAGTTTTCTGGAGATGTTTCTCAGTCTCGGGGTGAGGCGTTATGGTATCAGAACATTGTTTCAGCATATAAGTAATATATACAGAACAACATACAGCTGATTTCTGGCATATTCTTTATATTAGTAGACAATATTACTTAATAATTCTCTTTACTAATTTAGGTCTCGGGGTGGGGAGTTACAGCTGATTTCTGGCCGAAAATAAGTAATCTTAGAAAAATAATATCACCTTTAATTCGTTGCAATTGAACCTCAATTTTTAATATGTTGCAATACTTGCATGGTTCTTTGCTTCTAAAATTTTTATTAAATTTTCAGTTGTTTTGATCTGCTAAATTAATGCTTGAAATTGGTCAAAAACCGATCTCTGTGTATTGGTCGAAAATACATCATTTTAGAAAAATAATATCTTCTTCATTTTACAGCTTATTGTCCAAAATTTTGATATGTTGTAGAAGTTGGATTGCAATTGTTACTAAAAAAATTCATGAACTTATGAGCTGTTTTGATATAGAAAATTATAGATTCAAAACAGCCAAAAATCTTGATTTTTTATGCTTACTAAAAAGAGGTATGTTTAAAAAATCATAACCCTTTCATTTTGAAGTGAATTGCTTCAAATTTTTGATATGTTATAGTCCTCATGTTATAGCATAACATAGTAAAATTTGAAAGAAATCTGGAATATTTTGGCATCCCTAATTACTATTCAAAGTTGGCCAAAAACTAAGTTGTTTGGTAAATTTTTCTTTCCCTTCGCGCTTTCGTTAGTTGTTTCACTGCGAATTTGAATGATTTTAAATATTATTTGAATATGTTTAATGATGAATGTTTAGTATTATCATCCGAAAATGGATTATCTTGATTTTGGAGTTTTTTGAAATTTAAATTTTATTTAAATTCTATTTAAATTTAAATATTGATAAATAGCGGTATTTGAAAAATTCGATAGTTTTAATTGATTTTGGTTTAGAATAAGTTTCTGAAAATTATTTATAAATTATGCTTAATTAAATAAATGTTTTAAAAACATTTTAAAGGGTTTTTAAACAATTATTTATTTTTTTAAAAAATATTATATATATAGATAATATATTTGATAAATAGATTTTTCCTTTTAAAACTTAAAAAAATTTGTAAAAAATTGTTTAAAAACCCCGTTTTATTTATAAAATGTTTCTAGATGCATTATAGGCTAGTTACATAATTTTCGACATATAAGAATGAAAATTAAACGATGAGACGAAAACACGTCTCATATCACGTATTTTTGCCAAATCGTTTAATTTATATTCTCATATATCAAAAAATCATCTAACTAGGCTGTAATATAACTAGAAACATTTTATAGAAAAAAAGGAATTTTTAAACAATTTTTTAGAAATTTTTAAGTAAGTTTTAAAAAGAAAAATCTATTTATCAAATGGATTATCTATATATATAATACTTTTTAAAAAAATGAAGAATTGCTTAAAAACCCTTTCAGAAGCCGAACGGCATGACAAGCCTCTCATACGAACCGTAGGAGTGCGGAAAGTTGCAAGTGAAATGCTGTCTTCCGCAACTCGGAACTGGTGAAATCCCGTGGCACGGTCAAGCTATGAAAAAACCTTAACGCCACTCAACTGATCGAACATATCGTCCATCATAGACAACTGATAGCGGTTTTTAATGGTTAACTCATTAAGCTTGCGATAATCAACGCATAGCCTAAGAGTCCCATCGAACTTCCTTACAAATACCACTGCGGCTCCCCACAATGAAGAACTAGAACGAATGAAATGCTTGGCTTCAAGCTCTATCGACTATGCCTCACCATCCTGTTACTCGTCTCTGAAATCAATGGCTGCAACTACCGTTCAAAAATAAATTTCATATATAATCTCAAAATATTATTTTTAAAATCTTAATTTTTAGAACACAAACCATCGTGTTTGATTGTCTCATCATAACATTTAGAAGATTCCTATCGATAACGTTAATCAGGCGTATCGACCAAAAATCTTAACTACTCGATGGATAACCCAATACTTTCAAATTATTTCTACGAAAGAATACTACTCATATAAATATATTCTCAAAACATTCATCTCATACACTACTCACACAATCATCAATAACAAGCTATTTACAGTTAAAGCAAAAACTACTACCACAACCAACATTATTCCAAGACAATTTCTTCAATTAACAAACAAAACCAAAAATTCCTCTTCATAGAAAATAGAAGCACAAAACAGTTGGTAATCACTATCTGTCTAAATAATCTTGAAATCTCAAAACTAAAAAACATCAAAGTAGTATTTGTTAAAATCAAAAACACCAAAACAATCACCGTTGCCCGCAGTGCTAAAACTAAAGGAGCGGAATTTACCTAACAAAATAACAACCAGAAAAAAGAAATATCCTATAAACAATTATCCTAAAAAAATATGTTATTCATAATGATCACCAAAGCATAATTTCCCATTATTAAAATTGTAAAATATTGGACTGGATGTAAAATAAATAAAATTTCAAAGGAGAATCTAACTATAATAATTTCACGTGAATGGACGAATTCCATCTTTTGACGAACTTGTTATGCAATAATTATCAAATTCTCTTTTAAAATTATAACTAGCCCTAAAAAATGCAATAGAGCACTGCCCTTCGAACAAAGTAAGAAGAAAAGAATGAAATTATATACTATCTCATTTAAATTATATACTATTTCATTAGCATATTGATCAAGTCTGCATTGCTCCACCAGCAAAAGGATAACTATACAGATTCATTATATTCAAAATACACCTCTAGTGCAAAATTGACAAAATACTCCTCTAGTGCAAAATTGACGCTATCGCAAAAAATAATTGTCAGTGGTTTATTTTCCATTTAACAACAACCACATTAAAAGCATTTCTTATTTTCTACTTTATTCCATTTAACAGCACCCACATTAAAAGCATTCCTTATTTTTCTTACTTTATATTTTCCAATCCTTTCATCTTAATTAAAAAAATTATGGTTAACTTGAATTAAAGAAATGAAGTATCCAAGCTCACTCATAAAATACCAAATAAGTAATAGTAATTTATGTAGTAGTGCCACTCTAAACCTCTCTTGGATAGATGGGAAAATACAATGGGCATTTGGGGTTCCTTTAGTCAGCAGCCAATAAATGAGTAACGCACTGTGTACGCAGTGGCTAATTGGTCGTTACATGGCTAATAATATCAACGCCAAAAGGACTTCGACCAAAAATTTTCAACATTATATCGTGGTGCCTCCCACGTTTCCAGTTCTGACCCAGCAGGCAATGTATAATTAAAAATAGCATGTCAAATAGCATGTCTAGGACATAGTTGCTACAAATGATTCAGATCAAGGAAACTATACAACTATAAATCTACTTTCTGAGTTATATTAAAGTTGATCTAATCAAAAAAGAAACATTGTCTAATGAAAATTAAATTTTGCAAAATACAGCAAATTTTACACATTTTTGTTCAAGCATCTGAATGCAGAAAAAACACCAAAAAACTAATACTGCCAGAATCTCAGCTTGAAATTAATGTTGGCAACGTACAGCGCTTATCACTCTACTAAATCAAAGTGACAAAGACTCTAATTTATTGCCCAAATAATTAATGAAAAATGTGCTCAGAAATAAATAAAGATTTCAACATGGAGATCCTTAAATCTCTTGAGAGTTTGATGGTATCTTTACACATCATCACAGCTACAGAATACGAAAAATAAAAATTGACTTACAGTTATAAAAAGATATTGAAAGCACTCGGATTCATAGAATTTATCATCAAAAAATAAAATCAAACAATACGAATACGAATATTGCTGATTCTTCATTGTGCCCGAAATCTTTTGAAACTCAAAAAACATAAAAATGAACAAAAAAGATAAAAGTATGAAGAAAAGCACGACGGATGAGGGAAGTGGAGATCGAACGAAGGACTGAATTGAGATGAATTTATAGGGAAACTAAACCCTAGATGCGATGCAATTGACATCTTTGCCGTTGATTGTTTTGATGTAAATTGAACCTTAAGGCCTTATGGGAAGGCCAAGATATGATGTTTTTTGGTCTATATACTGGTTTTATTATTACTGGAACATGTAAACCTATTAGGGCATCTTCAGTGGATTACAGACTGAATATTCAGCCCGTAATCTGGGTTGGGGCCCAGTGGCCATGCGCCCATTAAATGGACGTCAGGCCTCAGGCGCCCATTAAATGGACACCTGGCCTTAGACGCCCATTTAATTGGCGCCTGACAACTAAGGGGCCCTTAAAATGGGCACCGCCTCCCCTCCCCCTCACTTTACTCTTAATTTTTTCCATTTAATTTTTTTTTAAATTAAAAATTTTAAACGAAATGCCGCCGTGTCCAACCAAAATCGTCCGAAAAACGGTTCACAGACATCCAACGGAGCAAGCTGGACCATTACACGTTCCGCCACCACTTGGAGTTTCACCAGACGATCTACGTGTTCTACATGAGCTGACAGATGGTTATCGGCATAAAGCCAAAACCGCTTTGACGACCATACAGGTATAAATTGCAAATTACTATAACTTGTTATTTTAATATGTACATTACATACTCATATTAAATAACCCTTACTGTATCAAAAATTGTTAATTCATAAATTATCTATAGAACCATTGCATTCACTGTCGGGGTAGTTGGGCTAAGTGCATTACCCAGTTTTATGACCATCTTCCCGGTCCTATTATTGAGAGGCTACAGGCTAGTCCTTTTGGTCTATTTTTGTCGATTAGACCTGTTCAGTCCTTTGATCGACCTCTCATTCAGGCATTAGCTGAGAGGTGGTGGCCCACCACGCATACGTTTCATTTTTTAGATTTTGAGCTTGGTATCACCCCAGTTGATTTCTACATGTTTACTGGGATTGAGATTGGACGACATGGTCTTCGACCTTTTCCATTTGATGATTTATACGAGCCGCCCAATTTGTTTACAGTTTTTTTTTCCATTGATAGATGTTACCTGCGTAACTAGTGGTTCTGTTAAGTTGACTTACTTGCAGCAGTACATCACCAATTATATAGCTAGAACCGATATGATGGATGCAGTTACTAGAGCATTTCTGTTGTACCTGTTTGGTTCGGCCTTTTTTTCGAACCAAAAACGTACAGTTAGACTAGGCTATTTAGCATCTCTTACCATATTAAACCAGCTACATACTATTGCCTGCGGCACAACGATATTAGGCACCCTATATACCGCTCTAGATTCATTTGCGCTTGGCGATGTCAGGCATATGTATGTTTTTTGGTATATGTTGTCATTATGGTACTACGAGTACACGACAAACATGCATCCCCGCATCCAGGACATGGCTAGTCAGGCTGTTGAGCATTACTTCCCTAAGATGAGACGATGGGAGACTATGCAGTACGTACATCATGTCCCCTTAGGTGTACGGCATGACTTGATGGAGGTTAGGTCACAGCTTGATATGCATAGTCGAGGTAACATCATTCGGACTCCTTGGGCCTCATATTGGACTCATCTAGCAGATGCAGGTCTTCTGGTGGACAACCATCCCTTGATGGTTGCGTATTCACTATCTAGACGTAGGGTTGCTTTGCATACATCTGCATTTATGCCTATGTGGTATTTGGGATAGAGATGTGCTTATCAGATTACGGGTGATCGTCGTATACCATATGATCCTTTATCTTGTGAGGACATGTTTGGTTGACATAGGGTGATCGGCGATCGGTACTTAGATGCTCTACGACATGCTGGATGGATGGATAGTAGTACTTTCTTCATCGACGGGGATTACGATGCTTATTGGGCTAGAGTAGCGCCCCGTAGATTCATCGTACCAGATTATGTTCGTGGGGTCAACTCTGATCATATAGGACATCATCTGGAAGCCGGTAGAGTTCAGGTACCGCAGGTTTCATTTGACCTGATTCCGTCACAGTTCTCCCAGACTCCCATGTAGTTGGAGCCTGATACTACTTTTAGAGCATATGACGTGACAGTACTTTGATTGAGCAGTCTTTAGTCTTTCCAGATCACCCCGACTATCCTGGTGTGCCTTCAGTCGGGTTATATCCTCCGTATGAGGTATGTTTGTTGTTTATTTTCATTTTTCCTTTATTTTCTGCTTGGTTTCTTACTATGTCAAATATCATACTTATGTAGTATGCTGCTAGATTGGACCAGGTCAGAGTTTCACTTGGTGTATTTCGCGATATGACTCTTGCACATACACACACCATGCATGATATGTACATGCAGCATACACATATGCTAGAGGCCCAGATTGATCAGCTATCAGCTAGACTTGCTGTATATGAGCCTTTCGGATCACAAGGCGGAGGTGATGCTGGTCCCAGTGGGTATGATTTTGGTGGTTTAGATGAGGACGAGGGGGATGATGGTGATGGGGATGACGATGGAGATGATGATGGTGATGGTGATGGAGATGATGATCATGACGACGACGATGACGCTGACGGAGATGATGATGATGGTGATGATGATGCTGACGACGACGACGTTGCATCCCTTTAGCTGTATACCTTTTAGTTTATGCGTAGTAGACGTTTTATTATATGTTGCAGTTCCTATAGCTTATGTACTTATGTCATTGTTTGAGTATACTGTGTATTCTTTATGTTTATATACTTTCACTTTCTTGGATTTTGGGTTATAATGCTCGAGTATACTGTGAATTCTATATGTCTATGTACACTGTGAATTATACATGTTGGTGTATAATGTGAATTATATATGTTGGTGTACAATGTGAATTCTATATGTTTGTGTATGCTTATAAGCATTAACTAATTACATATAAACATACAAAAAAACCAATAGTGACAGTAGACAGAAAACTTATAAAACCCTACTCGTGACATAAAAAAACTACTAGTGAGGCACACGAACATGGAATACTGATAAAAAACGACTCAGTAATAATAGACCACAAATATGAAGAAACTAGACGTGATGATTAAACTGCAACTCCTGTATAGAAAGTCTAAGACGTCTTATCTCCTGTTCTAGTTCGTTTGCATAGGTTATGCCCTTTGGACATAAAGAATCATCCAACCATTCCGCGTAATTGCAACCATTTGGTCAGAATTGACATAGTTGGATTCGACGACCAATATTTTCTCCATCTGCACGTACTACAACTTCAACTTCATACCCGCACTGACAACAAACTAGGTGCAATTCAACTTCTTGCTCAGTGGGAGGTTGAACTACTTGATCCTGGTTCTCAGGTTGCTCATATGCCATACGAACAACATGTTGTTCGTATGGCAGTTTAACCACTTCCTGAAGTCTCGGCTGCTCAATGTTTTGAAACTGACCGCGGACATCTTCATAGTGTTGTTCTTGATAATCGATAAGCCAATCCTCATCAGTACGTGGACTTTCCGTAGGCACGTAACCTGCATCTGAACCGATAGAAGAAGGCCAAAAAGACATTGCGTTAAAGAATTTATTGTTGTGAGTGAGGAAGAAGCTGATTATGATTGATGAATAAGTAAGCCAGAAAGAAAATATATAAACAAACATTACACTTGTGCTACCACTACTTTATGATCTGACAACATACAATACACAAGGGCATACATAAACAAACATTACACATAGGCATTAGCTTTGACAACAACAACAGACATTATCATTTGAAAAGACAATTCAGAAAGCTCTCGACACATTAATGAACGTTACATAACCAGCTAGCAATACTGTTATCTTAAGGCCATCCAAATCTTTCTAGCCAGTTTTGACGTACGAAGTACGCATCATGGGCTAAGAAGAGCGTGCGATATTTTAAATTGTATCGACCGTCATAAGTCGAACGTGTAGTCTCAAACACATTTTCCAATATTACCTCATTAATAATCTTTGTATAATGCATGCATGCCCTAGTAAAGTTTCTACATGCAGTCCTGACCTCTTGAGCCGTACGTCTGACTTGAGAGCCCACGTCGTTGTTGTAGAGTTCAGCAAGAGTGTCCTAAAAATTAATTACCATTGACTCCTGATTATCGCACATCTCATCGGTTTGAATGTAGTACTGCATAAGCAACATCAATTCATGAGACGTAAATGTCATGTTGGACAATGCAGTTTGAATAATGTTAGATTTTAAAATGATTTAAACATATAACGATTTGTGAATTTATATAATGGATGTTCCTTCTCTCCTCTCAACAAAGCAGAGAATCTTGACCGAAAAATGAACGTGGCTGCAGTACGTGATTTGACCGCACACTGACACACCTGCTCTCCACTCAACGAAGTAGAGAATCTTGACCGGCAAATGAACGTGGCTACAGTACTTGATTTGACCATACACTGATCAACCTTCTCTCCACTCATTATAGTGGAAATTCTTGACCGGCAAATAAACGTGGCTACAGTACGTGATTTGACCGCACACTGACCCCCCTTCTCTCCACTCAACATAGCAGATATTCTTGACCGGCAAATGAACGTGGGTGCAGTATGTGATTTGACCGCACACTGACCCCCCTTCTCTCCGCTCAACAAAGCAGAAATTCTTGACCGGCAAATTAACGTGGCTACAGTACGTGCCGCAAACCGACCCCCCTTCTCTCTACTCAAGAATTAGTCATATATATATAACCATATGGATGTCATACTTGTTCACCACAATTTAGTCTAACAAAACATTCATATCAAACAACTATCCTCAAATATCAAACAATGTCTGGAAGTTTACTAAAAGCTATATTGCTATGCGAAAGTGACTTGGAAGAAGAAGCGTACGCGCTAGCGCATCAACAAGAGGAGGAGGAACTGATGGAGATATACCGTGAAGCATACGGATCAACTTTTGGAAAACATGGTGGTTCCGTCGTAGGTCGAAAATATATCAACCGTAACCAGCAAGCATTTCAAAAAACACTTATGCAAGATTACTTTGCCCGTGATCCAACTTACGGTCCAGAGATGTTTAGACGACGATTCAGAATGATTCGCCCATTATTTATAAGAATTCTCGAAAGTATTCAGCAGAATAATAATTATTTTGTTTTTAAGCAGGGCGCTGCAAAAAAACAAGGTTGGAGTGGTCATCAAAAGATGACCGCAGCTTTGAGGATGTTAGCATATGGTACACCCGCCGATGCCCTTGACAACGCATATCGTATTGCAGAGAGTACAACATTGGAAAACCTAGATCACTTCTATCAGTCAGTTGTGGACATTTATGGGACGGAATATCTTCGTTCTCCAAACGAGGCAGATGTAACGCGCTTGCGTGAAATGCATGAAAGCAAGGGCTAGCCTGGAATGCTTGGAAGTCTAGATTGTATGCATTGGGAGTGGAAGAACTGTCCAAAAGCTTTTCATGGAGCATATAACGGCAAAGAAAAAAAACCAACTATCATCTTAGAAGCGGTTGCCTCTCATGATTTGTGGATTTGGCATGCTTTCTTTGGAATGTCAGGTTCTCTTAATGACTTAAATGTTGTCGAACGATCTCATTTGTTTAATGATTTGGCGCAAGGTAAGTCAACTCCCGTATCATTTACTCTTGGTCATAACACATATGAGCATGGATACTATTTATGAGATGGAATTTATCCCAAATGGAGTACGATTGTAAAGACATTTGCAAACCCAATGACGGCAAAACAGAAATAATTTGCTGCAATGTGGGAAGGACAAAGGAAGGACGTAGAAAGGGCGTTTGGGGTCCTTCAAGCAAGGTTTGCAATGGTCAGCAATCCATGTAGATTATGGAAGAGATCAAAAATGGCTACAATTATGTTCTGTTGTATAACTCTACATAACATGATCATTGAAGATGAACACGGTATGAATTATCCTGATTTCGAATATGAGGAGGCAAGACAACCCCGAGTTGTTTCGCACAGCCACGTTACGAAATGAAGGACAGTACGCAATTCATGATGATCATCATGAAGTATATCATAATGCAGCTATTCATTATAGACTCCGAAGGAATTTAATGAAGCATATTTGTAATTCTCATGGAAATCAGTAGTTGGGGATGGTGGATCTTTGTTTAATTACATATGTTTGCCTTTTTTATTTCTGTAACGAAGTATAGAATGCTTCAATTTTTATGTTTGTAATATCATTTATATTTGATGAAGTAAATCTATATTGATATCTACATAATGCATCGAAAAAATGATATACCATTGAATATTGTAAAACTGAAAATAGCATTTGATTGTAAATATGAACCGAAGGTACATGGATATTTAAACTGCAATAGCTAAAAATATCACATTAATACGTCAACTATGTTTTGTTCTAGATCTACTCTCAACAATGCGTTGTTTGTACTCCATCCAATATTGCATTGTAATTGGGTCCATTCCGGTGACATCTTTTTCCATTACTAAGGTCTCTTGGCGTTGCCGCTCTAGCTCAAAGCGGCCCTTCTCAATATCAGTCAATTCTTGTAACACGGCAAGCTTTTCTGTACTTCCTTTTTGACGTTCTGCATTTTCTCTTGCATGTCTTTCATGCATTTGGGATAAACGAGAATTGATCTGAGATTGAACATCAATTTTCTTCTTAGCTGCTCGTTGCCCCATCGGTCTAGCATCTTCATCAAATGCGGGCACTGCTTCTTCGCCTTCGTTATCTGGGCATACATTTGAGTCCACATGAGAAGAATTGCCTGGGCTAGAATTGTAATTAGATCTACTTGTTTTTTCTTCCCCTTCGACTTCGTCTGGACATCTCTTAAGTTTTTTGCGGTGTTTGAGCTCCATTTTTGTTGACTAACAAGCAAGTCATTGCAGTTTGCAAACTGATAGTAGTGGGGTTTCTTGGTACCATTTTCTCTTGGAAATAATTTCAAGAGTTGATCATTCGCCATTCTCTTCTACAAAAACAGAAACACAAAATCATATATTAACAAAGTGATCAGAAATGAATGTAAATTAAAAATCATATTTTACAAAACGCTATCAATTCAGCTTCACCACCCATTCCACTTGGATTTGCTGTTCTTATTTTGTGGATCTACGACTCGTAGAATTGTATTTGTCGATTAATCTTCCCAAAACGACCCGTGATTGCAGATACTGACCTCATCTTTTCAACATGTTTTTTATTATACGCAGTCGTGACTTTTGCCCAAAACGCCTCTCCACTTTGGTCGTTCCCCTTTACCGAGTCGTTAGAAAAATGGCAGTAAATATAACACAAATCCTTATCTTCATCGCCAGACCATGGAGCAGAAGAATGGAACGATAGAGGGGGGCTGTTTGGGGATGAACATTTTGAAAGGGTTGAGAATCTAAATCCCACCTATCCATATTCATTGCTTCGGTATATGATTGAAACGGATGAGACATACTTTCAATATTAAGGAATTGAGAATAGAATTGTAATAGAAGAAGAGTTGTGTGTATTACAATCTGAATATTATTCCGATATATGTAGTGAAATCATAAATATGACCGTTTATAGCCGTTGTAATTTTCAATATGACCGTTTATAGCCGTTGTAATTTTAAATATGACCGTTTTTAGCCGTTGGGTCAAAATATGACCGTTTTTAGCTGTTGGAATTCAAATGCAGGGGCTGGTCATAGCCGTTGGAAGACGGTGGGTCCGGACGGGAAGGGAGGCTTGGGCGCCCAAGCTCTAGCGCCCATAAAATGGGCGCCAGGGCTCTGGCATCCATAAAATGGACGCTAGGGCTTGGGTGCCCATTAAATAGGCGCCCAAGCCCAGTTCAAGATTCTGAATTGAATTCTGAACATTCAGCTTAATTTTTGGCCTTAATCGAACGACTGCAGATTTTTTTTCGTCCAATTCAGCGTTGAATTGCACCACTGGAGATGCCCTTACATTTCCCTGATTTTCTACTCTTCTACCACGGACTTCTCACTTTTGTGTGGTTTTGCAAGTTGATAAAAAGGAAAGAGCAAAATTTATGGAAAGCCGTCTTCACTCGTGTAACATCGTTTGTTGTGCTCCTAGACTCCTTCGCTTCAATAATCTGCCACTTGTAACTGACTTGAATCACAATTTTGAACATGAAACTGAGAATCGAACCATGATGTCCTATTATTTATTTATTCTTATATTAATTTCAAAATTATTAAAAGCATGGATTTACAAAAAATTGCAATAAAACAAATGAAAACAACTAAGTACGCGACTTGACGTATATGTGTTTTATTTTTAGTTTTCTTCTTCCTTGAACTTGAAACCTACCTAAATTTTAAAATGTTAATCCTTACAACACCGAGTGATCAAAATACCGTAAAATATATCATAAATAACACGGTGGAAGTTGGTTTACACAATGCATGATTTAATGGGGGATTTTATATAAATTTTAATTTTATCGATTTTTGGAACGTCATTGTTGACGTTTGATGGTTTTCACAATCAGATCAAAGAATTCAGTCTGTTCAAAACATGACACGTATTGAATTAAAATACTCCAGCTTTACACGCTAAGTGCCATGATATTCAACATAACCATGATTATGGTGGTACTTTCTATTATTTATTTTTTGGTATTTCGCATATATTTGATCCTAACAAAAAAGAAAGAAAGAGAATAATAATTTAAGCATAGAACGTATGAGTAAATGTTGTATACTATCTCGTAACCTGTAACATTCCTCACTTGGAGGCCCAAAACTAACGAGTACGGAATCACTAGAACATTGTGGGTAAACTTGGGATGGCGTTGTAAGCAAACTTGTTATGTTTCATTACTTAGGGTTTAACGATATTAATTTACTACATTATCACAGTAAAACAAAACAAGGCCCAAAATCAAGCATTAAAGTTATTCATCTTCCCCTCTTTTCTTAGTAGGTCCATGGAGCATAACGGTGAAAAGAGGGGCATGCAGATTGACAGAATTGGGTCTTGAGTGCATGCAACATGTGTTGAATCCTGAATGTTGTTAGAATGTGGATAGGATGGACTGGAATCACTAGAACGTTGTGGGGAAGCCTGGAGTGAACATGTGCAAATTGATGCAGGGTACAGTAGCATGCTGCATTATTAAGGCAAGAAATGTTGGCCAAAAGTTAATAATACCTATATTTCTTCAGCTGACCCTTTACGTACAACCGGTATACTTCAGCAATATCTATGTACATGTATACGTACACGCCATTGTTTTAAAATAGCATAGTTCCATTCTTTTTCTGCTAAGATGCATTGGGAAAGACGAAGCCGAAGCTTGCATAGTTATGATACTAAATATTCTTGGATGAAGTGAGCAAGGAACAGTAATAAGAACTGCTTTTGCTAACAAGAAAATCTATATTGCATATATATATATATATATATATATATATAGGCATGGATGGTTACATGTCCAACTCTCTACAAGAGGATAATGTAGATATGTGTTTACTGCATATCAGTAGGGGCTATATAATGCTTGCTCGCAGTAAGACAGTGTGGCTGGCATGCAAACAAATAGTATGGAGCATGCACGAGAAGTGGACATGCATGCTAAGTGGTGGTATGGTACTGTAGCTAGAAGAAAGCAGCTGAGCTGAAGTTGCAACGATAGAACTGCCAACCTGAGCAGCTGTAGTGGAAGGTGGGGTGAGCCAAATCGAGAGCTGCTTACCATGACCCATAATATGACAGTTTTCCATATCACTAAAAATTTATACTACCACTTTGGGCTTCATTTATATATTTCATCACATAACTTATACATAGTGGCGAATAACATCACTTCGTGGTCACAAGATGCTAGCACTTAATAGTTGAAATGCATTTTGGTTATATACCAGCACTCAAGAGTGTTGTGATATATGGAAATGCATTTTGATCTCTTATTTAAGACTATGTAAAGTAATTTTACGTCTACCAAATTATGAACTTCAATCATTTTCTTGTATATGATGGTTGAGTTTTATTTATTCTTCAATCATATGTTGCTTATACATATAAGACATTTAAGTTGAATGTTTTCATAAATTTGCATCATAATTATTCCCTTTACTTTATTGTATAAGTACAAAACACCTTGCATTGGTATATGGAAGACTGCTAGCTAAAATTGCTAGTAGGAGATATATTTTTATGCATTTAAATGTGTTTCTATCGTGGAATTTATTTTGGTACATATGATATGAATCTGATCTTGTTTTGATCGTGCAAATATATATTAAATTAGGGTGTGCGGGATAGCACTAACGGCAAAAAGGTGATGTTGTCGGGATTTTATGAAATCTGATAGGCGGGTTTATAAAAATTAAATAATTAAAAAAACTAAACACATTTGTAAAATTTAAACATATTTACAAAATTTAACTAAGTTGGTTTTTTATAAATATTAACTAAGTTTACAAAAATTAACTAATTTTTACAAAAAATAACCATTTAAGTAAGTTTTATAAAAGTTAAACATGCTTATAAAAATTAAACATATTTATAAAAACTAACTAAGTTTTACAATTTTTTAACTAAATTAACTAAGGTTTATAAAGAAATAACTAACTCCATAAAAAATAATTATTGTTTAATAAAGATTTAACTAAGCTAACTGGTAGTTTATAAAAATTAACTAATTTTTATAGAATTTAACTAGCTTAAAAAAATTAACCAAGTTAATCAAGTTTTATAAAAATTAAGCAATTTTTTGAAAATTAACTAAGTTTTATAAAATTTAAAAATTAAGCTAACCAAATTTTATAAAAATTAAATAATGTTCTAAATGTTAACAAAATTTTGTAAAAATTAAATAAATTTATAAAAATTAATTAAGTTTTATAAAGTTTAACAAGGTTAACTAAGTTTTATCAAAATAAAAAAATTATAAAAATTAACCTATTTTATAAAAGTTAACAAAGTTTATAAAAATAACCGAGTCTAAAAAATTTAGTCAGTTAAAAAAAAAACTAAGTTCATAAAATTTAACTAATTTTTACAAATATTTTATAAAAATTTAATTAATTTTCTACAAAATTTACACTACAACAAAAATGCCTTTTTGCAACTACAAAAAACAGTTGTAATGGGTTAAGTACAACGGGCACGCGCCAATCGTTATATGAAAAGTTGTAACAGAGTTGGAAATTATTACGGGGGTTGCCTACATTTGTAGGAACAGTTGTAAAAATCTTTACCACAACTGCTTTTGGCAGTTGTGGTAAAGTCTATCGCAACAGTTAATAGCTATTGCATTGACAGTTGTTATAAGTCTCTTTTGCAACTACTAACAGCGGTTGCAATAGTATCTTTTGCAGTTGCTTTTTGTGGTTTTAATAAATTTATGTACGGTTGTTTTTTACTATTGTAAATTGATCTACTACAACTGCTGAAGACCCTTGCAATAAAGCTTTTTACAACTGCTGTCAATAGTTGTAATTCATCTTTCCACATCTGTTATTAACCACAAATTTCACAACATTATAATTAAAACCGGTATTTCACAAATAGTAACTACAATCATTCGCATTGCTTTAAACAGCACGAACCATTCACATTCAAAAAAAGCTAAAACAATTCATGTTTACACCATTTTGAATTCATAACTCCATTAGAAAATATAATTAAATCTATAACATATGTCAATATGAGTACAAATATGACAAGCACCATTGTCCCAGTGGTTAAGTGATGTGGCTTTGGTGCGAGAGGTCACAAGTTCGAAACTTGCCTAGCGTGATTCGAACGTTTATTGACATGTGATATGTTGTCACAATGATTTGTTGTATATAAAGTACCATTTCAAAAAAAAAAAAAATATGAGTACAAATACGTACTTGTCCCAAGGAACAATCGTCCTGATCGCTTGTCTAATAGTATCGATGTCTGAAGTATGCCTATATATAATAAGTTCAAGATCCACCATCGAATCGACCCAAACCTTCTAAGCATCTACTCCTTGTTGTACATGGTGCACTAAAACAGTAGGAACAGTAAACGTAATTGTTGTTCTGTGACAACATTCCTTTGCCAACACATAATTTGCACTTTCTAAATTGAATCTGAGCTTTTATATTACCATTGTGACATTTTTTGCTACTTTGATGTGACTGCAAACATAAAAACACAAAGTTTAATCAATACCACTTAACTATAGAACAAATGAGCAAATAATAATTGAATAACCAGTATAGGACTTTTTAAATAAAACATAATTAAGATATTTTAAGGTTAAGTGTCATGCCCATTTTTCATTCTCGAATAGCACCACCAAGAGGTCTAGAAAATCCAATGACATGCCCAAATCCACCTATCATAAAGGCCTTACAACAATGGTTAGATCTAACCACATATTCTTCTGAATCGACGAAAACGGCCAGGTTTGAACACATATTGTTCTCTCCTTTTCCATTGCCCTCAATGTTAGATTTCTTTAAAAAGTACTTGGATCCTACAAATTCCACAATCTGCATTTGATGACAAGAATATTATGGAAAATTTACTGTTAAAACCAACAAAAAGTACAAATTTGTGTTATCCAGAAATCACAAGGATCTTTGAATAAAATTTATAATTAGTATGCAATTGAAGTACCAATATTTTAACTTACAGGAAGCATGAAAAATGAAACAAGCAGAAGATGACACATTCATGTTATTCAACATATTCTCATGAAACGTAAATTTCTTGTCCAAAGAAGTAATAACATATTTCTCTAATTAGTCAAGTTAAAACTTGAACTAATTCAAAGAAAAAACATTATTGTAATTTACACTGCCTAGTGTGTTGATGATTCTATAAATTATTCAAATACAAAATTAATTAATTTTGGTAATTAACATGTACATTTTTGACACCCATATTCCTAGAATTATTTAATTTGTTTTATATAAATAGGAATGTTTACTCTTTGAAACTTAACCAAGCATAGGTAACCTAAAGAAACCTTAATGTAGTGTCGTTCCATATTGCACTTAGCTATTGTCGACATTCTTGGGGAATGAGGAGAAATAGGAGACCGATTGCAAATCCCATTTATTGTGGTTATATTTTACACATGCAAATGTAAATTAATATTGTAGGCTATATCAATTGTAAGAAGCATACACATAATTTGATGACAGGTTATGTAGCATGCATTGGTAGGCATGATTTGCAAAAGGGAAATCGTGTTACTACAGGAAGTAAAATTCACATAAGGCAAAAGAAGAACCTAGATTAAATGTCCAATAAATAATATGATGTAAATTATTTGCATATCTAGAAATATTTATTTATAGATATGTTTATTTATTCTCCATAGATTATTTATGTTTCTAATTACTTAATAATGATCGTATTTATAATGTAGGAATGCATTCGGCTTACTATAAACATGTTTCTAAATATAAATGTCGATATGTACGTGCGTACGTGTATAATATATGAACATACATCTGTAACATAGTTTTTGAATATATGCAGTTGACATTTAATCTCAATATTCAAATCATTTACCTGTTTTCTCTAGGTAAACTCCACCCTTCTAAAAAAACATCGAAATTTGGCTTCACTACGTCAAATACCCATGCAACCTCCGTAGCATATAATTGTTGACATGGCGATGAAAAAACGGATGTAACATAAAATAAAGTATGAATTTTTCTCTTAATAAAAATTGGAAGTAATAATGTGCACTTGGCTTTGACGAGTGATTACTTCACCTTAGTTCGAATAGTATTGTTATCCATATTAACAAAAGATGAATTTGTAACATCAACAAATGATTTTATGAACTCATCGATTAAAAAAGTGGCCTTCTTTTGTTAAACATCCCTTGATTTAAGGAGAAGCCTTGAAATAATTCTTAAAATAAGGAAAAATAAAAATGTTTTGCTCAAGATGAGCTTTTATTAATATATGATATATTATAGGAAAGAAAAGGGCTTAAGGGTCCAAATAAGACCCTTAAGTACAATTGAAAGGGTGTGTGTATGTGGTGTATGTTAAATTTTGGTTTTCAAAATCAAAACTAGAGGGAAACAAATATGAAAAAAGGAAGAAAGAGAAAAATTTGTTCCCCTTAATTAGTAGGCCTATTTGGTTATATTTATTTCTCTCTTTAGTTAGCTAATCGATTTATGTTTTCCCATCAAATATTAACATGGGCATTAAGTAACTAATGTTATAAATAGAGCCTATAAGAGAGTGTAAAATGTGTGCAAATCTATTTGCTAATTCTCTCTTCTTACATCTTGTTCTTCTCCTCCAACAATTTTAGCCAGAGAGATCAAGACTCCCTTTCTCAATTTGGTTATTGGTTTAGTTTGTATTTTGTTTACTTTTATTCTGTTCGATTAATCATAAACAAAATTTGGTGAATCAATACAGAGAATGGTTGGGTGGAATCTCTTGTGTATTGCTTTTAGATTTCATGTCCATTTATTTTCTATCCAAATTTATCTCTTTGTGATTTGGATGATAAAAGATCTATTGCAAAAAACTTCCCTAAAGAAAAGTTTTGCACTACAGATTGGTATCAGAGCAAGGTCATCGCAAAGCTTAGAGTAATTTTGGATTTAAAAAATTATTGAGATGTCGGATATGATTTCTTTTTCAAAGATGGCCGTTTTGGATGGAAAAAATTAGTGTATTTGGAAGCCTAGGATGGAAGATGTTTTGTACCTCAATGATCTTCATGATCCAATTGATAGAGATGGGAAGAAGTCCTCTGATTTAAAGGAGGGAAAATGGAAGAAGATGGATAAGAAGGCTATTGCGTTGATTCATCAGTATCTTGATGATTCAGTCTTCCACCATGTGGTTAGTTGTGAATCTATGAAGGCTTTATGGGACAAGTTGGTATCTTTATATGAGTCGAAGAGTGGTACAAATAAGGCTTTTCATGTTCGAAAGTTGGTTCAACTAAGATTAGAAGGAGAGAAGTCCGTTGCAGAGCATTTGAATGAATTAAAAGATGTAACAAATCAATTGGCGAATATGAATGTCAAATTTGATGATGAGATACAATCTCTTTTATGGATGATTTCGCTTTTGGAAAGTTGGGAAAATTTAGTTGTTCCTGTGATAACCCAGAATTTTTGGCAATATCAATTTAATAATATGTATTAAAAATTAAATTGATTTGATAATTTTTATTAATAAAATTCGAATTGATTTAATAATCTTCCTTTAATCAATATTTAATTGGTGAATTTTATCTTTTAAAAAGCTAATTAAATTGTTTTCTATTTATAATGTATATATTTGTATATATTGTAAATAGATAAGTTTTGTTTTAATTTAACAAATAAAGAATATTTTCAAATTCTAATATTCTTGGTAATTTGAAAATTTGATTTTATTTAATATAAATCTTTTCAAGCTAATTAATAAATAACTATATGGTTTTAAATACTTAAGGAAATGTTAATCGTTTAAATTTATTTTAACTTAAGTTTAAATTTAAATTAATTAACAAAAAAGTTTGTTTTATTTTCTTTATAATATAGCTATATAAAATAAGTAATTTACTAATAAAGAGATAATTCCTTTTATAAATTATTTTAATTTGATAAATGAGTTATTTTTAAACAATAATAATGTATTGTTTTTACAAATGGATTTTAATAAAAACAGAATTATTATTTCAAATTGAATTTGTAAATACATAACTTGATTTTAAATTGGACTTTAGAATATGATTTGATTTGAATTTAAAGTTTTGAAATTCAAAATATAAATATTCTAAATTGTTTGGATTTTAAAATATTTGTATAAACTTTAATTTTTATATATAATTGTTTTTTATTTCTTTTAAAAAAATTTATATATATACATACACACACTTATTAACTAGTTAATTAAGCATGACCTTTATTAACATTTAACATATAACTAATAATTAATCAAAAGACGTGTAAATTGATAAGCAAATTAAATGACAAATGTTAAAATATAGGACAAGTGTCATTTAATTTGGTTTCTTTTATTTTTAATAAAATTTAATTTCAGCCTACATATAAACAAATCTCCTTCTTCATTACTTTTTTTCTATTTTTCTAAATCTAAAGCTGAGATAAAATCAGTAACCATCTTCAATCAGTAATTAAACAAACTCAAATCAAACTCCTCATATCAAAAACACACCTGTAAATCAAATCCCTGTAATTCATTTTAAAGTTCAAAGTCTGAATCATTTTCCAAAACTTGTAAACAAACCCTCAATCAAACATGCAAAGCAAATCTGTTCAAGCCCGCATGTTTTCTTCAATATGGAAATTTGTCTTCTACATGCAACTACATTTTCAAATCAAAGCAACATTTCAACACACAAGTTTCAAAAGAGTTCAAAGTTTTCAAAAGCTTTTCAAAACAAATCTAGAAAGCTCCGTCTTCTTAAAAATCAGGTGAGTAACTTCACTTTTAAAACTTAAAGTAAAATTTGGTTGCATGCTAGTGTGTTGAAATGAATATGTATTGCATGTATATATAAGTGAAAATCTGATGTGAATATTTATAGTGTGCATGCTATTTAATATGTGCGCTTTGTTCATGCTTTGTTTTCCCAGGCTCAAAATTTTATTTAAAATCCCTTACCACTTGATCTAGTTCTTGATAGGATTTAATTTACAAACAAAAGTTGTTTGATTTATTATAAATTAATGTTTAAAAATTTAATTAAGTCAAATTCAAGCCTAATTGTCTCTGGAAATTTAAAAACAACAATGTATGTTAAATAAAGTGAAAACTCAAACTTTGCAATTTATAAATTCAGGATTATAAATCGAACACCTAAACTATAACATGATTTTTAAAACTAAAATCGTAATTTTTAATACTAGTTTGAAGGTGCATTTCTGGTTTGAACTGAAAATGAATTTTTTTGGATCTGGGAGGTCGGGTTTCTTCCTGGAGATGGAAGATTGATTAGAGAATCTAGGAAAATTGGTAGGAAGTTGATCGGAGCATGGTGGAGGTGGTGGTAGTAGATTTTTGTCTGGAACCCTAGTTTTAACTAGGCTAGGTAATTCGATCATCTCGGTTTCTACAATTGATCGAGTGCAACGAGACTTTGGGTGATGGAAGCTTGGTCGTTGACGAGGACATGGCCGGAGTTTCAGAATTTCTGGTGGTCGGAGTTTCGAGGATGTGGCGTTTCCAGGTATGGGTGTGGTGGTTCCTATCTGTTCCAGGCTAGGTTAAAGCACTCGAATTTGAATTCGAGTTTGGATGGATGATCTAATGTCTGTGATCAGATTAGAAGGTGATCGGCGACATGTCGAAGCCTTCGGTGGTGGCCAGAGATGATCAGCGTCATCGTGCATGTGCACGATGCACTGTAATGTCTAATGAAGTTTGGTCTGGGCAGTGGTTTTGTGATCTCGAGTTTACTCGAACTAGTGTGATGTTTTGCTCGAAGATAGGATAGGTTGGACTCAAAGAAAAATTTAAGTGGCTCGTATAAAATGATGTTACAGGTTTTAAAAGAAACATGTTTTGTTTTAAAATTTAAACTTGAAGTTTAAATCGAAAACAAATTTTTAAATAAGTTTAAATCTAAGTTTTAAATTTGGAATTCAAGTTTTGTTTGAATCTCAGTTTTATAAAATAAAGTTTTAAAATTTAAATTGTTTTAACTACTTTAAAATGGTTAAATGGTTTGAATTTTAAAAACGAAGTTTTAAAATGTAACTAGGTTTTAAATCTAAGTTTTTATCTGGATTCAAATTTAGTTTGAATCTTAGTTTTGAAATTAAAGGATTTTTTTTAAATTTGAATTATTTTAAACAATTTTGAATGTTTAAAGTGTGTTTTAAATTGATTTGAATTTAAAATGAATTTGGTTTTAAATTCTTTTAAACTTCTTTTATAAAATAAGTAGTTCCTTAACATGAGATTTTAAAAGGTTTTCAAATGACTTTAAACTTTGTTTAAGTTAAATTTGTATTCATTTTAAATCTTAAATTGAAAATGAAATTTGAAAGTAAATTTGAAAGCAAATTGTTTTAAAATGTTTAGTTAAGGATAATTTAATCATTTATAAGAATAAATATTTATCTTAAAGATAATTAAGATGTAATGATTTGTAATTCATTAAATCATTAAGTTATTTAAAATGGATAATTGATTTATTTAACTAATTAATAATTTGGATTAAACAATTAAGTAATTAAAGGTTTAAATTAATTAATTAAGGTTTAAGTTAATTCATTAGGAATAATTAATTTCTAATTAAAGATCATTAATTTGATAAGATAAGATTTTTAATTAATGATTAAGATTAATTAATCAAGTAATTAAGGATTAATCAAGTTACAATTAACATTTAATTAATTAAATAATTGGAGATTAATTAACTGGTTATTAAGATTAAATAATTTGTAATTAATAATGATTAATCTAAGTTTAATTACTTAAGAAATTAATTAAGGAGTTGTCAATTAAGGTCATTAACCTAAGATTATTTAACAATTAATTAATGTGATTAATTTTAATAATTAATTAGATTAATTAATTTAAAGATAATCATTTGTGAAATGAGGTAGCTATAATTACTTAATCAAAGTAATTAAAGGAATTAATTACTTAATGTAAGTAATTGAGTTTAATGTGATTAGTTTGAGTTAATTAATTAAGTTAATTAATTTAAGATAATCACTTGATGATTTGATAAGTGTAATTACTTAATGTAATTAATGAAGTATAATTACTTAGTAAATTAATTAATGGACAATTACTAGATGTAATTAATTGAGAGTGATTTAATAATGGAAGTAATTAAGGGATTAATTAAGATAATTAATTAAGGATTAATTTATTTATTTAATGAAGTAATTAAGGGTAGTTAGTTACTGGATGTGATTAATCAAGTGTGATTAATAAATGTGGTTTAATTAAAGATTAATGTAATTAATTTAAATAGGATAATTAATTAAAACAGGGATCATTAATTAATATGATTAATGACGTAATTAAGGGTTGATTAATTAAGATTAATTAATCAATGATAAGTGATTAAGAGTAATTAATTAATGTAATTAATTAAGGATTAATGTAATTAATTATAGTTAATTAATTTATAAGTAATTAAAGGTTAATTACTGTATTTGGTTAAGAATAATTAATTTGTGAAATTAATTAAAGGATAATCACTTGAATGTAATTAAAGAATAATTAATCAGGGATGATTAATTAAGGTGGATAATTAGAGAATGAATAATTAATTGATTTGTAATTCATTAATGGTTATGTAAGCAAGATTTAGGTGAGGAAGTAATTAATTTAATTTACTTTAAATTAATTAGAGATGAAGAAATTAATTTAATTCATTTTAAATTACTTATAGTGTGATTAAGTAAATCCTTGCTTATGCATGGGTGAATGATATTGTTGCCTTGAATGGTTTGTGATCTCAAATATGAGATAAGTAATGCTATGTGATATGGATTCTTTGGTTAAAGTATGATGATAATATGGATTATTTGTTTGTGACGATAGTGTTGATTATCCATTATGATATATGAATTATCTATTTGTGTGTATATAGATAATGGAATTGAATTGTTTTTAACTTTAAAAACAACTTGGCCTTAAAAGATACATTTTGGATTTCAATGAGATCGGGATCGGGTTTTCATATTTGGATATCCGAAAACCACATCGATCCAAATTAACGATAGGTCGTGAATCAAGTGAAGATGAAGATTCAGAGCACAAGGGTTATCATCGTTAATTCTGAAGGTGATTCCAAAATGAGTGTAACGAGATAATGCCTTCGGTTTCGTTCGAACCCGAAACGAACTTGTAGGGATTGAATGCTTTCAGAACATCGTCAGGTAGACGACGAGCATTCTAAGAGATGTGTTCTCTAAAGGTAATCGTAGCCTTAAGCCTCATCAACCGGAAATGGCTAAAACAGGGGAGGTGCAGCAATGCTAAGTAGGTAGCACCCTAGTAGGACGAGATTTTCCCTTGTCTAGAGGTCCCTTTTTATTCGGCTATGTGGGCAGTTGTGAGCTCCAACTGCCGGGGTTGTCTTGTTCGAAACTGTCCAGTAAGGGGTGGTTCCGGCCTTGTGTTACAGGGGATTTAGGGTGGATTCTCGGTACATTGATCTAGGCCACGTACCCTGCCATTGTATGGAATCCAAAATCCAATAAGTGCCATCATATTTGATTGTATTACCCACTTTTGTGGTTAGTATGCTGGAATTTAATCATGTAACAATTTCAACTATTTCTTATTTACTTGAAAACCCTAGACCTATTATAATATCACTGGATTTCCTATCAAATGTTTTGGTTAGCGTAAGGTAAAAACTTAACCATGTTTATGTGTAGGGAGTCTTATGTGATACCTTTTGTTTTAAAGGTTTTCAAAGTTAAGCAACCTTAACCTGTTACTCACACCAGACCCATGTCTGACCCGGAGTTTATTTTTGTTTTTCTTAAACTCTTGGGTGCTCAAATTTTTACAAGTAGCCAAGGGATTCAGGTTAGCTTTGACGAATTATGGAGGAGCGATGGAGTAGGAGGCTTCAGCATTGTAGATATATATAGTAGTTCCACTGTGTTGATCTCTGTATTGTGTATTGAGTTGTAATAACTAGACAGGTGTTTATAACTGTCTAATATGTGATGTAAAATCTGTGTAACTTTGATGATATTTATGTGATTAATATAATTTATTCGTTCCGCTATTGAGATTCTGATGTTGTTTCTTTCTTTCTTCTCTATCTTTCTCTTTTCCATCCCTTTCTTTCTTCAAGATGATGCGACTTTCAGTGGAGTGAAAGTCGGGCCGTCACAGTTGGTATCAGAGCGCTAGGTTGTGTGAATACCTAGGCTTTGGAGTGATTTATTTCTTGAGTGAGCGTACTTGTATTATTTTTATATATATACATATATATATATATATATATATATATATTTACTTCTACCTATCTGTTGGGTTACCCGTTAGGGTTTTCTGATATAAGTTATAAAGGTAGACGAGGTAGTGGTGTGTATAACACAACGACTACCATTGGTTGGAGTTTGAATGTTTGAGTTTGGAAGTGTATCTGTCGAGACTGTAGACCTAATACCATCTCAAGTAAGCTTTGTTGTGGTGTAAAGATTTCATCGATCTCTGAAGGAAACCTGTTAAGGTTCGGAGTCTATCCTTGAAGTGCAGTTTGGATGGGTAGAGTTTGAATCTATCGGTTAGGCAGAAGAGAGTGATGGTATCTTGGCTACCCCAGGAAGTAGTAGCTGCGTGATGAGATGCAGTGACTATGGATTGTTTCCGAAGATGTTTCATCTAGAACAAGTTTAAGGAAGTGTGTCTGCTTCGGTGTTGGGTCTGAGTTCAGCAGGGTGTTTCTGTTTGGTTTGAGGTCCGAGTTTCTCGAGGAGCTTTGGATTAGGAAGTCGTTGGCTTATGTGTCAGCAGAGCAGCTCGGAGTGTTCTATGTGCCAACAAGGAGGTCTTCTGGATTTGCAGTTTTTCTGGAAGTGGAGTTTAGAAACAGCAGAGTGGATCCATTTCTAGATAAGCGTAAGCTGTTCTGACTGGTAAAGATAGAACGGTTTTCTTTGGAATTTGGTTGGGTTGATCACAAAAGTGACTTGCGATAGATAAGTGTTCTCTTGGGTTATCAAAGATTTTCTGGATATCTTCAGGGAAGTCAGAGGTTTGTCCGCATCTGGAGGTTGAGTTTTCTTATCGATTAGGGTTCTAGGAGTGGTACCGGTGGTTCAGCTTAGCAGAAGGATGGTTTCTTGAGATAGAGTTTGGTGAAGTAGCTCAGGATTTGGTGGAATTTCTGAGTTTCTTTTATAGATCTGTTGATCCTTATTTTTGGGATGTGTTGTCCAGTTTGTGCTCGTGTTCTTCGTCAGCATTCTCATATACTTCAGATCAGAATTGTGCAGCAGAAGCAGTTTGAGAGTGCTTATATTTTTCTTTTTCGGATAGGAGAAATAAGTTCAGTCTTCTGATATTTGAGGAGTAGGGTTTGTGTTCTTGATTTTGGTTGATCTTGAGAGGATCATTTTGATGGGTTATTTTTGATCCAGTTGTTTCCGGAAGCATCAGCGAAGGTTGAGCTGATCAAGGAAGGATGTAGGCAGCTCAGGATTGTCCGAAGTGTTTTGGGGATAAGAGACAAAGGAATTTGGATTCCAGAGACGGAGATTTGATTTTGGATAAGTTTTCTTCGATCAAGGGAGCTGTAAGATTGGTTAAGACTGGGAAGCTAGCTCCAAGGTGTTTTGGATCTTTTCTGTGTTCTTGTGAGGATAAGTGCTTTGGTCTTCAGGATTGAATTGCCAGTTTGGATAACTGGGATTCGATGTGTTTCACATATCTTTGAGGGAGTATGTGTATGATCCATCTCTGGTTTTGGAACAAGCAGTTCAAGAAGATTTGGTTGTTGAGTCAGATTTATCTGTGGTCTGATGCCCTGTTCAATGTAGATCTTAATGAGTAGGAGCTCTGTAGCTTAGTAGTATAGCTAGTTTGGATTCAGTAGAGCGAGTGTCCCGGTATTTATACATGTGAAACTCTAGGAAGTTCTATCCAGAATTTTGTCTGGATAGTTAGATTTGTTTGATTGGATGAATTGGTTGCTATGGTTGTTAGCATATGATTGATAATATATGCTTGTGGTTTAAAATTGGAACCTTAGATAGATTATCAAATTACCTTTGCTTTTAATTTTGAGGAAGAAATTCTTTTAAGGGGGAGGAATGTGATATCCCGGAATTTTTGGCAATATCAATTTAATAATCTGTATTAAAAATTAAATTGATTTGATAATTTTTGTTAATAAAATTTGAATTGATTTAATAATCTTCCTTTAGTCAATATTTAATTGGTGAATTTTAACTTTTTAAAAGGCTAATTAAATTGTTTTCTATTTATAATGTACATATTTGTATATGTTGTAAGTAGATAAGCTTTGTTTTAATTTAACAAATAAGGCATATTTTCAAATTCTAACCTTCTTGGTAATTTGGAAATTTGATTTTATTTAATATGAAGCTTTTCAAGCTAATTAATAAATAACTATATGGTTTTAAATACTTAAGGAAATGTTAATAGTTTAAATTTATTTTAACTTAAGTTTAAATTTAAATTAATTAACAAAAAGATTTGTTTTATTTTCTTTTTAATATAGCTTGATAAAATAAGTAACTTACTAATAAAAAGATAATTTCTTTTATAAATTATTTTAATTCGAAAAATGAGTTATTTTTAAACAATAATAATAATGTATTGTTTTTACAAATGGATTTTAATAAAAATAGAATTGTTATTTCAAATTAAATTTGTATATATATAACTTTATTTTAAATTGGATTTTAGAATATGTTTTGATTTGAATTTCAAGTTTTGAAATTCAAAGTATAAATATTCTGAATCGTTTTGGATTTTAAAATATTTGTATAAACTTTTATTTATTTATATAATTGGTTTTTATTTCTTTTAGTTTTTTTATCTATACATATATATATACACACACACATGTATTAACTAATTAATTAAGCATAACCTTTATTAACATTTAAGATATAACTAATAATTAATTAAAAGACATATGTAAATTGATAAGCAAATTAAATGGCAAATGTTAAAATATAGGACAAGTATCATTTAATTTGGTTTTCTTTTATTTTTAATATAATTTAATTTCAGCCTATATATATATAAAATCTCCTTCCTTCATTTCTTTTTTCCTATTTTTCTAAATCTAAAGCTGAGATAAAATCAGTTGCCATCTGCAATCAGTAATTAAACAAACTCAGATCAGACTCCTCAGATCAAAAACACACCTGTATATCAAATCCCTGTAATTCATTTTAAAGTTCAAAGTCTGAATCATTTTTCAAAACCTGTAAACAAATCCTCAAATCAGACATGCAAAGCAAATCTGTTCAAGCCTGCATATTTTCTTCAATCTGGAAATTTGTCTTCTGCATGCAACTACATTTTCAAATCAATGCAACATTTCAACACACAAGTTTTAAAAGAGTTCAAAGTTTTCAAAAGCTTTTCAAAACAAATCTGGAAAGCTTTGTCTTCTTAAAAATCAGGTGAGTAACTTCACTTTTAAAACTTAAAGTAAAATTTGGTCGCATGCTAGTGTGTTGAAATGAATATGTATTGTATGTATATATAAGTGAAAATCTGATGTGAATATTTATAGTGTGCATGCTGTTTAATATGTATGCTCTGTTCATGCTTTGTTTTCCCAGGCTCAAAATTTTATTTAAAATCCCTTACCACTTGATCTAGTTCTTGATAGGATTTAATTTACAAACAAAAGTTGTTTGATTTATTAAGAATTAATGTTTAAAAATTTAATTAAGTCAAATTTAAGCCTGATTGTCTCTGGAAATTTAAAAACAACAGTGCATGTTAAATAAAGTGAAAGCTCAAACTTTGTAATTTATAAATTCAGGATTATAAATCGAACATCTAAACTATAACATGGTTTTTAAAACTAAAATCATAATTTTTAATACTAGTTTGAAGGTGCAGTTCTGGTTTGAACTGAAAATGAAATTTTGGGATTTTTGGGTGATCTCTGTAATCTGGGAGGTCGGGTTTCTTCCTGGAGATGTAAGGCTGATCAGAGAATCTAGGAAAATTGGTAGGAAGTTGATCGGAGCATGGTTGAGGTGGTGGTAGTAGATTTTTGTCTAGAACCCTAGTTTTAACTAGGCTAGGTAATTCAATCATCTCGGTTTCTACAATTGATTGAGTGCAACGAGACTTTGGGTGATGGAAGCTTGATCGTTGATGAGGACATGTCTGGAGTTTCAAAATTTCTGGTGGTCGAAGTTTCGAGGATGTGGCATTTCCAGGTTTGGGTGTGGTGGTTCATGCTGTTCCAGGTTAGGTTGAAGCACTCGAATTTGAATTCGAGTTTGGATGGATGATCTGATGTCTATGATTAGATTAGAAGGTGATCGGTGACATGTCGAAGCCTTCGGTGGTGGCCAGAGATGATCAGCGACATCGTGCATGTGCATGATGCATTGTAATGTCTGATGAAGTTTGGTCTGGGCAGTGGTTTTGTGGTCTCGAATTTACTCGATGTAGTGTGATGTTTTGCTCGAAGTAGGATAGGTTGGACTCGAAGCAAAATTTAAGTGGCTCGTGTAAAATGATGTTATAGGTTTTAAAAGAAACCTGTTTTGTTTTAAAATTTAAACCTGAAGTTTAAATTGAAAAGAAGAGTTTTAAATAAGTTTAAATCTGGAATTCAAGTTTTGTTTGAATCTCATTTTTATAAAATAAAATCAAGTTTTTAAATTTAAATTGTTTTAACTACTTTAAAATGGTTAAATGGCTAGAATTTTAAAAATGAAGTTTTATAATGTAATTAGGTTTTAAATCTAAGTTTTTATCCGGATTCAAATTTAGTTTGAATCTTAGTTTTGAAATTAAAGGATTTTTTTAAAATTTGAATTATTTTAAACAATTTTGAATGTTTAAAGTGTATTTTAAATTGATTTGAATTTAAAATGAATTTGGTTTTAAATTCTTTTAAACTTCTTTTATAAAATAAGTAGTTCCTTAACATGAGATTTTAAAAGGTTTTTAAATGACTTTAAACTTTGTTTAAGTTAAATTTGTATTCATTTTAAATCTTAAATTTAAAATGAAATTTGAAAGTAAATTTGAAAGCAAATTGTTTTAAAATGTTTAGTTAAGGATAATTTAATCATTTATAAGAATAAATATTTATCTTAAAGATAATTAAGATTTAATGATTTGTAATTCATTAAATCATTAAGTTATTTAAAATGGATAATTGATTTATTTAATTAATTAATAATTTGGATTAATTAATTAAGTAATTAATGGTTTAAATTAATTAATTAAGGTTTAAGTTAATTAATTAGGAATAATTAATTTGTAATTAAGGATCATTATTTGATAAGATAAGTTTTTTAGTTAATGATTAAGATTAATTAATCAAGTAATTAAGGATTAATCAAGTTACAATTAACACTTAATTAATTAAATAATTAGAGATTAATTAACTTGTTATTAAGATTAATTAATTTGTAACTAATAATGATTAATCTAAGTTTAATTACTTAAGAAAGCAATTAAGGAATTGTTAATGTAGGTCATTAACTTAAGATTATTTAACAATTAATTAATGTGATTAATTTTAATAATTAATTAGATTAATTAATATAATGATAATCATTTGTGAAATGAGGTAAGTATAATTAATTAATCAAAGTACTAAAAGGAATTAATTACTTAATGTAACCAATTGAGTTTAATGTGATTAGTTTAAGTTAATTAATTAAGTTAATTAATTTAAGATAATCACTTGATGATTTGATAAGTGTAATTACTTAATGTAATTAATGAAGTATATTACTTAGTAAAGTAATTAATGGATAATTACTGGATGTAATTAATTGAGAGCGATTTAATAATGGAAGTAATTTGGATTTAGTTACTCTTATAATTAATCAAGGAATTAATTAAGATAATTAATTAAGGAGTAATTTATTTATTTAATGAAGTAATTAAGGGTAGTTAATTACTGAATGTGATTAATCAAGAGTGATTAATAAATGTGGTTTAATTAATGATTAATTACTTAATGTAATTAATTTAAATAGGATAATTAATTAAAATAGGGATCATTAATTAATATAATTAATGATGTAATTAAGGGTTGATTAATTAAGATTAATTAATCAATGATAAGTGATTAAGAGTAATTAATTAACGTACTTAATTAAGGATTATTGTAATTAATTACAGTTAATTAATTTATTAAGTAATTAAAGGTTAATTACTGTATTTGGTTAAGAATAATTAATTTGTGAAATTAATTAAAGGATAATCACTTGAATGTAACTAAAGAACAATTAATCAGGGATGATTAATTAAGGTAGATAATTAGAGAATGATTAATTAATTGATTTGTAATTCATTAATGGTTATGTAAGCAAGATTTAGGTGAGGAAGTAATTAATTTATTTTTCTTTAAATTAATTAGAGAAGAAGTAATTAATTTAATTCATTTTAAATTAATTATAGTGTGATTAAGTAAATCCTTGTTTATGTATGGATGAATGATATTGTTGCCTTGAATGGTTTGTGATCTCAGATATGAGATAAGTAATGCTATGTGATGTGGATACTTTGATTAAAGTATGATGATAATGTGGATTATCTATTTGTGATGATCATGTTGATCTTCTATTATGATATGTGCTTTATCTATCTGTGTGTATATAGATAATGGAATTGAATTGTTTTTAACAACTTGGCCTTAAAAGATACGTTTTGTGTAACAACCCGCATATTTATCGATTTTATATTTAAATATTTTATTTAAATATTTTATCGTTCGTCGGATTTTGGTCCGAAAAGATACTTTTTGCAAACAGTCGAATTGAGACTCGAGACCACCCCCATTGAGTTCAAAATGACGTTTGCGATCTTTTTGAGTATAAACTTCGATATGTTTGGAGATAGTTGATTTTTGCCACTTTTTCACTTAGGGCTTTGGTTTGGGCTGAGCCCAATAACCCCACTTATGTATTCAGTCCCAACCCCTTATCCTCTTCATTCCTTCATAATTTCCTAATACATTCAAGCTTCATCAAAAATGGGGGAAGAGAAAAAGAATTAGGAAATCCTAAGCCCTAGTTTCCATTAGCAAATCCATCTTCTAGCTCCAAACTCAAGAGAACCCATTGGTAAGCATCTCCTTCTTCTTCCCCAACTCATTCTCTCATTGATTTCAGAAATTTCCTAAACCAAACTTAAGGAATGTTCTTCTTTTAAGCTTAGATTCAAGCTTCTAGTGTTGAGATTAAAGTGTGGTTGATCTTCCCTTGTCTTCAAGCTTCTCATTCATTGATTTGGGTTTAAAGGTGAGATTTTTATCTCACATCTATGCTTATATTTATCTTCGATTGTTAGGTATGAATTCCTAACACTTATTTGTGTGCAATTGCTTTTGGTTTGGATTAAATTGGTGAATATTCCAATTTTTAGTGTTTTGGGTTCAATTCTTTAAAAATCATAGCTTTGATATTTGAACATGTTTTTGGTGATGCATCGAGGAGCATATAGGGCCGGGTAGTCGATTGGCATAAACCCTTAGCGCCGTTGCTCGTGCGATTGCGAATTGATCGAGATTTGCACCTCATTTGAAACAGGGCATGGGAGTGCCAGCAACAGGTTCGGCCGACCGAGCCCCTGGGCCGGTCGAACGACCTGTAGAACGGGCACTTCCTGCCTCTGTTTGGAAGTGCAGGCTATAGGGCTCGGTCGACCGAGCTCAGGGTCCGGTCGACCGACCTGCTACCCCGTGCACTTCTGTTTTTGGTTCGGTCAATCGACTCAGGGAGTCCGGTCGACCGACCTGCTGCTATTTGCCAACTATGCCTATTTTGCCTAGTTGCTTGAATTTCCAACTTTAATCGATTTGTGTTGTTCCCCTTTTGTTGTTATCATTTATTATCGACTTTAATGACTCCTTTTTAGGGATTTTTGGAATATCCATTTCGATGGATCCTTTATCGATTTCTTTGGATTTTTATTCACGTCGTTGTATGTGAATTTTAGTGATTAATTGTTCCTACAATCTTTTTTGTGATTTGTCACTTTAAAAATATAAAGGTTTTCTATACTAGTAGTAAATATCAAAACTCTTTCTTCAAATGATTTCAACACTATTTTATTACAAAGCTCGTTTTCTTAAACCGTTTTCCAATCTATTAGTATATATAAGCCTTTACCTCACTCGTATGAGAAATCTAATTAAACGACTTAGTAAAACGAGTGGTATGAAACGCTTGCGTTTACTTTGTTGGTTAATTCTTGAACTTGTTCGATTGAATCTCTTGTGACAATTTTCTAATGAAGATCTACAATTTGTTCGTAAATATTTAAGTTAAGCTAGTGGTTATGGGACATGAAGCTAAGCTCATATATTTACTAGCTTACTGTAATTGACACTTCTCTTTGATCATGACGATCATTTTATGTTTTAGACTAGCATTGTGCAATGTTTTTGTGTTTTGGTTCATCGGATGTCACGCTGTACGACGTCGTTGTTCCCTTTGATTGTATTTGGTTCATCGGATGTCACGCTGTACGACGTCGTTGTTCCCTTTGATTGTGTTTTGGTTCATCGGATGTCACGCTGTACGACGTCGTTGTTCCCTTTGATTGTGTTTTGGTTCATCGGATGTCACGCTGTACGACGTCGTTGTTCCCTTTGATTGTGTTTTGGTTCATCGGATGTCACGCTGTACGACGTTGTTGTTCCCTTTGATTGTGTTTTTGTTCATCGGATGTCACGCTGTACGACGTCGTTGTTCCCTTTGATTCTGTACGACGTCGTTGTTCCCTTTGATTGTGATTTGGTTCATCGGATGTCACGCTGTACGACGTCGTTGTTCCCTTTTATTGTGTTTCTGGATCGTCGGACGTCACGCTGTACGACGTCGATGCTCCGAATTATTTGATTTCTGGATTTCTTGTGTTGATTTCTGGAATTCATGGTTCACCAACTTTTACGATTGGCATTGATATATATGTCATTTATTGTGGCTTGGTGAATGAAATTAGGAGTATGACATTCCTTTTTATCTTTGAGAAGATCTTTGCGATATTGATCAATCTCTTATTGATTTTTCAATTACTTATTTATCACAGCTTGGCATTGTGATTATTATACGTTTTGTCATATTTCTTATTCTATATCATTTCATCTGATATTTATAGTTAGACTGATCCATTTATTATTTTCTTATTAAATAATACTCGGGTCAGACCGAGACGTTACAGGTGCTTCTGCTTGACTTTACATCCGGGATTACCTCCTTGACTTTTGGTTAACTACTTAGATTAGTAGTTTTTGTTGTATACATTTGAGATATAGACTCCATAATGTATACTTATTCTTTTGTGTAGTTCGTGTAACTATTCTTTTGTGATATTGTGGATCTTTTTAGACCACTACTCCGATGTATACTTCCTAGTGTAATATTCATATCTATTTCCGCCTTTGTGATATGAATTGTCTGTGACTGATTTATGTTATGTTTATTTCTATATTTGTTTCTGAAGATATTATAGCCACTGTGTAGTAGCTTTGAGTTTGTGTCGGTATGTCGGATTTCCCTCTTGATAAAGAAATGCATGTTATACTATCTGACATATCGATGCTCGCGCAAAGCAATTACACGGATGGTCGCTCCTCAACAGCCTTATTCTCCGTGCTAGTTGACAGCATTCACCGTAAGTTCTTGGCTAGCGTGGGTATAGAGGTGGGGCGTCACAGCTTGGTATCAGAGCCAAACTTCGGAACAATGTGGAATATTATAACAAGGATCATCATCCTAAGTCCATCTTAGGAGTCGTGCTTTAGGATTTAATTCGAGTCTTCGTACCGATTCATCCTATTTTCTTTATGATTCCTTGTTTTATCAATCATGATGGTTTGATATTCATTCTAAGAATAATTTTTCTTCTTCTTTCTTTCTTTTCAAAGGAAGAGAAATGGCTAGACCAGGCCTGTCCCAACGCCGGTCAATCTAGTGCTACTCCTCAGGATGGAGTATTTATGTCGGCCCAGCAGCTTCTTGATCTAGTAAAGAATGCTCAAGCAGCCGGTCCCAATCCAGAGCCTACTCATCCTAGATCCGGTTTTGCACGCTTGTGCAGAGACTCACCGATTTGGGTGGAAGGCCATTCAAAGGATCTGAGAGTGTTATAGAAATTCAAGCTTGGCTCAAATCATGCGATCGTATCTTTTCTCGTATGAACCTTATTGATCTACATCGAGTCCAAGTGGCTTCTAGCATGCTCCAAGAAAGAACATTAGATTGGTATGAGCTTTTAATTTCTGAAATCGTTGAAGCGGATCTCACTTGGGAGCTATTCCGAGATAGATTCGAATTGAAATTTGTGCCGGAGGCTGAAAAAGTAACTTTGGCCCGGCGTTTTATTGATCTTGTTCAAGGTGAATCTTCTGTGACAGACTATGTCGCATCTTTCGAATCTCTTTCTAAATACGTGATTGAGTATATTAATACCCCGGTGAAGAAAAATTAGAGATTTGCCTATGGCTTAATTATTATGAGGCCATATCCTTTGTCCCGTGTGGACTATTCATTTTTGACATTTTCAATCTATTAAGCAGATTTCTATTTTTTCTTTATGATTTTGATTCCAACTTGATGGCATCATTTTATTCCTTAAGCCTACTTATAAGGAAAGTGTTATTTCTCTCATTCATGTAGTTTGAGAAATTTTCCGGTATTTTTGAGCTTGTCTTAGGATTATCACCTAAGTAATCTTTTGTGTCGTGCTAAGGTCTTTTCAGTTTGACCTTACCACCAGTTTTCATTTGCTACGAGTTGCGGAAGTTAGCATTCCACTTACCGCATTCCGCACTTGTTATGATTCCTATGAACGAATTATTATTTCATTCGGTTTATCCATCTTATTTCATCCATTTTATAAATCGAATATTCTATGAATATTTCGATGAGACCATTCTTGTATTATTGATTTTGGATGAAAATAGTAATTTAAAATTTTGCAAATCTTTTCCATAAGATTTATTTATAAGTAAAATTGGATTTTGTTCATGAAACGAACGAAGAATGTTCTTAAAAGTTTTTAAGAAACATGTTTATTATCTAGAAGATGATTTTGTGATTTTATTGCCCGTTGAGTGCTTTAAGAATTTTGGTCGATGCGCTTGATCAACGTTATCGATAGGAATTTCCTAAACGCTTTGATGAGACAATCAAACACAGTAAAATTCGCTTCAAATAAGTAAAATTTTCTAAAAAGATGATTACATAAGTTAATTGTAATTTTGAAAGTTTTAACTTTTTGGAAAGAGGATTATTTAAAAGAACTCTTCCTTTCGATACTCTTATTCTTCTGATTCCTGAAGGGGAACCAAGACTTTTCTATTTGTACCAATACTAGTCGTATTGGTTTGGATGCCATTCTCTTGCAGAGGAGAACGTGCTATCTCTTATGCTTCTAAATCATTATAGCCTATCGAGACTAGATATGCCACTCATGATTTAGTGCTCGCGGCTATTTTTTTTACTTATGGAATTTGGCATCATCATATTTGGATGAGAAATTTGTTCTCTACCTTGATCATAAATCTTTGGAATATTTATTTTCTCATAATAAACTTCATGTCGACTCGAGTTCCTAGCATCTTATGATTTTAATATTCTTTTATTCCCGAAAGGGAAATAATGTTGCCAATACGTTTTGTCGTAGGCAACAAGGTGTTGATTCTTTGATGATGTCTGAATGGAATTATATTTTTATCAAGTTCATCGGACGTTTTGATATACTTCGTTTTATTGAGTTTTATCTCATTCCTTTTATGGACTAGTGTCCGATGTTCTTTTACGATTTTTGGTTCATTGGACGTACCGTTTTTGTACTGCGTCGGTGTTCCGAATTATTTGAACTTTGGTTCATTGGACGTACCGTTTTTGTACTACGTCGGTGTTCCAAATTATTCGAGTTTCTAGTTTCTCAGGCGTACCGTTTCTGTACTACGCCGTTGCACTGGCTCAATTTTCTGCTATTCTTGACGTTTTTTGCGTCTTTTAACTATGGAAATGCTTTTAGGTTTCCTATTTTTATTCTCGAGCTGGTGTTATTGATGAAATTGAAGTCTCATCAGTTTTGACTTATGAGCAACATTCCATTCGCATCATTGCTTCGGAGGTTGAGCGCCTTTGGAATAAAGATATTCTTCTTGTGAGAGTTCAATGGTTCCCAAATCCTAAGGATTACTCTTGGGAATCTAGAGAATTCATTGAGCGATCCCGTTCTTGCTAACTCTTTCATGCTCTTTATGGTGAACTTCTTATTTCAATTTTCTTTTGGGTTGATATGCTTCTATGGTTGTTAATTCTTATTTTCTTCTTAAGTATCGTGAGGACGCAATTTCTTTAAGGAGGGGAGTCTGTAACAACCCGCATATTTATCGATTTTATATTTAAATATTTTATCGTTCGTCGGATTTTGGTCCGAAAAGATACTTTTTGCAAACAGTCGAATTGAGACTCGAGACCACCCCCATTGAGTTCAAAATGACGTTTGCGACCTTTTTGAGTATAAACTTCGATATGTTTGGAGATAGTTGATTTTTGCCACTTTTTCACTTAGGGCTTTGGTTTGGGCTGAGCCCAATAACCCCACTTATGTATTCAGTCCCAACCCCTTATCCTCTTCATTCCTTCATAATTTCCTAATACATTCAAGCTTCATCAAAAATGGGGGAAGAGAAAAAGAATTAGGAAATCCTAAGCCCTAGTTTCCATTAGCAAATCCATCTTCTAGCTCCAAACTCAAGAGAACCCATTGGTAAGCATCTCCTTCTTTTTCCCCAACTCATTCTCTCATTGATTTCAGAAATTTCCTAAACCTAACTTAGGGAATGTCCTTCTTTTAAGCTTAGATTCAAGCTTCTAGTGTTGAGATTAAAGTGTGGTTGATCTTCCCTTGTCTTCAAGCTTCTCATTCATTGATTTGGGTTTAAAGGTGAGATTTTTATCTCACATCTATGCTTATATTTATCTTCGATTGTTAGGTATGAATTCCTAACACTTATTTGTGTGCAATTGCTTTTGGTTTGGATTGAATTGGTGAATATTCCAATTTTTAGTGTTTTGGGTTCAATTCTTTATAAATCATAGCTTTAATGTTTGAACATGTTTTTGGTGATGCATCGAGGAGCATATAGGGCCGGGTAGTCGATTGGCACAAACCCTTAGCGCCGTTGCTCGTGCGATTGCGAATTGATCGAGATTTGCACCTCATTTGAAATAGGGCATGGGAGTGCCAGCAACAGGTTCGGCCGACCTGAGCCCCTGGGCCGGTCGACCGACCTGTAGAACGGGCACTTCCTGCCTCTCTTTGGAAGTGCAGGCTACAGGGCTCGGTCGACCGAGCTCAGGGTCCGGTCGACCGACCTGCTACCCCGTGCACTTCTGTTTTTGGTTCGGTCAACCGACTCAGGGTGTCCGGTCGACCGACCTGCTGCTATTTGCCAACTATGCCTATTTTGCCTAGTTGCTTGAATTTTCAACTTTAATCGATTTGTGTTGTTCCCCTTTTGTTGTTATCATTTATTATCGACTTTGATGACTACTTTTTAGGGATTTTTGGAATATCCATTTCGATGGATCCTTTATCGATTTCTTTGGATTTTTATTCACGTCGTTGTATGTGAATTTTAGTGATTGATTGTTCCTACAATCTTCTTTGTGATTTGTCACTTTAAAAATATAAAGGTTTTCTATACTAGTAGTAAATATCAAAACTCTTTCTTCAAATGATTTCAACATTATTTTATTACAAAGCTCATTTTCTTAAACCGTTTTCCAATCTATTAGTATATACAAGCCTTTACCTCACTCGTATGAGAAATCTAATTAAACGACTTAGTAAAACGAGTGGTATGAAAGGCTTGCGTTTACTTCGTTGGTTAGTTGTTGGACTTGTTCGATTGAATCTCTTGTGACAATTTTCTAGTGAAGATCTACAATTTGTTCGTAAATATTTAAGTTAAGCTAGTGATTATGGGACATGAAGCTAAGATCATATATTTACTAGCTTACTGTAATTGACACTTCTCTTTGATCATGATGATCATTTTATGTTTTAGACTAGCATTGTGCAATGTCTTTGTGTTTTGGTTCATCGGATGTCACACTGTACGACGTCGTTGTTCCCTTTGATTGTGATTTGGTTCATCGGATGTCACACTGTACGACGTCGTTGTTCCCTTTGATTGTGTTTTGGTTCATCGGATGTCACGCTGTACGACGTCGTTGTTCCCTTTGATTATGTTTTGGTTCATCCGATGTCACGCTGTACGACATCGTTGTTCCCTTTGATTGTGTTTTGGTTCATCGGATGTCACGCTGTACGACGTCGTTGTTCCCTTTGATTGTGTTTTGGTTCATCGGATGTCACGCTGTACGACGTCGTTGTTCCATTTGATTGTGTTTTGGTTCATCGGATGTCACGCTGTACGACGTCGTTGTTCCCTTTGATTGTGTTTTGGTTCATCGGATGTCACGCTATACGACGTTGTTGTTCCCTTTGATTGTGTTTTGGTTCATCGGATGTCACGCTGTACGACGTCGTTGTTCCCTTTGATTGTGTTTTGGTTCATCGGATGTCACGTTGTACGACGTCGTTGTTCTCTTTGATTATGATTTTTTTCATCGGATGTCGCGCTGTACGACGTCGTTGTTCCCTTTGATTGTGATTTTTTTCATCGGATGTCACGCTGTACGACGTCGTTGTTCCCTTTTATTGTGTTTCTGGATCGTCGGACGTCACGCTGTACGACGTCGATGCTCCGAATTATTTGATTTTTGGATTTCTTGTGTTGATTTCTGGAATTCATGGTCCACCAACTTTTACGATTGGCATTGATATATATGTCATTTATTGTGGCTTGGTGAATGAAATTAGGAGTATGGCATTCCTTTTTATCTTTGAGAAGATCTTTGCGACATTGATCAATCTCTTATTGATTTTTCAATTACTTATTTATCACAGCTTGGCATTATGATTATTATACGTTTTGTCATATTTCTTATTCTATATCATTTCATCTGATATTTATAGTTAGACTGATCCGTTTATTATTTTCTTATTAAATAATACTCGGGTCAGACCGAGACGTTACAGGTGCTTCTGCTTGACTTTACATCCGGGATTACCTCCTTGACTTTTGGTTAACTACTTAGATTAGTAGTTTTTGTTGTATACATTTGAGATATAGACTCCATAATGTATACTTATTCTTTTGTGTAGTTCGTGTAACTATTCTTTTGTGATATTGTGGATCTTTTTAGATCACTACTCCGATGTACACTTCCTAGTGTAATATTCATATCTATTTCCGCCTTTGTGATATGAATTGTCTGTGACTGATTTATGTTATGTTTATTTCTATATTTGTTTCTGAAGATATTATAGCCACTGTGTAGTAGCTTTGAGTTTGTGTCGTATATCGGATTTCCCTCTTGATAAAAAAATGCATGTTATACTATTTGACATATCGATGCTCGCGCAAAACAATTACACGGATGGTCTCTCCTCAACAGCCTTATTCTCCGTGCTAGTTGACAGCATTCACCGTAATGATCTTGGCTAGCGTGGGTATAGAGGTGGGGCGTCACATTTTGGATTTCGATGAGACCGGGATTGGATTTCCATATTTGGATATCCGAAAACCACATCGATCCAAATTAATGATAGGTCATGAATCTCAAGTGAAGATGAAGATTCAGAGTGCAAGGGTTATCGTCGTTAACTCTGAGGGTGATTCCAAAATGAGTGTAACGAGATAATGCCTTCGGTTTCGTTCGAACCCGAAACGAACTTATATGGATTGAATGCTTTCAGAACATCGTCGGGTGGACGATGAGAATTCTAAGAGATGTGTTCTCCAAAGGTAATCGTAGCCTTAAGCCTCATCAACCGGGAATGGCTAAAACAGGGGAGATGCAGCAAGGCTAAGTGGGTAGCACCCATGTCGGATGAGATTTTTCCCTATCTCGAAGTCTCTTTTTATTCGGCTGTGTGGGCAGTTGTGAGATCCAATGTCGGGGTTGTCTTGTTCGAAACTGTCCAGTAAGGGGTGGTTCCGGCCTTTTGTTACAGGGGGTGTAGGGTGGATCCTCGTTACATTGATCTAGGCTACATATTGTGACGGGCGGTACCCCAGTAGCCCTGCCATTGTATGGAACCCAAAATCCAATAAGTGCCATCGGATTTGATTGTATTACCCACTTTTGTGGCTAGTATGTGGAATTTAATCATGTAACAATTTCAGCTATTTCTTATTTACTTGAAAACCCTAGACCTATTATATCACTGGATTTCCCTCAAATGTTTTGGTTAGCGTAAGGTAAAAACTTACCCATGTTTATGTGTGCGGAGTCTTACGTGATACCTTTTGTTTTCAAAGGTTTTCAAAGTTAAGCAACCTTAACCTGTTACTCATACCAGACCCATGTCTGACCTGGAATTTATTTCTGTTTATTCTTAAACTCTTGGGTACTCAAATTTTTACGAGTAGCCAAGGGATTCAGGTTAGTTTTGACGAATTGTGGAGGAGCGATGGAGCATGAGGCTTCAGCATTGCAGATATGTATAGTAGTTCCGATGTGTTGATCTCTGTATTGATATCCGTATTGTGCATTGAGTTGTAATAACTAGACATGTGTTTATAACTGTCTAGTATATGTTGTAAAATCTGTGTAACTCTGATAATTGTTGATACTATGCAATATTTATGTGATTAATATAATTTATTCATTCTGCTGTTGAGATTCCGATGTTGTTTCTTTCTTTCTTCTCTATCTTTCTCTTTTCTGTTCCTTTCTTTCTTCAAGATGATGCGACTTTCGGTAGAGTGAAAGTCGGGTCGTCACAGTTTCATTGAGTTATTCCAATCTACTGGAACTATCTCACTGAAAACTGTTCGAAGTTGTCTTTTGAATGAGAAGCTTAGAAGAGAAGGGTCATGTGTGAAATTAGTTTAAGATTAGGCTATGGTAGCAAGGGACTCAAAGAAAGATACAAGTGCAAAAAAGAAAGTCGCTAATGGTAAAGGTATGTCGAAAAGTATGATTTGTTATTATTGTCGTAAAAAGGGTCGTATGCACAATAAGTGTGAAGTGTATAAAATTGATCAAAAGAAGGCTATAGATGTGATACAGGGCGGGCATAGTTGAAGGTAGCGATAGTGATACTTCTTACGATGTCTTCATTAGTGAAGAGAAGCCATGGAAGATGGATTCGGAAGCCAGTTTTCACATTTGTAGAGATGTGAATTGTTTATCTTCTTATGAGAAGACTGTCAGCATGAATAGGACCGCCAATGGAGAAGAGTTTCCGATTTGTGGTATTGGATATATCCAGTTTCGTATGCATGATGGTGCGGTTAGAGAAGTCTCTAGAGTGAGACATGTACCTACTTGTTCGCATAATCTTAATTCTCTCGGTCAGTTGGATCGCGGTGATCACTTATGAGACTCGAGGTGGAGTTTTGAGAGTGAAGAAGAGTGGTCTTGTAGAGATAAGAGGAGTATTGGAAGAAGGAAACCTATATAGTTTGGTTGGTCAAGTAGTCGACTATGGGACTATGGGAAGCGAGCGACAGTTGGAGAGCCTAGTCCGCAGTCAGGTGGAGAGGTTAATGTGTCCACTGCTTATGATAATCGTGGTAAGGATCATATTTTAGACAGAGGTCTTCATGTTGATGATGCTCGAGGGATCAATAGTGATCATGTTATGAGCTCAGATCGAGTGATAGACGGGTTTGAGTTGGAAAATCCACAAAGACTGTACTTTAGTCTTTGTGGTATTACAAACGCTTTTAAGACCGATGGGTGTGGTGCACCTCATGGAAGGAGATGCATCACTTGTAGGCGGTGGTAGAGGTTTGTAATTTGGTATGATTGAGATATAAGAAGTTGTGATAGATCTAGATATGGCATGCTTGATATGTTGGAGATATGTGATTTTGCATCAAGGTGGAGTGTTAAATTTTGGTGATACAAAATCATAACTAGAAGGAAACAAATATGCAAAAGGGAAGAAAGAGAAAATTCTATTTCCTTTAAGTAATAGGCATATTTGGTTTGTATTTATTTCTCTCTCTAATTAGCTAATCAATTTATTTTTTGTCATCTAATATTAACTTGTCATTAAGTAATTGATGTTATAAACAGAGCCTAGGAGAGAGTGTGTAAATATGTGAAAACTATTTGCTAATTCTCTCTTCTTCCATCTTTGTTCTTCTCCTCCAACAATTTTTAGACACATAAATCAAGTCTCCCTTTCCTAATTTGTTTACTGGTTCAACTCGTATTTTGTTTACTTTTATTTTGTTTGATTAATTGTAAACAAATTTTGGTGAATCAATAAAGAGGGTGGTTGGATGGAATCTCTTGTGTATTGTTTTTTGATCTCATGTTCGTTTATTTTCTATCCAAATTTATCTCTTTGTGATTTGGATGATAAAATATCTATTGAAAAAAGCTTTCGCAAAGCAAAAATTTTCACTACAGATTGGTATTAAAGCAAGGTCATCGCAAAGCTTAGTGTAATTTTGGATTTAAAAAATTATTGAGATGTCGGAATGATTTCTTTTTCAAAGATGGCTATTTTGGATGGAAAAAATTAGGGTATTAGGAAGTCTAGGATGGAAAATGTTCTATACCTCAATGGTCTTCATGATCCAATTGATGGAGATGGGAGGAAGCCCTCTGATGTAGAAAAGAAATAAATAAAACTAATGTTATAAGTAAGGCACAATTAAATAAGAGCAGAACAAAATGATACTTCACTGATATGTTTTCTTTGAGGTGCCGTCATTTCTTTAATCTAGTAAACCTTCACAAAATGCATTGATAAGTTATAACTTTAAAATGCATCACCCAGTATGTAAAACAATCTGTAGAAGTTGACGTCTTTAGACTAACATTCGGATAATCCAAGAACTTTATTGCATACAGGATAGTAAGAATTGGTTTCCTAAAAGGTAAATATGGGAATTGTTAGAAAAACAGACAACCCAACCTTTGGCGCCATCCAATACACGCTTCCTTTGTAGGTCTCGACTTAGTGAACTTCATAATTTGCGATTATTTCCTTCTAAAATTCTAGCAACAAAAGAGATAACTAATAAAAAAGTAATATGCATCACATGATTTTCCAAACCCATTTGGCCAATCCAAAATCTGCTAATTTAACCGATCTATTTACGTCAACCAACATGTTAGCACATTTTATATCTCTGAAAAAATTGGAATAGACATTAAGTATCTAACTAAATGGCATACCTTCCAAAATATAATTTATAAGCATACAAAGAATCTCCCGAAGGTTATTTTGATGAAGTGGAAAATCAGACCTTTATTAAGGCATCGATATGTAAATCCACTTCAGTAATAATTTCGAGAAATTGTAGTGTGACGCCACAAAATTCACGTCCCTAGATAGCCATACTCTCATGTTGACCTAGCTAAAGTTGTGTCTCCTATTGAGTGCCACGCCAACAACCCCGTCCTATCTAGCAACCGCTAAGACCCTGGCTCGATCCATGCCTGAAATTAGGTAACCATACACGAAATTAGGTTTCCAATTTTTTGATTTAGGGCTTTTTTTCCTGAGAGGATGAGATAATTAATATAATCTCGGTTATAGGGTGAGAAGGAGATGGGCTACATGGGCCAGTGGGCTCGGGTAAAAAAAATTCCAAAATTGTTTACTTATTTAATTCTTTTAGTCAATAATTCAAAAGAATTCATTCAATCAAAATCTAACTTTTTAACAATTAAACAAGTGTGTGTCATTTGGAAGATGAGAGGAATTTGATCTGTTGGCATCGGACGCCGTCCGGGGAGGTGTTGCCCTCACATGTGTTGCCACCCCCCGCACCCTACTTTGTGCTAAACATTTTAAAGAAAAACTTATTTCTTTTTAAAGGAAAGTGTTTAATTTTTTGGACAAATATCTTCAAAATAATGTAACATGAGCTTGTATTACTGTGTTTGTAATTCAAATAATCCTATTTTTATTGTATTTTTTCCTATCTTATACCAAATAATGGCATTTATTTATAATTTAATATTAATTTAAATATTGAGTTCAATAATTGATATTAAATTGTAATTTTATATTGATATAAATATAAACTTAATATTTAATATCAATTTAATATTAATTTTTCCATTTTTCTAATTAAATAATAATTTAAATTAATTAATAACATTATTTTAAGAATACTAAAAACAAATTATGAACAATAATTAAAACTATTAATATTAAACAATTAATTAATCCGTAAAGATACCTCTTTTAAAGACCTCATTCCAACCAAAAATTCATCCCCTTTAGCACAAAATGCCTTTTTGTGCCCTTTCAAATATCCTTTTCGCTTCGCAAAGAACACACTCTTGAACTGAACTTTTATTTTTATTTTTTTGAAATTTTAAGACCCAAGTGTTAGAGATTTTTTGGAATATCCAAATTTTTAATCTTTCTCAAATAATTTTGAATTCTTTTTAACATTTTCGAATGAAAAATTGTAACATGGTCATTTTATTATAATGGACCCCCAGATCCTGCCGTAATGGCAAATATTTTCTAAAAAATATTCTTTATTTTTAATTTTTTATAAGTAAAATAGAAAAAACTATCATACAAATAACATATAGATGAACTACTCAGATGCTCCGCTCACTTATTGAAGAACAGAACCTAAGTGAAAATAATTTAAATTTGAATATTATATGAATTTCTTCGTTAATTAAGTGGTACATTTCATTTAGATGGATTACTAATTATTGTAGTAATTATTTCATATTTAAAATTATTATTATTTAATATTATATTTAACTTTTAATTATTATTACTTAAATAATAATTATTTATTAACAAAAAGTTATTATCGATTATTTGTTACTATTATTTAATAGTACTTATTATTTATAAATAATTAATTATTAATGAAATATTAATTATTTATTATTATTTTTTGATTATTGATTAGTAATTACTAATAGAAATTATTTCATATTCCAAATTAATTATGAATTAATATTATTTAATTGTAATCATTAATTATTATGTATAAATATTTAATTAGTATTATTTATTTAATTATTATTTATTAATTATTATTTATTACTTTTTAAGTATTTATTACAATAAGCTAACCAAAAAGGTTATAATAGGAATCTATTACAACTGGCATAAAATAGAGTTATTGAAAATTGACATCTATTACAACTGGCAAAAGAAAATGGTTGCAATAGACAAATATTATATTTGAAATAAATTTTTTTTGTTGAAAACAAGTTTATTGCAACCTTTTGAAATGAAACGTTGTAAAAAAACCTTTATTCAACTGGCATATTATGATCGTTATAAAAATACAGTTATAATAGAGTCTTTTTGTTGAAGTGTTATTAAGTATCATAAATATTTAGCTAAATTAACAAATTTTATTTTATGAAAATAAACCAAGCTTTGTAAAAATTAAATATGTTCATAAATATTAATAACAAATCAAGTATTAGACCATCTAACCTAGAGTTGGATAAGTCATGTAGGAATCTAGTGACAATTTTCTTTTTGATAAGTGATGTATGATGCTTTTGGGGAAAACGACATGTTGGAAGATATAAAGAAGTATGTTTGCCTCCTCTTTCTTTTCAAAAATCAGTCTTGCTTACATTATAATGTACTTTTTGTAGTGTTGTTCATACACCTTTACTTTTGGTTTGTACGGTTGTATGTATTGTTTTGTATGGTTGTACGCAATATTACATTTAGTCACAAGTAATTGTATGCTTAATACTTTGTTTATCTTTACTACTAATAAAGAGAATTCAATTAATAGATTTACTTGGTGTCTTTTTGAAATTCCAAACATACCTTTTTACATCTCATAGAGAAATAGTATTCAAATATGGGAATGCAGCCTATTATTCAAATAGAGAACTACATTATATGTTCATAAGCTGAAGTATCCTGGTGTTCCATATTGTCTATAAGTTATGTGAGAGTTTATTGGTCGAAGTCTCGCCTGATTCCGAGTTAGTATAAAGAAGTTATTGCAGTCTGAACAAAAGTATAGCGGCTTCTACCTAGACGGAGTTCAAATATGAGGATATAACATGCTATTTTCTAAGTACATTTGTTAGTCAGGATTATAGTGTGCATTCAAGAGATGAAGTATCCAAGTGTTCCATATTGTCCGTATTTTAGGTGGGGGTTCATCGGTCGATGTCTCGCGTGATTACGAGTTAATATGAAGAAGTTACGGTAGTATGAACAAAAATAGTGGCTTCTGCCTAGGCCGAGTTCAAATATGGAGATGTAGCATGTTATTTTTTAAGTACAACTGTTAATCACCAAAGAGAACTATGGTATACATTCATAAGCTAAAGTATCCGAGTGTTCCATATTGTTCATAATATGAGTGAGAGTTCATCGGTCGAAGTCTCTCCTGGTCCGAGTTAGTATGAAGAAGTTATTGCATTCTGAACAAAAAATAGCATTTTCTGCCTAAGCGGTGTTCAAATAGGGGATGTGGCCTGTTATTTTCTAAGTACAACTTGTTATCCCATTTTTTGGTCAAAACTAGGATATCCATGTTGTGTGCTTTTCCACCACGACCGGAGCAAAAAGAAGCAAGCAAGCATACATAAGTCAAGGGTTTCACTCAAAGTTCACATATAAAAGTTCATTCGGCGCTCCAACACTCAAGCCCATTCGGCGTCTACAACATATGGTTCATTCGGTAATCATCACCAGAGTCATTCGACATATCTAGAATAAGGTTTCATTCGGCAGCGTCATCCGGCATTCCCAGTGCCAAAGTACATTCGGTATTCATTCATTCGGCAGTATGAAGCAGAGCCTCATTCGGCATTTAGAGTTCCGGATCTCATTCGGCCAAACATGCCTCCAAACTCACCACCGAACCAAGCTCCACCGGTCCACTCCTTTCCTACCATCGAACCATCCCCTACCTATCACTACCGAGCTATGCTATCACCGGACCAAACCCACCATCACCGGTCCAAAATCCACCGAACCATCTCATCCTTCATCCTCCTACCAAACCCAAGCTCCACCGGTCCACTCCTTTCCTACCACCGAACCAGGTGACCACCGAACCGAAGCTTCTCCATCCTTCTCTCCAAGCATAGCCGAACCAAAGTTGCCAGTCCAGATTGCTTCAGCCCAGGCCCACCAGCAGCTATATACATCCAAGACCCCTGCCCCCAGCCTCACTCTATAAATAGAGGGGCAGGGGTACAACAATGGCAGAGAAGTTTGAGAGCTCAAGCCTGGAAGGAACTCTCAAACAACTTTAGATACTTGTAATCAAAGCTTTGTACTTGTAATCTAAAGAAAAAAGGAGAATAACATATAAAGTGGACGTAGGCACGTTCTGGCCGAACCACTATAAATCTGTGTGTCTTTTACAGTTTAGTCCCTGCTTTTTATATATTTGCATAAATCACCCAAATCACTAAATACAACATAAAATCAACCAACTCATACGACTTTGGGTGTTTGCGGCCATTATTTACGCAAACATTTTGGTGCTTTCATTGAGAGGAACCAGCTCCCGCTACATCGGATAGAAGTTGAATTTGAAAATCTAAGAGTTCAGATCTAAGAGTTATGACGAGACAAACAAGTAGAAGGCAAAGGCCAGAGAGAAGTGAACACCAAGGAAGTCAAGAGGCTTCCTCAGGAGGGAATCAAGCGTCGATCTTCATCACTACGGATGAGATGGAGGCCATGATGAGAAGACAGGAAGAGATGATCCAGAACTTACTTCAACAAATTGGGCAAATTGGAGCACAAATCCAAGGAGCAACGGGGTTCAGAACGGGGCAGGACCATCTGGTGCAGCACCAGAGCTAGGGGGCACTCACGCAGAGCATGTTGATCCGACCCCGGGAAGTGAGATGGGGGCATCCGAACCACCTGGTAGCAATAGAGGAATGAATGTTCAGCCAGGGAGGCATACACATGAAAACTCCCGCGGACTTGGGGGGCAGGTCGAAGACAGTGAACGAGAACTACAACTTGGAGACAATGACAGATTAGCAGAGATGGTTAGAAGAGCTATGAGAGGCGGTTTAGTAAACAGAGACTTGGAAGATGTAAACAGGAGTCCTTTTTCTTCTGCGATTAGGATGGCTAGGAACCCACCAGAATTCAAGCTACCATCATTGGACATGTACAACGGGAAAACGGACCCCACGGTCCATCTAACGAAGTATATGAGACATATGGAAGTGCTGGGGGCATCAGAGGAGGTTATGGCCCGGTGCTTTCCACTGTATTTGATGGACATTGCAACGTTATGGTTTAGGCAACTGGAGAGCGGCTCCATAGGAACATGGGCAGATTTAACTAAGAGATTCATGAGGCAATTCAGGGTTCATATTGAGAGACCCAAGAATGTGATGACTTTGGCAACCTTGAAACAGAAAACTGGAGAGACTTTGAGGAGCTTTCTAACGCGATTTAATGCGGCGGCAGCATCAGTGGATCGACCGGATCCATCTATGGTCATGATGGCGACTGTATCTGGAATAGCTGGTAATACAGAGTTCAAGAATTCATTAACCAAGGACCCGCCTATGAATCTGGGAGAGTTCTATCATGAGGCTGAAAAGTTTCTGCGTTTGGAAGATGCTAGTGCAGAAAGAGAGGAAGAAGATGACGTTTACGTAATCAAGAACGGAAACCCACCTGGAAAGGGTGCGGAAACTAGCAAAGGAAAAAGAAAGGCTGAGGATAATGATGACAGGACAAAGTGGCTACGAAGAGAACCACGCTTCACCACCTATTCAGAGCTGAATGAGAGTTTGGAATGGATTTATCAGGATACCAAGGGGCAGGTTCCGTATCGTAGACCAATGCGAAGGGATCCAACCTCTGACGAAAGAAAATCAGATAAGTTTTGTGTATTTCATGAATTGAATGGTCATAACACTAATGATTGTAGGCATTTGAAGGACGAGGTAGAAGGGCATATCAGGAACGGTATGCTCCTTCAGTATGTGAGGAGGCGAACTCCAGCGGTGGAGCCAGAGCGACCGCCCTCTACGTCAGCTAGAGGTGACCCTGGATCAAGGCACCATTTGATTATCCATTGATTGCTTGATTAAAATAACGATGAACAGGTCGTAAGCTTCCACTAACGCAATTAAATCGTTTACACATGTACGAGATCGCGAACGATCTCCAGGCATGCTCTGAATGATCATTAACTGCTTCGGAGTGGGAACTTACGCTTTGACATCCTTGCTTTGCTTTTGTTTCGATTTGAACATTTGAATTCTTCCTGTTTGGACATTTCTGCTGTAAGGTACTATTGCTTTAACATTTACAATTCTATGAAAAAATTATTTACTTGTATGCCCGTTGGATCGCGAACGGTCCACGAGCACCTATTGCATGGGAACGAACTGCCGAAGTCTTTGATTCGAAAAATTCCCCCAAACAATGACTCCAACACTGATAATATTAAGTCCCCCCCGGGCACACTCATTCGCCTCGAACGGCACTCGACTTCGAACAGTCACAATTCGCCTCGAACGGCACCCGACTTCGAACAGTCACAACTCGCCTCGAACGGCACCCGACCGCGAACGGTCACAAACTCGCCTCGAACGGCACAACTCGCCTCGAACGGCACAACTCGCCTCGAACGGCACAACTCACCTTACCTCAAATGGCTCGATCGCGAACGGTCGTCATTTGAGGTCCGCCACCTGATCACTGACTGTTACGCCTTACCTCAAATGGCTTGATCGCGTACGGTCGTCATTTGAGGACCACCACTTGACCGCGCACTGTCGCACTTTACCTCGAATGACTCGATCCCGAACGGTCGTCATTTGAAGTAAAGCGCTTGACCTTGAACGGTTACATTTCACTGCAGATGACTCGATCCCGAACGATCGACGCACGGATTTATGCGCTTGACCGCGCACGGTCGCACTTCACCTCAAATGACTTGATCACGAACGATCGTCATTTGAAGTTAGGCGCTTGACCATGAACGACCGCGCTTCATCCCAAATAGCTCGATCTCGAACGGTCGTCATTTGGGGCCATATAAAATTTCAAGCTCTTTACAGGTTGTCAACAGGATACGAACATCCAGCTCATGGCATTACAAAACACGCCTTCCTACCGCAAGGCATACTTTGGGGGGCAAAGTGTTATCCCATTTTTTGGTCAAAACTAGGATATCCATGTTGTGTGCGTTTCCACCACGACCGGAGCAAAAAGAAGCAAGCAAGCATACATAAGTCAAGGGTTTCACTCAAAATTCACATATAAAAGTTCATTCGGCGCTCCAACACTCAAGCCCATTCGGCGTCTACAACATATGGTTCATTCGGTAATCATCACCAGAGTCATTCGGCATATCTAGAATAAGGCTTCATTCGGCAGCGTCATCCGGCATTCCCAGTGCCAAAGTACATTCGGTATTCATTCATTCGGCAGTATGAAGCAGAGCCTCATTCGGCATTTAGAGTTCCGGATCTCATTCGGCCAAACATGCCTCCAAACTCACCACCGAACCAAGCTCCACCGGTCCACTCCTTTCCTACCACCGAACCATCCCCTACCTATCACTACCGAGCTATGCTATCACCGGACCAAACCCACCATCACCGGTCCAAAATCCACTGAACCATCTCATCCTTCATCCTCCTACCAAACCCAAGCTCCACCGGTCCACTCCTTTCCTACCACCGAACCAGGTGACCACCGAACCGAAGCTTCTCCATCCTTCTCTCCAAGCATAGCCGAACCAAAGTTGCCAGTCCAGATTGCTTCAGTCCAGGCCTACCAGCAGCTATATACATCCAAGACCCCTGCCCCCAGCCTCACTCTATAGATAGAGGGGCAGGGGTACAACAATGGCAGAGAAGTTTGAGAGCTCAAGCCTGGAAGGAACTCTCAAACAACTTTAGATACTTGTAATCAAAGCTTTGTACTTGTAATCTAAAGAAAAAAGGAGAATAACATATAAAGTGGACGTAGGCACGTTCTGGCCGAACCACTATAAATCTGTGTGTCTTTTACAGTTTAGTCCTTGCATTTTATATATTTGCATAAATCACCCAAATCACTAAATACAACATAAAATCAACCAACTCATACGACTTTGGGTGTTTGCGGCCATTATTTACGCAAACACAACTATTAGTCAATGTGAAGAACTACAATGTGCGTTCACAAGATAAAGTATCTCAGTGTTCCATATTGTCCATAATTTAGATAGGAGTTCATTGATCAAAGTCTCGCCTGATTCCGAGTTAATACAAAGAAGTTATTATAATTTGAACAAAAAATAGCGGCTTCTCCTAGGTGGAGTTCAAATACGGTGATGTAGCCTGTTATTTTCTAAGCACAACTATTAATCACCATGGAGGCTGCAGTATACGTTTACAAGCTGAAGTATCCCAATGCTCTATATTGTCCATAATTTAGATGAGAGTTCTTAGGTCAATGTCTCATCTCATTATGAGTTAGTATAAAAAAGTTATTGCAGTATGAAAAAATATATCGGCTTTTGCCTAGGCGGAGTTCAAATATGAGTACGTAGCCTGTTATTTTCTGAGTACAACTTTTAACCACCATGGAGAATTATGCTATATGTTCACAAGCTGAAGTAACCGAGTGTTCAATGTTGTTCGTAATTTAGGTGAGAGTTTATCGACCAAAGTCTTTCCTGATTCTGAGTTAGTATGAAGAAGTTATTACCGTCTGAACAAAAAAATAGCAGCTTCTGCCTAGGCAGAGTTCAAATATGGGGATGTAGTCTGTTATTTTCTAAGTGCAACTATTACTCCCCATGGAGAACTATAGTGTGCATTCACAAGATGAAGTATCATAGTATTCCATATTGTACCGTAATTTATGTGGGAATACATCGGTCTAAGTCCTGCTTGATTCCGAGTTACTATGAAGAAGTTATTGCAGTTTGAGCGAAAAAATATCAGTTTTTGCCTAAGTGGAGTTCAAATATGAGGATGTGGCTTGTTATTTTTTAAGTACAACTGTTAATCACCATGAAGAACTACAATATACGTTCATAAGATAAAGTATCCAAAGTGTTCCACATTGTCCGTAATTTAGATGGGAGTTCATCGATCAAAGTATTGCCTGCTTTCGAATTAGTATGAAAAAGTTATTGCAGTCTAAATAATAAAATAATGGTTTCTACCTCGGCAGAGTTCAAATACAGGGATATAGTATATTATTTTCTAGTACAACTATTAATCGCCATAAAAAACTATAATATACGTTCGAAAGCTGAAGTATCACAGTGTTTCATATTGTCTGTAATTTACGTAGGAGTTCATCGGTCCAAGTCTCGCCTGATTCTGAGTTAGTACGAAGAAGTTATTGCAATGTGAACAAAAATAGCAGATTCTGCCTGGGCAGAGCTCAAATAGGGGACATAGCCTGTTATTTTCTATGTACAATTGTTAATCATCATGGAGAACTATAGTGTGTTTCAGGAGATGAAGTATTCAAGTGTTCCATATTGTCCGTAAATTAGGAGGGTGTTTATCGATTGATCTCGCCTGATTCTGAATTAGTATGAAGAAGTTATAGCAATATGAACAAAAAAATAGCGGCTTATGCCTAGATGGAGTTCAAATATGGGGATATAGCCTGTTATTTTCTAAGTAACACTGTTAATCACTATAGAGAACTACGTTATACATTCATAAGCTGAAGTATCCAAATGTTCAATATCGTCCGTAATTTAGGTTGGAGTTCATCGATCGAAGTCTCGGATGATTCTGAGTTAGTATGAAGAAGTTACTGCAGTCCGAACAAAAAAATAGTAGCTTCTGCCAAGGCGGAGTTCAAACATGGGAACGTAACATGTTATTTTCTAAGTAAACTATTAGTCACCATAGAGAACTATAGTGTGTGTTCACAAAATGAAGTATCCAAGTGTTCCATATTGTCTGTAATTTGGGTGGGAGTTTATCGATCGAAGTCTTGTCCGTTTTCGAGTTAGTATGAAGAAGTTATTGTAGTCTGAACAAAAAATAGCAATTTCTGCCTTGGCGGAGTTCAAATATAAAGATGTAGCCTGTTATTTTCTAAGTACAACTATTAATCACCATGGAGAACTACTATACATTTTCGTAAGCTGAAGTATCTAAATATTCCATATTGTCCGTAATTTAGGTGGGAGTTCATCAGTCGAAGTCTCGCATGATTTCGAGTTAGTATGAAGAAGTTACTACAGTTTGAAAAAAAAAAATAGTGGCTTCTGCCTAGGCTGAATTCAAATATGGGGATGCTACTGTCAAATCTACTTCCACGGGTGCAACTAAAAATGCATGCACATTATGGTTAAATACAGGCCCACCTAGGCATGCATATATACTCGTCAATTATTATGGATATATATTGTGGTTTGGTTTATGATTCTATTTGATTATACATTATAATATGTTAATTATGGTATTTTGAATTGTTGCAATATATATGCTGAAATGCCCTTAGTAGAATAGTAAATAAAGATGTGAATGTATGTAACATAAAAAATGCTTTTAAAATAATCTATAAAGTTTTTAAAAAGCTATAAGATATAGACAAGAAACAACTTTTACTTACTATAACTTTTAAAGTTCTCCAAAAACTAGTTTAAAGCATTTAAAAAATGTTATGAAAAACAGGCAATATCACAGCTTTCACATACTATAACCTTCTAAAAACGCTATGAATTTTTTTATAGCAACTAGATAAATGCAATAAATAGTTAGTTATACCAACAATTATTATCCAGCTTTGTGACCAAATTGTATCTGGACAAATCGGAATAGTCAAGTTGTCAAATTACAAACCAAATATTCAAAATGATAACTCTAAAATTCAAATCTCAAATTCAAAAATATGGCTATAAGCATGCTAAAAAATGAACGAAGATAACCTACATGCAAATGTGTTTTAAGTGGTCAAAGCCAAAACTTCAAAATCCAAGGCTAAGTCTTGCAACGGTACTGAATGCCTTGGTCTAGTACCAATATAAAGATGCACTCAGTATCATTCCCATCTCAAATCTACTAAACACTATGATAAATACAAACGGTATGATCCTAGAAGCCTATTCAAGATGGAAGCCATGTCAACTAGTTCGTCATATTAGTGAAGTCCAGATAAATTTAATTGGTACTGACCCAAGAAACTTAACCAAATCAAACCTAAACTCATGGCTCTTAAAGTTCAAGGTAAATGCAAAGCTCATTTTCCAAGTAAGCATGGTTCGCTACCAATTAATGGTTCCATCCTCAAGAAGTGAAACACTAAAGCATATCAAACCCATGTCACAGGTCGCTACCAATATGAGGCCTCGTGTCGGTGCCGAACTAGGAGGCAACTTTTAATTTGGCCACGATCATTTCATGTAACCTTCTTTAGGACGTGAAGAATGTGGGGAGAACGTGGTGGAGACAAATGTGTTGATCTTCATCTATAAATAGGAGATGGGAGACACTATTTAGAGATCCATTTTTCTATATTCTAAATTTCTATGCTATTACCATAATTTCTTTGATCATCACATATCCATAGACCACCGATCCATAAAATCTCACTTTTAAAAGCATTTCAGAATCATAAACAAAGCTTAAGTGGATGTAGGCTAGTGCTTAGCCAAACCACTATAAATTTTTGTGTGTTCTTCTTATTCTTTTTCATTTTACTTCTTTTTTATTGTTCTCTACAAATTCTTAGGGTATTTGTGCCAACTTTTGGTGTAAAATTTTTGTGCTTTCACTTAGAGCTTTTCAATCTCCTACTATTTAGATCTATTTTCAGGTTTTGGATTTTTCCACTCCATGAAGTAGATCTAATAGTTCTTTTTCTGAGGTCCTTTATTATTTAGATTTTGCTAAGTCTATCTGGGATTTACCAAAGTAATGGCCTTGAGAAATACTAAGGAAAAATCAACCGCTTCCAAACCACTAATGATATTGAGAATGATGGCACTCAAAACGTTGAAGAAACCACTCATCTCAACACCACTGAACTTCAAAGCACTTCAGATATAATTGCCCAGGTTGAGATGGATAAGATTATGAAAGAACTGAACGACAAGCTACGTGAAAGTTAGAATGCTTTGATGATAGAGTTAAGAGAAAACTTTGATTTTATGACCCAGCTGGCTCCAGGTCATAGAAGGAATGGGAGAAAATTGTCACCTTTTACCTTGAAAGAAGATAGTTCCTCCTCATTTAGTGAAAGTCTAGGGAGGGAAAGCAGACAAAGAAAAGAAAAGGGCCTGGAACCGCGAAAATTGGGTCAGGCCAAACTCAAAGTGGAGGCGCTTAGGTCAATACCGAACCATCTCCTTTGGTCGACACTACGCTGGCTTGACATGTTTTGAATGGTGAAAATGTTGTTGATTTGCCTATTAATGTTGATGTTAGAGGCGATCTAGTTGTCGATGGCCAAAATGATAGAATTCAAACAGCAGTTGTTGACGCTTTGCAGAGAGATTGTAGAAATCAATCATCTAGACGAATGGTTCTCCTAGAGGCAAGAGAACCCAAATGTCATCGAATTAACCGAGACTGTTTGTGGAGCCAAACATATGAGGTTGTTCAGCTGATCCAATAGAATCATATTTTTTAGCATATATGGTAAATAAATTGGTAAACGAGAACCAACATAGAAGTAATGATTATTAAGGGTTCTCCTAGTAGAAACCCATTCATTGAGGAGATATTGTGAGAGGACTACCCTAGAAGGTTTACCATGTCCATAATGTCGTCTTATATTAGGGCCATTAACCTGACGTAGCATTTGTTAAAATATGAGTGGCATATAGTTAGTTCTAGTGCTACCGATGTTGTACGTTGTAGATGATTCCCTATATTTCTAGGAGAAGCTGCTACAATGAGGTTTACTCGACTGCCTTCAAGGTCCATATCTTCATTTGATCATCTGGCTAGAAAGTTTATGGAGTAGTTCAAGTAGCATGTTGCTTGCCCGAAGCATATGTTGTCATTATCCAACCTTTTCCAGAATTCTAGAGAATCTTTGAAAGACTTTTTGCGTAGGTTTAACATTGCTGTCACAGAGGTAAGAAATGGAAAAGAGGACATTATTTTGATGGCTTCGATTAGAGGGATACATCCCGAGATACATTACGATACGAATTTCGGCAAATGATTGAAAATGAAACCCCCACTGACCATGGAAGAGTATATAGAAAAGTAATTCGACATTTACGCTTATAAAAGGCAAGTATGACTATTGGGAAAATAAGTGGTGGTCAATCAGCTGAGCTAGTTTAGAGTAATGTGGCTATAAAAAAAAACCGGTGAGGATTCTAGGAATTTTGGTATTAATATAGGAAATATAAACAATAATTAAAAGAGAAATAACCAAGGCAATGTAGGTAGGAAATCAGACTTCAAGAAATGTCCAAGTTTCCTAACTATTAAGATTACACGCCAATGAATGATATGGTATAGAAAATCTATCTTGCTACGTAATGTACTGAGCACCACAAGAAGCCGACTCGAAGGGAGTCAGCTAAAAGAGAGAAATTATTTTAGAAACACAGGTGCTTCCATGAGACGTATGGCTATAATACAAATGAATGCACCCATATGTGGGACGTGGTCGAGGATATAATCCCAAAAAATGAAACTGCTGCAGTACGTGAAGGCCCCGTAAGACGGCGGGCATGTAAATGTACAACCCTAAGAGCAGTTGCTCTAATGGGGCCAGGTTGGGCCTAGCGAGGATAAGCCTAGGCAACTTGGGAATAGACTTTGTCATCAACATGATAACTAATGGACCTCATCCAAATGAGAAGAGCTGGAAAAAGATGGCAAAGGCGGGAGCTCGTTGTGACACATGGTACAGTAGGGTTGCTTTGTCATTAATGACGGAGCTCCGATAAAACAATTAAAGATTATGGCAGATAATATCGTATTTAGGAACCATGATGCAGACGGGGTCGAAGCGTCTTATTGATTGTAAGGAAGGTTCTTATTGATTATGGGAGTTCTTTAAACATTCGGTTCAAGAAAGCATATGATTAAATGATAATGGAAGGTCTGGATTTGAAGCCATGTAAATCTCAAATTAAATGATTTACCAAAGAGGCTACAAAGTCTATTAGATGTGCTGACTTACCAGTGGGTTTAAGTGAAGGTAACCGCAAAAGGGTGATGGTTGTGACCTTCATTTTAATGGACATGTTTTCTATACACAACACCTTTCTGGACTAACCGGCCCTTTCCAACTTCTGGGTGGCCTTAGCCCATGGTATATAATGATGAAATTCCTTATGGAGAACGACGTAGGAGTCATATAAGGTGACCATAATGTAGGATGTGAATGCTAAATTGCAGAGCTAAGAGAAGCAAAACGACATGAAAAAGGAAAGGACGTGGAGAAGAATCTTTGCGTCAAGTCAACTGATCCATAGCGACCACCACCTGAGCCATGGCTAAGTCGACATAGCAGATTCCATAAAGCTATAGATCCGAGGAAAGAGCTAGAGAATGTAAGGGCGGCCCCAGTAAAATTAACGATCAAAATCCCAATTAATTAGGATGATCCTACTCAGGTTCGCAAATGGTAGAAGATCTAATAGAATTTGTAGTGTGTTTTGTAATGATAAAGAAATTTCTGAACATGAAGAATTCAGTTATGCGTTTACATATTATTATAAAACTATTTTAAGCTGTTGTATAGAGGAGAGAGTTTGAGCTGATTGGAAAGTATTATATCACAATGCTCCGGACTTATCATATATAGATTTACTTTTTACTGTGAAGGAAGTAAAGAGAGCATTAAATGAAATGCCTAGAGATAAAACTTCGGGACCGAATGAATTTTTGAATTTCATATTTAAAAATATTAGAGTTGGCTTAAGTAAAAAATTATGAAGTTATCTGAAGAATTTTGTGAAGTAAAGTTGAATTTAAAAAAATAAATTTTGCTAATATTATTTCTTTATCTAAAAAGAAAGGTTCATTGGGTTTGGCTGACTTTAGACCAATTAGTATTTTAAATAATGCAAACAAGTCAATTACTAAGACTTTAGCAAACAGACTTAAATTGAAAATAGATTTACTAATTAATAGAGCTCAATCTGCTTTTATACAAAGGAGATTTATTCTTGAGGGATTGCTATGGTACAAGAAGTTAATACTTACTGTAACAAAAATAAAGTAACATGTTTTGTATTGAAGTTAGACTTTGCAAAGGTCTTTAATACGGCTGATTGGAAATTTTTGATAGAAATATTGGTTGCTAAAGGTTGTGAAAGTAAATGAGTTTGTTAGGTTGGGGACTTATTGTGCTCTACTAGTTCTTGTATATGTGTTAATGCTATTGCTTGCAAAATGATAGCATTTAGGAGAGATTTGAGGAAAGAGAACCCCTTATCTCCTTTATTGTTTGATACTGCGATTGAGGTTTTTATGCGGAATTTGGGAGCAGCTAATCATAGTGGAATTATTAAAGATTTTGATATTAATATTATTTCAGGCGGTTTTGCTTCACTGCATTATGACGATAATACTAATTTACTAGCTCTCTGGATTATAAATATATAGCAGTCTTATAGATTCTACCGTATTCTTTTGAAAAGATTTCTAGTTTAAAAATTAACTTTCACAAAAGTTCAAATTTAGATAGTTCGGACTATGATGTGATGATTGCTAACATGTTGAATTGTAATGTTGGTAGTGTTCTTCTATTATATTTGGGCTTAGTTATTAGACTGAACAAATTGCATAAGTAAGATCGGTAAACTTTAATTAAGAAATTTGATATCAAACTTGCTAGATGGGAAAGTTCTTCTCTATCTAAAATAGGAAGATTGATTTTGACTAATGCAGTTCTCTTAATGTTACATTTATAATGGCTCTTCTTTCATGGATATTCTAAATTGGTGTTGAATAAAATAGATTCTATTAAAAAAGTATTTCTTTGCATGGTGATAGAGATGGTGCTTCTTTGAGATGTTTGATATTTTTGGATCAAGTTTGTAAATCAATTGATCAAGATGGATTAAGGATGTTAAATATTTGCTAAAATGAATGATGCGCTTTTATATAGATAGATATGAGATCTAAGTAGTTATAGAGATATTATGGGGAGAAATTGGATGAAGAAACTGTATTTTAATGATCATTTTGAATGAAAAGTAGAGATTAAAGAGTAAAGACTACTTAATTTTTAAAAGAGTATTTAAATGCTAGCTCTTTTATTTAGGTTATATTTAAATTGTAAACTTAAAGGTAGTATAAATATATATTTTTGATATGGTATTGCATGCTAGAAGCAATTTTAATTGTTGTTGTATGGAATGAGTTCATATTTTAATGCTGCCGGTTTTTTGACAATGTTGGATACTGTTGAATGTTCTTTGCGTGAAAGTGCTAGCTATATTTTAAAGTCGGTCTTTGATATTGTACTTTGTTATATATTATTGTAGTGTTCTACGTTTGTATTGTATTAAAGTAATGTGACGACCCGGAATTTTGATATTTGAAATATTTAATTGACTTTAAATATTTTAAGGTTAGTTTAACTTAAATTTCAAATATCACTCTTATTTGGATAATTAAATAATTTGGATTTAATAATTCGAAATTGGTTAAAATAGTGAATCTTGATTTTAAGCTTGTTAAAAATACTTTGAAGGCTTATAAAATTTATATTGAAAATACTGAAGATAATGGAAGTTTTAAAATCGAATTTAAAAGTGGTTTGTTTAGTTTCGAAAATATATTGTTTAAATTAGTATTTAAAAATAGCCTTCCGAGGCATAGTCTCAGAATTCGAGGAAACCAGTTCCATTGGATCTATAATAGTGTATTATTATCGGATTTCAAATTTCATAGTGTTTGGAGTTGTCGTGTGACTGTACGGTATATAAACGCATTGTAATTAATACCGAAATTCAATATAACAACTGAGTCCAAAAAGCTATCTTCTCCATACGATCGAATTAGGAATGGAAACCTTTTCCATAGTGTTCGTATGAGGGGTATAACATTATAAACGCCTAGCGGCATGCCTCAATAGGAGGTCGGGGTTTTGGGCTACGATTTTGTGACGGTTTAAATTTAAAATTTAAATATATTTTGTCTTGGTCAAAATAATTCACATCTGTTCTTTTTGCCATCCCATCACAACTTTTTTCTTGTTGCTATAGCCTTCCCTGTAACATCTTATCTTGTTCCCCATTCCCAGCTGATAGCACGCAGTTTTTCTCCCTCTACATTTTAGAATAGCCAACAGTATCAAATAAAAACAAGGGGTTAGTCAGAGATAAAATCACGAGTTCCCCTGGTAACTTATCTTCCACTCGAACTTTTTGAAAATCAAAGGAACGAAAGCTCGCATTTTTCTTCAATTTAAGTACGCCCCTCTCTTCCTTTCGAAATCCTCATCGCTCCTTGACAATTCTCAAAAAAAAAATTACCGATCTGAAGCTCGCCATAGGCGATTATCCTAAATTCCCTAATTCTTCATTTCTTGCTCCACGCAGTAATTCTCTTTTTTTTTTAACTTTTTGCGTCTCTTCTAAACCCAATACCTTAGCTCCGATAAGTTCCTCAAATATCAATCATCGTATGATTAAAAAAAAGCATTCTTTTTATTTTGCTGCACTTTCCTTCTATCTGTTGCCAATTGGCCAACTGCTTCACAAGCTTATTTTGTGACGCTTTGTGAGGCTAGACAGCTTCGAGATGAGGTGCGTGGGATATTTTATCATGCAATTGATGGATATATGAACAATGCAATTCCTCTTGATGAACTAAGACCTTTATCTCGTAAGGGTGAAGATACACTTGGTGGTTATGCTCTAATTCTTATGTATTCATTAGGTGCATTGGCTTTGTTGGGGGACCATGATAGATTTGGGGCAGCTGTTGAATGGGTTGCTAAAATTGTACAATTTAGTATGGTCAAACCAGTTTCAGTTTTTGAAACTACAATACAGATTTTACTTTCTGCTCATCTTGTTGCTGGCGAGTTGGGGTTTGGAGCTGTGATCTCAGTGCTGGTAGAGATGATGGGCAGTGCCGTGTGTCCTGTGGATCGAAGACAGTGAGGGATAGCTAGCTTTCTTTTTATAAAATATATAAATATAAATTTAACAGAAAAGAATATTCGTGGAGATAAGATTTTGGGAAAGGAAAGAATTTTTTTATTGATTACGGTAAGTGGATTACTATTGTTTATAGAAACAGAAAACTAATCTTTATATAAAATATACACCCTTTTATTTACTAGTTTGATTTAAAATAATATATTTGGTGAAAAAATGTTTAACTAACTTGTTTAAATTTTTTTAGTCACTAAAAAGATTTTAAAGGTAAGTTAGCTATAAATTTAATTATTTGTTAAAAATTAAATCTATTAAACGGTAATTTATTGTTCGATTTGTACGAATATTAATAAATCATCTAATATTTATACAAGGTCTTAAATCGTGAAGAAACCAGGTCAAGATCAAAGTGGATTGCAAATAAAAAGCAAAGGTGAGTTAATCTCACTCATCTTGTGACGACCCGTAATTTTCGAGCACTTAAAATCGGAATATTTAATTGATCTTAAATATTTAAAAGTTAGTTATTTAACTTGAATTCAAATAACACTATTTATCTGGTAAATTATTGAATCTTGATTTTTAAAAGCCTGTTAGAATAATTTGAAGGCTTGCGAAATTTATATTGATAATACTGAAGATAATAGAAATCGTAAAATTGAAATTAACAGTAGTTTGTTCAGTTTTGGAATTTTATAGTTTAAATTGAATTTGAAAATAGCCTTCCGAGGCGCTGTCTCGGAATCCGACGAAACCAGTTCCATTGGATCCTTAATATTGAATTATTACCGGATTTCAAAGTTCATAGTAATTGGAGTGGTTGTGAGAGCGTACATTATAAAAACGCATTGGAAATTTTATCGAGACGGTTTGAATTCAGATTTAAATTAAATATAATTTTTTTCTCTTAGCCGACAATACGTACGCCCACCCCACAATTATCTCCTTCGTACTTTTTTTCCTCCCCTCCCCCTCTTATCAATATCACTTCGTTCAGAAAAGAAATAAATGAATAATGTCGCTGCCTCCTTCCGAGTACATCAGCCCAAACCATTCTGTCCTCTAAAAAAAAAATAATGGCCGAAGAAGTTTCGCATACCTCCTTTACTTGGCACAGTCGCGTCCCTCCCTTCTCCATCCAAACTCGAATCGAACGTTTCCCCTCTTTCTACAAATCAATTCGAATTGAATTTTCAGAAAAAATAAAATAAAATAAAATAAAAATGGCGACTTCCTTCCCAATTGTTCCATTCATCGATCTGCAGATCTAGGGCCGGAAGCACGACCGATACTCATGATTGGGAGGAATTTGGGTCGAGAGGATGCTGCTTGGGTAAGAGACCGGTCATGAGTTCGTTAGTAGATGATCGCGTTTTGGGAGTAGGAGTCGCGGTTGAGGTAGGGGGATTGGTAATGCCGATCGAGTTTAGGGTCATCAAGCTAGGCATGGATTGGTCGGAGGCTACAATTGAGGGCATTAGGTCAATTTCTGCACGCGAGCGAAGGATGGGTGACGTTTGATTATGAAGGCTGTGGGTCATGAGCAAGTTTCGAATCTAGGAAACGTTCAAGCGGGGCAGAGCGATAGTGGGCCACGACTATGGCAAGGTAGGGCAGTGAGGGTCGCGAGAGTGGGGTTCTTTCTCGAGACTGTGAGGTATTTTTTTTAGTTGCTTCGTTTGTTTTAAATCTAATGTTAATGGAGGTATAAAATATAGATTCAGAAAATAATTTTTTTTACAGCAAAGCCAAGTTTTATATATATGCAGATTTTATGTGTAAATAGTAAAATAGGAAAAACGGATAAGGTTTTGAAATTTTAAATGTTGAAGAATATATATATATATATAGACAGGTTTGTAATATAGGAATCTTAGGATGTTGTAAAATCTTTATAAAATTGGGATTTTAAACCTATACAGATATTTGATAAGTAATTTCAAAGAAGAAGAAATAAAATAAATATACATCTCTAAATTTTTAAATATTGCCAGTTCATTTTAAGATTAATTAAATTGGTGACTAATTTATTCAGTTAACTCATTTAATTATTGGGCTACTAAAGACAATTTGTTGAAAAAATTTATTAGTTTAAAAATTTTAAATTTACTGGTCTATGTTAAAAATAAATTAGTAAGGTGATTAGTTTGATCTATTAACATATTTAATTTATTTTAGTTCTAAACTAAATTATTTAATGAAAATTAGTTTAAATAAAATTATTGGTTAATTAAATTAAAGTTAGCAAATGGAAATTATTGGTTCGAATTTATTCGAATGTTAATCAAAATCATCTAATGTTATTCAAGGTCTAAATCGGGAAGAAATCAAGCTAGATTGGAAATATATTTCATACAATATCAAAGTGAGTTAATCTCACTCAGTATAAATTTAAATTTAAATGATTAAATGTAAATAATTGTTGAATGGTTGAGTTGATTGATAAACTAATATTTTTAAATTGGTGTATTATTGTGCAAACATCTGTGGATGCAGGGAAAACAGGTTGGAGGGATCCAACTGGACCCCTCAACTTTTATTTAAATTATTTAACATCCTCTGCTCTGGTTATTGGATATTCTATGATGCATTAAGTGGAAGTATTGAATGCTATGGTTTGGATGATATAATTGAGAATAATGAATTACCAAAAATATAAATTTGATTTTTGAATGGAAATGAAAGAAGTAAAATTGCAAGTAAAATAATTATAGAATAAATTTAAGAATGGCTTGGAAAAGAAATAAAGTGACTTTAAAATTCTAATAAGTGAATCCTAAGGATGAAAGGGAAAATTTAAATAAACAGGAAGTTGATGAATTTTAAAATGTCAGTGTTATTATTTAAAAGAACAAAAACATTTATTTAAAAGCTAAGATTTAAATTATTGGAAGAATAAAGGAAAAAGTTGGGAAAAATCTGGAATTTGTATATTTCAGTAAAAGTTTTAAAATCAAATGGAAAATAATAACAACAACAACAACAATAATTAAGTATATACTTAATGAATTTTGAAGTGAATTAGGTAATTAAAGAAATATATTTCAAACAAAATAAATTGGAAATCAATTTGGAGAAATTGATTTAGGTGATTGGAGTTGGGATTTTCTCTGGATAGCCTAGTACATATTTTAAAAAGTAAATCTTTAAAAATTAATTTGATGGATTAAAGTTGTTTTTATAGAAAGCAAGTTTTGTAAAATTTATTATTTCTAATATTTAATTTCTAAAGTAAGTATTTCCTTTTGATCTATTATAGCAATAATTATTTAAAGAGTGATTTAGTATTTGTTTTAAAAGTGTCAATCTAGCTGTATATTTTTATTAAGTAATCGTATTTTCAAATATTCATATGGTATGTATTTTTATAGAAGTACTTTTTTTTAAAATAAATGTTTTAAAGTATGAATTGCAAAGTAAAGTGTTTTAAATTATTTTTAAAATCTATTTTTGTGCTTGGTAACTTTAGAGGAGATAGAAATATCGGGAAGTTTATTTTGAAAAGAAAGATGGTTTTGGAAACTGTTTTCAAAGGGTTAAAAATAGAAAAAAAAATATTTGGGAAGATATTTTGAGGTTAATAAATAATTTGGGAAATTATTTATTGTTGGATGGTTGCTTGTGAATATTAATTGATAGTAAAATAATCGACTATCAATATTGGCCAAATGCGTTGATCGACCGGAATCGAGATTTATTTCTCGAAAACCACTTCGATCCGGTTTGTACGTTTCGTGAAAACGATTTTGGATTCGAAGATGGAGCAGTGAAGTGCAAGGGCTAGTCGCTACTAATCCTAAGGATATTTCCAAAATGGATCTAGTAGGAATAGTGCCTTCGGTTCCGTTCGAACCCGGGACGGACTTGTATGGATGAATGCTTGCGAAACATCGTCAGGTGGACGATGGGCATTCTAAGGGATATATATTCTAAAAAGGTAACGCTTAGCCTCAAGCCTCATCAAATGGGAATGACTGAAAATCAGGGGTTATGCAGCAAGGCTAGGTGGGTAGCACCCAAGCAGGGTGAGGTTATTCCAGTCTAGATGTCCCTTTTTATTTCGGCTTAGTAGGCGGTTGCTGATCCCAACCGCGGGGTGATCTCACTCGGGATTATCCAGTAAGGGGTAGTCCCAGCCTTGTGTTGCAGGGGACCAGGCGTACTCCTCTGTACGATGATCTAGGCCCCGTACTGTGACAGGTGGTACCCCAGTACCTAGTCATTAGTTGGAAATCCATTCTCCCTACGAGCCTTGTACGAGTTTTGTTTGTATTACCCACTCTGTGGCTAGTAGGTGGAATTTAATAATGTAACAATTTCGGCTATTTTATAAGTACTTGTATATAGACCCTATTATAATATCAGAGGATTTCTATAAAATGTTTTAGCTATCGTAAGGTAAAAACCCGACATGTTTATTTGTGGCGTGGTCTTACGAGATGCTTTTGTTTTCAAAGGATTTTTGAAACTTTAATTATCAATTGGGTGTGATCTTATCACGCTGGTATTCCAGACTGACTCGGGTATTATTTAACTGTAATGCTCGGGTCAGACCGAGTATTATAGGATACAGGATATGTTGCTGTGGAGCTCAGGAGACGAGCTGGATGACGATACGTACATTCGTACTTGTTTATATATGTATTCCGCTGTTTGAGTTATTGAGTATCTTGAGTTGTTGTATATCCATTTGTATGATATTGACGTTAAGCTGTGATTGATGTACTTTGACGATGTACATATATAAACAAAAATATTTAATGTTTGGAGTAAAGAGTATTTATTATCTATTATATTTTATTCCGCTGCGATGGTTAGATTCTGTTGTTGTTTCCTATCTTCTTCTTCTACCTCTTCTTTTTAAATCCAAAATGGTTCGTATTTCTGTACAACTTGAGTTGATTTAGATAGAATAGTGTTGACTCAAGGGGTACGGATTTGCGGGCTGTTACACTTGGTATCAGAGCTTAGGTTGGAGATAACCTTGGCTCTGCTGGGAATTACTCATTTAACATAGAGTCTATGGTACTCTATATTGAGTTTGAGCGTATTAATAGATATGAGCGCGTATTTGTTAGTGAATATAAATTGTTTTAATATTGCGTTGATTGATTTATTGAGTGGCATATGAACCTTCGTCGACACAGTCTGCGCAACTGTATTGAAGGGATTTATAAACACTTGAATAGAGCAATCGACACGGTATTGTTTTAAATATGGGTAAATGAAATAATTTTACCCAAAAACATATCTTGATATAAAGAATAGTTTTTGAAAACTATGTAGCTAATATATGGTTGCTTGGATGTTAGAAATGATGATATTAAAGTATTATCATTGCTAAGTGAAAATTTAACTAGAAATTGAAATATAATTAAAAATTTAAGGGATAAATTCATTATAGAATGAAATTTATAAATATGAATTATAGATGTAAATTATAAATTGAAATATAATTAATTGGGAATTTTTATAAGCATAAACTATACAAATGCATTTTAGTTAAAATTTGAATTAAAATAGAATTTGAAAACTTTAAAACCCCGGAGATTTTGGATGTAATTTGGAGGTAAATAGTATTATTGTTGTTTTTGGGTTATTTCTGAAAGGAAATTTGTTTAAAAATGGATTTTGAAAGGGATATAGCATTGTATTCACTTCAATCACTGGAAAATAACTTCGGTGATGACTACAGCATCATCGATGTTCATTTTCGAATTTCTGAGTGACAGATTGCTACCAAATTGATTTGTTCAGAAAAACCTGTTTGTTTTTGAAATTTCAAAGGAAATTTGTTGGGAAATAAAAACCAGGATTGGTTTGACTTTTGAGAAATGTGATTTGAGATGTTGGAGATTTCAAAATGATTTGAAACCAAAGCCGGGAGTTTAAAAATCCTGATAGGATGGGTTGTAAGCTTATAAAATTGAGATGATTTTTAAATCCGAAATGGAATATAAGCTTTGAAGGTTGGAATTTAAATTTAAAGAGAAAAGTTGAAAATGAAATTAACTTGGATTTGGAAATAAAAATTTGACTGGATTGAAATTAATTGAATAAGCTGAAATAATATCCAGTTGTATTCGAATCAGGTTGGAATCGAATTGAGTTAAATAAATCCGAGTTAAAATAAAATTGAATTGGAATAAAAATTCAGCTGGATTATTGAATGAAATTAAATTTTTACCTGGATAACTGGGAATTAAGTTGGATAAGAATTAGATTGAGTTAAATAAATCAGAATAACTTGTAAAAGAATTAGAAATCCATGAAATAAAAATATGCTTGGGTTATAAATAAGCATAAGGCTTGAGTTAAAAATAAAGGATGAATATATTCAAGCCTAGAATGAGTGTGATTGTATGAAATATAAGTTGGGACTTATGAATTGAAAAATGGGATAGAAAATCCAAATAAATAGTATTGATGAATTGGAGAATAAAAATAAAATCAAAACTTGAATTATAAACTAAATTGAACTAAGAAAATTAAATGGAGTGATATTTGGAGTTAAAATTCAAGGTTGTATTATAAATAAAGGAAGAACAAATTTGTTAATAAATTAGTTAATGAAATTGAATTGTGAGTTTATGATGAAGTTGGAAAATAAAACTCAAGTTATAAATCACATTCGACTTGGATCGATAGTGATGTAAATGTAATTACATTGTGGTTAATAAAATTTGATGGTAATTTAAAAGTGAATGGTAGAATCAGAACTTGAGTTATTAATTCAAATTTAGCTTGAAGTGTTAACAAATTAGATATAATTGAAATGTATCGAATAAAAAAAAGGGAAATGGGTTTAAATAGTAATGATTTGGATTGAAAATAAAATCCAACTAAGTGGAAATAAATTGGAAATGGCCATGTAATAAATTGGATGAACTGAATCTGAAAGGTTAAATTTGATAATAACAAATCAAATGAAATTGTAAATTTTAAAAGGAGATTTAACTGAAATAGAATTAAATTGAATGGAAGAGTAAGATTTACTTGAAACGAAATGAGCTTAAGTATAAAATTGGAGTGAATAAACTTAAGCTAAAAGATGGAAAAGAGTTGAATTGAATTCAACTAAAAAATTAAGTTTAATAATAGTGGATTGGATTTAAATCAAGTAAAAATAAATTTTAATTGAAATAAAATTAGGTGAGTTGCCGATAATATTTAATGGAATGAAAATGCTTAAATAAATAATTGTAAACCATTTAAATTATTAAGGAATTGAAATAACTTGAGACAATAAGGAAAATAGAATGTTTCGAGTTTATTAGAATGGTTTAAGTGAATGTGGATAAACTAATTATATTGAATAAATAAATGATGGAGTAAATAAGTATAAAATGAAGCGTGGTTTAAATAAGTTGAGAAATGGTTATTGAATGAAATAGATTGGATTGTCTTCGAGCTAAATAAAATAGTTTGGAATAAACAAATATGGAATGAAATGTAAATAAATGAATTGTAAATGAAATTTGAATGGAATGTGTCGAGCTAAATAAATGATTGTGAATGGATCAAAATAAAAGGGAAATTTGATTAGTAATGAAGATGAACCTAAGCTGTTAATAGTTTTGGATGCACTAGTTTGGTTAATAAAATTGAAATGCAATGAAACTCAGAATATATGGATTGTGAATAAATTTTCAAATGGAATAAAATTGAGTATAAATTGAGTTGAAATCCATTTCAATTGATTATTAAACATAAGTACTTATTTATTCACATAGATCTCGTCAAATTGCATAGAATAAATTGTCATTGGATGTACATGGAAGTAATTAAAATTCTATAAATTGGTGGGAGTAAATAAATTGATTTTTGAGATCAATTGGATTAAATATGAGTTCAGTTGCTTAAAAATAAATTAAAAGTAAATGGTTGAGTTTTAAACCATTCAAATTGGTGAAGTTGTATACGAGTGGATTGAAAACCATTCAGAATTGAATGAAAATGGTTATAAATTAATTGAAACAGTTGAATTAGCATGGAAACTATAAAAATTTCTTACGGAAAATATTTGATGTGCATTTCTTTTAGTATTCATATGTTTTAACTATTGCTAATAAGTGAAATATAGTTAAAGTGCATATATTTGGCACTTACATGTTTAAATTGAGTAAGTACAGGATCATGGAAGCCGTATGGCTGGATTTGGGTTGCATTAGCTGCTAAAATAATAAGCTGCTTGCTTAAAAATGCTAAATAAGGTACGCCTACACAATTAAAATAGGAAATATGAATTGTTTTTTGTTTTCCGACCGTGCGGGTCGATGTATATGTATTTATCTCTTTTGTCAAATTGCAAAAGCTCCTCCGTACAAAGGGGACTCTGTCAAAATTTTCCAAAAATTTTGGGAGTTAGAAAATTTTTGGAAATTTTGGAAAAATTTGTTAACGACAAAAGAATTTCAAATTGGAAATTGAAATAAGTTAATAAATGAAACCAATTTAAAATAATGACATGGATTAGTTATAAATGAAAAATAAAATTCAATATTTAAAATTAAAGATAAATTGAATTCGTATTGAAATGAAAGAATCGATGTGGATAGAAATGGATATAAACTAAAATGGTAAGATGAAAATGAATATAAGAAATATGTAAATTGCTTATGTTAACTTAAGAAGGAATGGTGAATTTTTATATGGAAGATTGATACTACAAATATAATCAAGATAATATTGGAATGAATAGATATTGGCATTTTGTAAGAAAGTCGATAAAATGTTTTTGGAAGTTGTGATTGGATAATTAGTGCTAAGCAGGATATGCAGGTATTATAGAGGGAAAGGAAATTTGGATTTGATTTCAAGAGATAAATTTGAAATGCTCGACAAAAAGTTATGTATTTAAATTTGGTGTGAAATTTTGATTGGGATTTGGATTGAGCCACTTGGCCTTTTGTTTTCTTTTGGATTTGGGGAGGCCGTAGAGCCATTTTGTAGTTGTACCGAGTCAGCTGCGCAAAGGAGACGCTGGCGAAATTTTTCGAAAATTTAGAGAGTTAGAAAATTTTTGAGAAAATTTTGATAATCCAAAATTGGTTTTAAGATTAAAACTTGGATGGTTGGGCATATAGGAATGTTTACTAACTAGGAAAAGGTTTGGAAAGTTAATAAGAATGATAATGGTCTTTTATAAAAAGATAGTTGGATAGGTGTTGAACTGTTTGGTTTTGGGAAAAGTAAACGGGTTTTGGACCATTCTTCCTAGTTAGTAATTTCGGGGACGAAATTCTTTTAAGGGGGGAGGAATGTGACGACCCGTAATTTTCGAGCACTTAAAATCGGAATATTTAATTGATTTTAAATATTTAAAAGTTAGTTATTTAACTTGAATTCAAATAACACTATTTATCTGGTAAATTATTGAATCTTGATTTTTAAAAGCCTGTTAGAATAATTTGAAGGCTTGTGAAATTTATGTTGATAATACTGAAGATAATAGAAATTATAAAATTGAAATTAACAGTATTTTGTTCAGTTTTGGAATTTTATAGTTTAAATTGAATTTAAAAATAGCCTTCCGAGGCGTTGTCTCGGGATCCGACGAAACCAGTTCCATTGGATCCGTAATATTGAATTATTACCGGATTTCAAAGTTCGTAGTAATTGGAGTGGTTGTGAGAGCGTACGTTATAAAAACGCGTTGGAAATTTTATCGAGACGGCTTGAATTCAGATTTAAATTAAATATAATTGTTTTCTCTTAGCCGCCCGCCTCACAATTATCTCCTTCGTACTTTTTTTTCTCCCCTCCCCCTCTTATCAATATCACTTCGTTTAGAAAAGAAATAAATGAATAATGTCAATGCCTCCTTTCGAGTACATCAGCCCAAACCATTCTGTCCTCTAAAAAAAAAAATTATTGGCCGAAGAAGTTTCGCATACCTCCTTTACTTGGCACAGTTCGCGTCCCTCCCTTCTCTATCCAAACTCGAATCGAACGTTTCCCTCTTTCTACAAATCAACTCGAATTGAATTTTCAGAAAAAATAAAAAAATAAAAATAAAAATGGCGACTTCCTTCCCAATTGTTCCATTCATCGATCTGCAGATCTAGGGCCGGAAGCACGACCGATACTCATGATTGGGAGGAATTTGGGTCGAGAGAATGCTGCTTGGGTAAGAGACCGGTCATGAGTTCGTTAGTAAATGATCGCATTTTGTGAGTAGGAGTCGCGGTTGAGGTAGGGGGATTGGTAATGCCGATCGAGTTTAGGGTCATCAAGCTAGGCATGGATTGGTTGGAGGCTGTAATTGAGGGCATTAGGTCGATTTCTGCACGCGAGCGAAGGATGGGTGACGTTTGATTATGAAGGCCGTGGGTCATGAGCAAGTTTCGAATCTAGGAAACGTTCAAGCGGGACAGAGCGATAGTGGGCCACGGCTATGGCAAGGTAGGGCAGTGAGGGTCGTGAGAATGGGGTTCTTTCTCGAGACTGTGAGGTATATATATATATATACAGGTTTGTAATATAGGAATCTTAGGATGTTGTAAAATCTTTATAAAATTGGGATTTTAAACCTATACAGATATTTGATAAGTTGTTTCAAAGAAGAAGAAATAAAATAAATATACATCTCTAAATTTTTAAATATTGCCAGTTCATTTTAAAATTAATTAAATTGGTGACTTATTTATTCAGTTAACTCATTTAATTATTGGGCTACTAAAGACAATTTGTTGAAAAAATTTATTAGTTTAAAAATTTTAAATTTACCGGTCTATGTTAAAAATAAATTAGTAAGGTGATTAGTTTGATCTATTAACATATTTAATTTTTTTTAGTTCTAAACTAAATTATTTAACGAAAATTAGTTTAAATAAAATTATTTGTTAATTAAATTAAAGTTAGCAAATGGAAATTATTGGTTCGAATTTATTCGAATGTTAATCAAAATCATCTAATGTTATTCAAGGTCTAAATCGGAAAGAAATCAAGCTGGATTGGAAATAGATTTCATACAAAATCAAAGGTGAGTTAATCTCACTAAGTATAAATTTAAATTTAAATGATTAAATTTAAATAATTGTTGAATGGTTAGGTTGATTGATATGCTAATATTTTTAAATTGGTGTATTATTGTGCTAACATCTGTGGGTGCAGGGAAAACAGGTTGGATGGATCCAACTGGACCCCTCAACTTTTATTTAAATTATTTAACATCCTCTGCTCTGGTTATTGGATATTCTATGATGCATTAAGTGGAAGTATTGAATGCTATGGTTTGGATGATATATTTGAGAATAATGAATTACCAAAAATATAAATTTGATTTTTGAATGGAAATGAAAGAAGTAAAATTGCAAGTAAAATAATTATAGAATAAATTTAAGAATGACTTGGAAAAGAAATAAAGTGACTTTAAAATTCTAATAAGTGAATCCTGAGGATGAAAGGGAAAATTTGAATAAACAAGAAGTTGATGAATTTTAAAATGTCAGTGTTATTATTTAAAAGAACAAAACATTTATTTAAAAGCTAAGATTTAAATTATTGGAAGAATAAAGGAAAAGGTTGGGAAAATCTGGAATTTGTATATTTCAGTAAATGTTTTAAAATCAAATGGAAAATAATAATAATAATAATAACAATAATTAAGTATATACTTAATGAATTTTGAAGTGAATTAGGTAATTAAAGAAATATATTTCAAACAAAATAAATTGAAAATCAATTTGGGGAAATTGATTTAGGTGATTGGAGTTGGGATTTTCTCTGGATAGCCAAGTACATGTTTTAAAAAGTAAATCTTTAAAAATTAATTTGATGGATTAAAGTTGTTTTTATAGAAAGCAAGTTTTGTAAAATTTATTATTTCTAATATTTAATTCTAAAGTAAGTATTTCCTTTTGATCTATTATAGCAATAATTATTTAAAGAGTGATTTAGTATTTGTTTTAAAAGTGTAAATCTAGCTGTATATTTTTATTAAGTAATCGTATTTTCAAATATTCATATGGTATGTATTTTTATAGAAGTACTTTTTTTTAAAATAAATGTTTTAAAGTATGAATTGCAAAGTAAAGTGTTTTAAATTATTTTTAAAATCTATTTTTGTGCTTGGTAATTTTAGAGGAGATAGAAATATTGGGAAGTTTATTCTGAAAAGAAAGATGGTTTTGGAAACTGTTTTCAAAGGGTTGAAAATAGAAAAAAAATTATTTAGGAAGATATTTTGAGGTTAATAAATAATTTGGGAAATTATTTATTGTTGGATGGTTGCTTGTGAATATTAATTGATTGTTAAATAACTGACTATCAATATTGGCCAAATGCGTTGATCGTTTCGAAGAGACCGGGATCGAGATTTATTTCTCGAAAACCACTTCGATCCGGTTTGTACGTTTCGTGAAAACGATTTTGGATTCGAAGATGGAGCAGTGAAGTGCAAGAGCTAGTCGCTACTAATCCTGAGGATATTTCCAAAATGGATGTAGTAGGAATAGTGCCTTCGGTTCCGTTCGAACCCGGGACGGACTTGTATGGATGAATGCTTGCGAAACATCGTCAGTTGGACGATGGGCATTCTAAGGGATATATATTCTAAAAAGGTAACGCTTAGCCTCAAGCCTCATCAAATGGGAATGACTGAAAATCAGGGGTTATGCAGCAAGGATAGGTGGGTAGCACCCAAGCAGGGTGAGGTCATTCCAGTCTAGATGTCCCTTTTTATTTCGGCTTAGTGGACGGTTGCTGATCCCAACCGCGGGGTGATCTCACTCGGGATTATCCATTAAGCGGTAGTCCCGGCCTTGTGTTGCAGGGGAGCGGGCGTACTCCTCGGTACGGTGATCTAGGCCCCGTACTGTGACAGGTGGTACCCCAGTGCCTAGTCATTAGTTGGAAATCCATTCTCCCTACGAGCCTTATACGAGTTTTGTTTGTATTACCCACTCTGTGGCTAGTAGGTGGAATTTAATAATGTAACAATTTCGGCTATTTTATAAGTACTTATATATAGACCCTATTATAATATCAGAGGATTTCTATAAAAATGTTTTAGCTATCGTAAGTTAAAAACCGACATGTTTATTTGTGGGGTGGTCTTACGAGATGCTTTTGTTTTCAAATGATTTTTGAAACTTTAATAATCAATTGGGTGTGATCTTCTCACGCTGGTATTCCAGACTGACTCGGGTATTATTTAACTGTAATGCTCGGGTCAGACCGAGTATTATAGGATACAGGATATGCTGCCGTGGAGCTCAGGAGACGAGCTGGATGACGATACGTTCATTCGTACTTGTTTATATATATATATATTCCGCTATTTGAGTTATTGAGTATCTTGAGTTGTTGTATATCCATTTGTATGATATTGACGTTAAGCTGTGATTGATGTACTCTGATGATGTATATATATAAACAAAAATATTTGATGTTTGGAGTAAAGAGTATTTATTATCTATTATATTTTATTTCGCTGTGATGGTTAGATTCTGTTGTTGTTTCCTATCTTCTTCTTCTACCTCTTCTTCTTAAATCCAAAATGGTTCGTATTTCTGTACAACTTGAGTTGATTCAGATAGAATAGTGTTGACTCAAGGGGTACGGATTTGCGGGCTGTTACACATCTGGAATTTCATTTAAATTTAAATAGTTAAATTTAAATTATTGGTTGGGTGATTGAATTGATTGAATATGATACGTTATATATATATATATATATATATATATATATATATATATATTAGAGTGATAGATTTTCCGCATTATATAGCGGATGAGACCCTATGCGCCCCGCATAATAGCGGATGACTCTATATACCATGATATTCCACCACGAAGTGGAATTGGTATGTTATATTGTGCTAACATCTGCGGATGCAGGGAAATAGGTTGGAGGGATCTTTGGAATTGGTATGTTATATATCTGTGGATGCTATGCTTAGATCGAATATCTTTTGGGTATACTGAGTTATCAAAAATAAAAAGATGTGATTTTTGAAGGAAAATAAAAGAGATAATTTTTAAGTAAAATAATTATAGAGAATTTGGATAAATTAAAGAATGAATTGAAAAAGGATAAAAGTTGATTTTTAAATTCTAATAAATTTCCAAGTATGGTAAAGGAGATTTTTGAATAAATGGGAAAAAATGAATTTTTAAACTTAAGTGTATTATTTAAAGGAATGAAAGATTTATTTTTAAATTCAGGATTTAAATGGTTTAGGAAGAAATAAAAGAAGAATTTTGAATAAAGTATGAGTTTGGTATTTTCAGTTTAAATAAGATTTTAAATCATAATAAAGGAGTGAAATGTAGAAATTTATGGATTTTAAAATAAATTTGGGTAAGTAAAGGAATTTATTCTAAAATGAAGTTAGTTTTGAAAATCGATTTGAAAACCGATTAAGTGTTGAAACTGTGGATAAAGGAGAATGAGATTGTGAAATTTACAAACAGGGTTTATAAATAAAGTGCAATATTTATCAAAGGATAATTTTGGATGTATAAATTCAGGATGGGAATTTATAAAGGAATGGGTAATTTGTTTTAAAAAAATAAATAAGGGTTTATGTGTAAAAGTGTGAAAGGAAAGTGTATTTCCCTGTAAAGCCAAGTACGTTTCAAGCAAATTTTTAAGTTAAGTTTTGAAGTTGTTTAAAATAATGTTTTTGAGAATTATCATTTAATTGTTTAAAATTTTAAAAGTAAATATTTTATTAAATTAGTTATAGTGGTAATTATTTTAAAAGGTTAATTGGTATTATGGTTTAAAAAGATAATTATTAATATTTATATTTTATAAAGTAATTTTATTTTAAAGATAGTTTAGCTAAACTTTTTATTTGAAAAACTTGAATAGAATTTCGTAACTCTTATTTTAAAACTTGTTTTGGCTTAAGTTTTACAAGAGAAGTTATTATAAAATTTCATAACTAGTAGTTTAAATAAAATCTTTTAAGTGGTTTTTGTTTTAAATGTTTAAAAGTATATTTTTTTTTGGGTAAAGTGATTTCAAATTATTTTAAATCTAAATATTTGGACTCGGTAATTTTCAGTGGAAATAAACAATATTTGGTAATTATTTCTGCAAGAGGAAAGTAATTTGAAAACTGATTTCAAAGGGTTGAAGTATGGAAAATAGCTTGCGAAGATATTTTTAAATAAATAATTTGGAAAATTATTTAAAGCGTAATGGTTGTTTGTGGATGTTATATGATAGTTAAATAACCAGCTATCAATATTGGCTAATGCGTTGATCGTTTCGAAGAGACCGGGATAAGGATTAATTTCTCGAAAACCACTTCGATCTGGTTTGAATGTTTTCGTGAGGAAAACAAGAGCTTGGAGTCAAAGATGGAGCAGAGAAGTGCAGGGGCTAATCGCTGCTAATCCTGAGGCTGATTCCAAATGGATGTAGTAGGAGTAGTGCCTTCGGTTCCGTTCGGACCCGGAATGGACTTGTATGGACGAATGCTTTCATAACATCGTCAGGAGGACGATGAGCATTCTAAGTGAATGCATGCTAAAAAGGTAACACATAGCTCGAGCCTCATCAACCAAGAATGGCTAAAACATGGAAGGTGCACACAAGGCTAAGTGGCTAGCAACCAATTAGGGTAAGGTTATCCCTATCTAAAGGTCCCTTTATTTTCGGCTGTGTGGGCGGTTGCTGATCGCAACCGCGAGGTGATCTTATTCGGACTATCCGGTAAGGGATAGCTCTGGTCTCGTGATGTAGGTGATCAGGGTGGATCCTCGGTACGGTGATCTAGATCATGTACTGTGACGGGCGTTACCCCAGTAGCCCTGTCATTGATGGAAACTCATTCTCCCTACGTGCCTTTACAGTTTTTTTGTAGAACCTAATAATGCTGGAATTTAATAATGTAACAATTTCGGTTATTTGAATAAGTATTTGCATATAGACACTACTATAATATCAAAGGGTTTTATAAGAAATGTTTTGGTTATCGCAAGGTAAAAACCCGGCATGTTTATTTGTGGTTTGGTCTTACGAGATACCTTTGATTTCAAAGGATTTTGAAAACTTTAGCAATCCAATTGAGTGTGTTTTCTCACGCTAGTTTTCTAGACTGGCTCGGGTGTTATTTAACTATAATGCTTGGGTCAGACCGAGTATTATAGATACAGGAAGGTATGATGTGGAGATCAGGAGACGAGCTGGATGGCGAGATGTATCACACATATATAATGTATTATCCACTGTGTATAGTTCGCTGCAAATTCAGTTTCTATGTGGACAAGTTATCATAACTTCCAATGTTGTGTTTTGTTGATATTGTACTCTGATGATGTATATATAAAACAATTACAGTTTTCTTTTGTATAAAGATAAGCCATTATCTATTATATATTGTTCCGCTGCGATTGTGAGATTCTGATATCGTTTTCTAATTCTTCTTCTACCTCGTTCTTCTTTACCCTAATGATTCGGTTTACCGGCATTCGATTGTTCGACATTTGATACAGTGGACGTATTGATAACGATTTTTGGGCGTCGAAAAATCAGGTCGTTACAAGGAATTTCTAATTTATGCATGTTTCGTATGTTGATGGTTAATGCAGGTGTGATCTATTTAGCATGTTGTGTTGTCTGTGTTATAATGTATGTATGTATTGTATGTTGATGGCTTATGCATGTATGGTCTATTCCATGTGTTGCAATGTATATGTTTTGGATGTTACATCGAGTGATGTTTATGCTGTGCGATGGATTGTATTGAACTTAATAATATTGTGTAAATTATAGTGAAAGTTGGACCCACATCCCTAAAACCAAACATAATCCTCCAAAATTCCCTCCGTTTCAAACTTTATAAATCGGGTCCCTATTTTTGTTTCAGCTTAAATTTTTTCCATAAGTACCCTCGTTTATTTGTCGTAGTGCTTTTGATTGCAGCCAAGAATTGAAATCTATGTAGATCGATCTACTTTTTAAAATCATATTTTCGCTTTATTATGGCTTCATTATCTTTCTAGGTAAACATGCAATCTACTTTCAATCGACGGTTTTTCTATTTTAGTTGACTATGTTTCTTTTCTTATCAGTTATTGTAAATGATTGCAGAATTCAATGAGTGTTCATGGGATAAAGTTTGATTCTAGTAGTAGAAATGTAAATTGAATTATACTAGTTATATTGTAAATAAAAGCAAATTTGTCTGCAAAGATTGTAAATAGTTGCAGACTTGTCTACAGATATTGTAAATAATTACAGACATGTCTCCAATTAATGTTAATAAATGAAGGCTTGTGTGCAATTATTGTATATGCATGCAAAATTATCTGTCGTAAGTTGTTTATGATTTTTATGATTGTTTATAAGTGAAAGATTGATCGTAATAATATTTGCATATTTATTAGCAAATAATCTATTTTCTAGTTGTAATGGATGCATTCTTTTTTGGTTCGTTTATTATTTATAATTTTGTTATTATAATGATGTTTTGTTATTTTAGTTTACAGTATTGCGGGGAATATTGGTGTTTTAGTGCTTTTGATGGTTGGACGTGATAGCTTTTCTTTACGTGTTCATTTTGATAGTACAGTTGATATGTTGAGAAATGCTATTTGTGGTAAATGGTCTGATTTAAGTCTACTATCGTTTGATTTATATTATGTTAGAGATGGTATGATAAGGAATATTGAAACTAATTTCAATCTTCAATATATTTTGTTGTTGTTTGCTCATAATCATGAGGATTACTTGGTTATTATTGTTGACATTGTTCATTCTAGTTGTTCGGTAAACAATGTTGATATTATTAAGTCAGATGCTAGCACCGGTGATTCTAATATTCATTTAAAGCGGTTATTGAGAAATGATTCCAATCGATCTGTCTTTACTGGTGTTGGTCAACAGTTTCCAGGTGGTGTTACTGAATTTAGGCTCAATTTGATGATATATAATATTAAAAATGGGTACAAGCTTGATTTGGTTAAGAATGACAAGGAAGAGTCACTGTTATTTGTTCTCAATCTAAATGTAGATTCAGGGTGCTTCTATTAAGTTTAATCTTCCTGGCTATTTTGTTATAAAGAGATTTAAACCTGGGCATTTTTGTGGTATTGGAATTCTTGATATTAATGATCCCCTAGTTTCAAGTAAACTGATTAAATTGTTGGTTTGTAATCATATTTAAGCTAATCCATTGATGAAAACGAAGGAATTGTTAATCTTTTTCAAACAGAGTATAGTATTATTTTGAAGTATTATTTTGCTTATAGTGGAAAGAGGTTGGCTTTAGAAGATTTATATGGAAGTGATAATGATGTCTTATCATCACTTGAAGTCTTTCTGTGATGTTGTTCTTGAAACTAATCCTGGCAGTAAAGTTGTTTTGAGAATAATTCTGGTCCTCATCAATTTGAGAGGGTTTTTATCTGTTTTGAAGCTTATGCTCAGGATTTTCAATTTTTTCGGCCATTAATATTTTTGGATGCTACTTTTATGAAGGGTAGAGCACAAGGTTGTTTGATGGCTGCTACAGGCAAAAATGGCAATGAAGGTATGTTGTTTACTTTTTTTATATATATCCGCTTCAATATCTTATATTATTCTAACCTATTGCTGATATGTCTGCAATTAATATTAAAATTTGTTGATTTTTTTGCAAAATTTCACGTCAGTTGTAGAAAATATGAAATTGTTAGTATCATATACTTGTATATTTGCTTCTTCTTACACTCTTGTATTTTATGTAATTGTTTTCAAACAATTCATATTGTATATGATATAATATTATGGTTTTAATTCTATTATACAGATTGTATGCATACTTGGCTGCAACAATTCATAATTATTTTCTAGTCAACAGTATATATTACAAAAATTGCATATTATTCTATACTATTTTACAATAGTTGCTTACATGCAATTATTTAGATTTACTACTGTAGTATTGTTTTTTTACTTTGTCATTTATATGTTTACTATTCTATCAGGTATTTTCCCTTTAGTTAATTGCAATTTTTTTTGGTGAAGATGAAAATAATTTGATTTGGTATTATGAACAACTTAAAAACTTTCTAAAAGACGATCTTAGAAATTTTGTTTTCATTTCTAATCGGCATCTTGGTCTTCTTGTTGCTGTTCCAAAAGTGTTTCCCAATTCATCACATGGTTCATGTTTTTATCATTTGAACAATAATTTAAAAGTTTCTCTAATGAATTTTCCAAATCTACCAAATGTTTATAGATTTATTTGCACATGTTGCATATGCTTCTAACTTGGATGATTTCAATATAGCATTGAGAAATTTTGCGGATGGTGGTGGATCTACCGTGGCAAACTTTATGAATGGAATTCCTTTTCAGAGTCTGCTAATGTTTTTTCCCTACATGTCGTTATGGTGAAATTTCATCTAATTGTTCTGAGAGTTTGAACAAATGGATTTTGGAAGAAAGGTATTTACCAATCATTGTTTGCTTGGATAAAATAAAAATTAAGGTAATGAAGCTTATGTCTGATCGTTGAGAACTTGTCGGTAGTTGGAATAGCATTTTTTGTCCAGTTAATGAAAATTATTGGAGAAATTTACATTTGGAGGGAGCTACATGGTTTGTTATTAAATCAAGTGAACATGTATTTGAAGTTCATTCTCCAGTCCGACAATCTATTGATTTGTATAATAAGGTTTGTTCTTGTAATTTATAGCAAATCTACGGCTTTTCTTGTGCTCACGCTATTGGATGTATTTTGAGTTGTGTATGATTACATTGAAGATTATTTTAAAGTTTTGTATTTTCGATCAGCTTATTCTCATGCAATAAATCTAGTTATAAACTTTACAAAAGAAGATGTCTTACCTGATGCTGTTGATATAACATCTCCAATAGGCAAAAGAATGTCTGGCCATCGATCAGCTTCTAAGAGAATAAAATCTGCTGGTGAAATTACAAAGACTATTAGATGCAGTTCATGTAAGAAGTTAGGTTGCAATAAAAGGACTTGTCCTTTCTAACACATGTAGCGCCGTTGTTTTTTCGTTCGGAAATATCTAATACACTGCTAAAACATCATGTTTTCTTTATTTCGTTTTTGTTTTATTTTTCTATCACAATTATATTGAATATTTACTGTTTTTAAGTGAATGAAAAAAATATTTCTAGCATGTCTGCAACAGTTGAGCAATATTGCTGTCATATCTGCACTTTTTCTGAATATTTGTCTATATTTCTACACTTTGTAAATGTTGTTCATACTTTTTTGGAACCATTCTAATACTTTTCTTTATATCTGGGTAAATGTTTTGAATAATTGCGTACATGTTTTGAACAATTACATAAATATTCTGTTAATTTGCAACTTTTCTAATAATTTTCTGAATAATTGCATAAATTTCTGCAATTATTCAGGATAAATGCAGACATATCTGCAATAATTTGAAGATTTTGTATAAATGTCTGAAGTTATTCTGGATAAATGCAGACATCTACAATATTTTGAAAATTTTGCATAACTGTCCACAATTACTCTGGATAAGTGCAGACATATCTGCAATATTTTAAAAAAATTGCGTAAACTTCTACAATAGTTCAATATATTTTCTTCCTTTTTCTTCAACGATACATATAATTAAATTCAACCTCGGAAAAAGCTTATTTTGTCATTTTGATAACTATTATCATATTGAAGCATTAAATTTGGCTTTCAAACACCTAAGTTTGCCAGTATATATATTTTTCATAATTTCTATAATAAACACCACAGTTACAAAACATCACTACTGTTTGTTGGCTTCTGATGATAAATATTGTTGTGTTAGTCTTTTTGCGATGCTCCAGCTATATGGTTTACACGATAGAATTTGACATACTAATTTAGTTCTTTGTATTTCGATAGCATCATACCCATATTTTTCAGTTGCTCGTACTCCAGAAAAATTATAGAAGATATTATGCATAAACTCAAAATTAGCATCGGCAATTCCTACGATATCAATCAGATTTTGGAAACTATGTGTCAAATTCAACTCAGCAATAGCCTACATTACCGTATTATGAACATTTCATTTACCACGATGATATAGCATATACGGTGTGAGTGGAACTCAAGAATTTTCAAAGGAGTTCAAATGTCAGCTAACGTTAGAATTATTCTCATTACACAAGATTGCAAACACTTATTGAAAAAATCAATGGATTTGAAGAAGATTTTGAGAGAGTTGATAATTATCTTGTCTGATTTTGAGATCATAATCGACCCGAACTTAGAGATCCACCCTCCTTGAGTTCGATTTTGATCGGTTGTGGATTTTCAGCAGCATTTGTTGATGTAGATTTTTCCATCTTGATTACATCGGCTTCCATTTATAATGCTTGTCTGAGTTTATTTAGATCTGAGATATTTTGCCAACTCGTCTGCAATCTTCTGCGTATTTGTTTTATCGCGTGCTTTCTCGGTGATGCTGCTTGTTGTTTCGTGTATGGGTTGGAACCACACGTGTCCGTGTTTTGTTTTTATTATTTTTTTATTTTCTCTGTGTCTTTTGTTGTATTTTTGTTTTGCTTTTTCTTGCCCAAGTTGCATATATGGATGGTTTTGAGTGCGTGGTTTTCTTATTTTTACTTCTCCATCTGTAAGTCAACTTGAGTTTTGGCATTTGCATTGGTGTGCTCTGGACATGATTTGTACTCTTTTTCCTGGTAAGGCACCCATTTAGGTCAGGTTGATTGCAAGGTTTTAATGAGGCATATCATGGACATATATGATTTTAATCATTTATAGAATACCCTTCTTTTCAAAAAAAAAACGTAGTTTTCACATCTTTCTCTTATGGTATTCATTGTAAAAATTCCGTAGTCAACCCTGCAAAAATTACAGATAATTTTTAAATAATTTCGAATAATTACAGCATGATGTGCAAATACTTCAAGTTTATTTGTTGTGGTGTACTTACGAATCACTATGTTGTCGCGGGCTGTCTACAAATGTGATTAAACTAGAAGGTTCGTGATCTTTCTTTTTCAATTTTTTTAACAAGCCAATTACATAAACAGGAAAGTATTGTCAAGGACAAAATTTCTCAGCATTTTAGCCTCAAGGACAGACCTTTAATATTTTAGCTTGAACGATGTAACGATCGGGAATTTTCGACCCCCGAAAATCGGCTTTAATACATCCACTGTATCAACTGCCGAGCAATCGAAGGCCGGAAAACCGAATTGTTAGGGTTAAAGAAGAAGAGGTAGAAGAAGAAAGAAAGAAGAAAGCAACAGAAACAATACCAGAATCTCACTGTCGCAGCGGAACAACATATAATAGATAAATGAATAACCTTTAAATCAAAAGAACTGTACATTTTATACATTACATTATATTATCAGAGTTTACAACAACAAACAGCGAAAAAGAAATATTATATATTAGTTGATACGCCATGCCATCCAGCTTGCCTCCAGATCTCCACAGTAACTCCTGAATTCCAGAATGACCTGATAACCTGACTCTAGATGCCCGTGTGGAAATTGGTGGGCACCCAGAGTTTAGGAAGGGAACAATAAACTCCAGGTCAGTCATGGGGCTGGTGTGAGAACTTAAAACAGTTATATCTTTAAAAACAAACAAAGAAATATTTTAAAATAAATCCGCAATGCTTTTGGAAAATGTAACTACCATAAGGCCTCCCGCACACACACACACAATGCAAACGCAGAATCGGAGGAGGTTTCTCCTTATGATAGTCGAACATGCTTGATACACAAATTTCTTTGATATTATTTCTATAAATGCAAAGTATAGGAAAACATTTCGAAAATATGATATAAATCTTAGCCAACATACGACCATTATCGTATGCCTACTATAGCTACCATGTTTAATAGCAGGTTACCACCACATTCCATGGCAGGTTATACAACTAAAACCATACAAGGCTCGTATTGTTTCTTTGGATTTCCAACAGACGGCCAGACCAAGGAACTTCCCATTGCCACATGGGTACGCCTCTGGAAAGACGCCCCGAGAACTTAACCAGATCTCTGTCAACACAAGGCCGGGTTACCTCTGAAAAGTAGGTAACTACTGACACGAGTATGCCATCCCCCGGTTGTAAACAACCTTTATCCGAGGATCTTCAACCAATAACAATCATAAAGTCAAATATAATATTTGCGACATCCACATAAGTTAAGTATCTGGGCTCCATACCATGATACCACTTCTATCCAGAAGGAAATGCACATACCCTAAGGGGCGCTACTCCCTATGACCTTGCCGCATCTTTCCTGTTTTGACCATTACTGGAGTGTGAGGTCCGACGAAGTCTCGTCCACAAAGCTACGCTTTATGCAAAAGCTATGCTTTGATCAACAAATGATCAGCATCACTTCGTATGCCACATTACCAGATTGGGAATGTATCACTAGTAACCATCAACTACATAACCTCTGAGCTCGTACGTCTCAGAGAATGGTGTTAAGCTAAGAGAATAAATTCTCCGCCACCAACAGAAATGTATTTGATAGAAATCAGCTTTACATGTCAAATTGTAACGTCAGACACACATCCATACAAGTCCGTTTCGGGATCGAACGGAATCGAAGGCACTTCCAAAAAGCCCTTGCAATCCGGATATTCACTAATCACGACCGGACTTCCCATCATAAAGGGTGATAAAATCTGTATATCGGAGATCAGCCGATGTAGAGACATTCGACGGTAATCCTTCCATTTTCGAAAATATTCGGTCTTCTACACCGGTCTTCAAATGCTATCCATTACGATGTATCACTCTTCGGAATGGGATTCATGACCCAAAGGTCCTCTCCCGGCTAAACCGAATAACGAGCACTTTTTGAAAATAAGTGTAGCATTCAAATTCAAGCAAATCACAACAAATACCCATTTAACGGTAAATATTGATAGTCGGTTATTTGACTATCAATAGATATGCACAACATCATCAGATTCCAAACAATTTCCCAAATTATTTATTTTCCAAAAATATCTTTACAAGATATATTTTTCCACACTTCAACCATTTGAAAACAAATTTCAAATCACTTTTCACCTTTACAACTTTTGAAATCAAATTTTCAAATCATTTTCCTTACGCGGAAACACTTCCAAATATTTATTCATTTTCACTGGAATTCTGCCGAGTTCAAATACTTTAAAAAAAATTATAACACTAATCCAAAATATATAGAGAAAACACTTTGAAATAAAACTATTTTTCTTTAAACACTTTACCTAAAATATTAGTTATAAAAAAATATTATACCAATATTACATATAACTTAATTCCAAACTAATTTTCAAAATAAAATTAGTAGATAGAGTATAACTATTTAAATAACTATTTTCTAAAACAATTATTGATTAAATCTTAGAAAAAATCATTTCTATATCAACTTAATAAATCTTTACTTAAAGAATTTCAAGATAACTTAAGATGTTAATTTCTCCAAAGTATCCTTTTCAAAACCAATTCTAGAATTATATATATATATATATATATATCAAAGATATTCAGAAAATTTTATTCGGCTTTCCAGGGAGAATACACTTTCATTTCAAAATGGTTCATTTAAACCAATTAAATAAATCCTTACCGATTTACTTTAAATTTACGTTCCAAATCCGTAAATTTATTTTCCACGCTTCAAAAACAAATCAATGTTTATTTTTAAACAAATTTCCCTTTTCTTTATAAATTCCAGGTGAATTCACGTTTTCCAAAATATCTATTGATATATGATTTTCAAATCGATTTCAATTATTCACTTTCAATTTATCTTTAGAAGATATAATCTCAAAACATTTCACTTCATATTGGAAAACATTTCCATACTTATTTAATAATAAGTAATTCACAAATCTATTTATTTCCAACATTTGGAAAATATTCAATATACTTAAATCACAATTAAGTATAAAATTTATTCTTTAAGGAAAACATTCTCTTAAACACATTTATTTGAGTCAAAAACGAATGTTACATAAAACATCGTTACGACAACCCAAAATCAGTTGTATAGGGATTCAAAATTAAGATAGATTTATAAATCCCAATACTATATAAAACATTTCCTTTCGAAAATCATTTACTATAACAACAGTGTTATAGTCCACCATTCCCTTCTATTTCTCGAAAACGTCTATTTCAACAATGAATGTTTCTATGGTTTCGATACTTAATACATTTTAAAACACCTTTCTTTAATATATTATTCATTGTCCAAAATCGTGAATATACTTCGTTAACCAAATTCAACATTTCTACACATTTATTTTAAAGGATTATCCACTGTCCGAAATCGCGGATATATCTCCTTTAATAAGCTCTAATAATTAACTTATCAAAATAAGTCGATTTCGGATTTATAAAACAATGTTTGTAAATTCCATGTATATTTTATAACAACTTCAACTTATAAAATCACTTTATTAACAAATTCATTATGTATCCCATTTACACGCCAAAATCTAAATTATAAGAAAACTACTTATAATTCTCTATTCACAAATTCATTCATTTTATAACTTCACAAATCGTAGATTCTATTCTTTTATACAATCCATTTATAACATCATTTTAAAGATCTTTAAAACTCCTTTATAATTCCATCACTTTGATTTATAAAAATCCAATTTTTATTTATTTTCGGTATCTAACGATACCAAAATTATATTCAGCTAAATTTTAGTCTTCAACAATTTCAATCACAAAGATAATCACATAGAGATTATAAATAAATCAACATGCAACATTGAAACAGATTCAATTATTTGAGGAATCCAGTTGGATCCCTCCAACCTGTTTCTCTGCATCCACAGATGTTAGCACAATACCAATCCCGTTTCAAGACGGGATATCGCGGTACATGGGTTTGTATAAAATATTATCCGCTATTATGCGGCGCAATAGGATCTCATCCGCTATATAATCCGGGAAATCAACTCCAAGTACATATATAATACCAATTCCACTTCAAAGTGGAATATCGCGGTATATGGCTTTAATATAATAACCTCAGCTTGATATACGGCGTATAGGGTCTATTTCAATACAACAAATAGCAATTTATCATCCAAGCATACAATCAAGCAATTTTAAATCAAACTATTTAAAATTTAAATTGAAACAATTCGATTGAGTGAGAAGTTCTCACCTTGCTTCCAATAACAGTTGCAGTGTTTTATTTCAAATAAAATTAAACGCGCGTTTAATTTTACCCAAAATATTCACTAGCTCAAATCAATCCCAATCTAGCTCCATCGCGTACTGCTCGTCAATACGAACCCGAGGCAATTCGTTTCACGCGAAACGGACCTCGTATGAAAGAGTTATGCCATTATAAAGTTAATACGAATATATATAATTTATTTTACAATTCTCTTAATTTTTAAACCTGCTACATCAGAGCTGTTGATTTCCAAATTCCAGATCCAGGCCGTTCATGCCTTTTCTTCCTCCTCACCCAGGTAACGAACGCACGTAACCCATCACCATTCGAAACCCTAGATTGCCGAGCCCCTCACGATTGCTTTGACGATGATCTGATATCACCATTCGAAAGCACATGCTTTCCCCTACTCTCGGCCGTGATTTGGCCAAGCTCGGCCCCCCATGCTCTTGAAAAGCGTGGACGAAACGCCGGCCTTTGAAAAAGAATTGCCGATGATCCAAAGCTCTAAAAACGATCGTGACCGTTGAACATGAAGTACTCAACTTTCTCTACAAGTTTGTAGTTGAGAATTTTACGAATAGATTTATGGATTTGAAGAAAATAGAAGAGAAAGGATTGAAATTCTCGGCCAATGATTATAAAACTAGCGGCTAGGTTAGAAACTAGGGTTTTGGTTGAAAATGTTAATGTTGAAGTCCTTATATAGAAAATATTCGCGACACTATTCATCCGATTTTTTTCCCAAACTCGAAACGAAGCATGCCGTCTGACGTTTATAATGTTTTACCCCCATTCCGAACGCAATAGAATATATATCGAGAGCCAATTCGATCAAAACGTAAATCCGATTGACACGAAATTTGAAATCTTACAATAATATAACATTACGGATCCGATGAAACTGGTTTCATCGAAATCCAAGACTGTTTGAAAAATGACTATTTTTACTCGTCAATTAAATATTAAAATATTCAATTTCCACAAATCAACTTTTAATTCAAATTTAAAAGTTCTATAATATCATTCTAACTCCAATATGATTAAATACAACTTTACAAATCAATTTTAATCACATTAAACCCAATTTCCACTTATTTCTGTAATTTCCAATATTAAATTATCGATTTAATTATCCAATTAAATCTAGATATTCGAAATATAATTTATTCGACTTACAAATTTTACTTGTTAATATTTAGAATCAATTAAATATATGAATTTCAAATGACAGAAATTCTGGGTAGTTACAACTTCCCCCTTAAAAGAATTTCGTCCTCGAAATTGCGAAGTAAGAAAACGTCTTGAAATCCATTAACTTTTCAAAACCATTTGTTCAAATTAAATTTAAAATTCATTTAAACATTTTAACCTTTTCAAAATCCATATTTAAACTTCTTACAATAACATTACTAAGTTTTCAAATCATACTTAGTTATCTTTTCAACATTTTCCAATTTTCTAAAAAATATCCTGACGCCTTAAATTTTCGAAAAATTACGCCAGCGCCTCCTTTGCGCGGCTAGCTCGGTACGACTACAAAAATGGCACCACGACCCCCAGATTTCAAAAGGAAAAGAAAAAGCCAAGTGGCTGGACAAGAAAATCATCGGATTTCATACTGAAATTCAAATACATACCTTTTGTCGAGCAATTCAATTTTTTTTTTAATCTTCGAAATCAAAATCTCAATTTCCTTTAATCCACCTTTATATCCTGCTAACCAATATCCATTTTCATTCAATCTCACATTATCAATTTCATTTGAATTCAATTTACAATTTCAATTCTATTTGGATTCAATTTACCTTCTGAATATTGAATTTTATCAATTATTTTTCATTCACAACTGATTCATCTTGCTATTTTAAATTAGTTTCTTTTACTAATTCAGTACAAGTTCTAACTCATTTCATTTCGCACAATTCAAATTGGTTTTCGATATTCAGTTTTCAATTTCAGTTTTTATCCTTTTGTTCGTTCCGAAACACAATTCAATTCACTATTTCAGTTTATAATCACTTATATTTAAACTGGATTTCAAATTCCATATGAATTTAATTTATTCTTTATTTATAAATGTTGAATTCAATTCATTTCAACCTATATTAAATTTGTCATTTCTTCACTTAGTTTTACTTACTAATTTTATTTTAATACTTAGCTTCGTTTGATCCAACTTGACAAATTTTCAATTTACTTGCAATTTCAAGATGAATTTCAACATTTAGTTTCCAATTTCATTTACTCGCAATTGTAAATTCATTCATTCATAAATTTATTTCCATAATTCAAACTCAATTCAAATTCATTTGTTACTACCCCAAATTTATTTTCAACTTAATAAATTTTATTCCATAACTATTTTTATCAGATTCCAGAGTCTTTCCAACATTTCAAAACCATTTTTGAAACCAATTCAAATTGTCCTTTGAATTTCAAAACCCAAACCCAAATTTTCCAAACAACTTCCATTTAAAACAACTTGGTAGCAATCCCTCTTTTGGAAACCCGAAAATAAACACCGATGATGATGCAGTCATCACCGAAGTTATTTTCCGACGACCGAAAAGAGTTTAGAGCTTTTATCCCTCCAAAAACATTTTTCCAAACCCTTGAAAACCATTTTCAAACTCAAAAAGAAATTTAATCTTTTCCAAATTGCAAACCCTTTCAAAATATTTTCAAATATTCCTCTGGAATTTTACTTCAAATTACAAATCACATTTACAATTTATATTCTCCAATTCTATTTGTATGTAAATTTATTTCATAACTTTGGAGTTACGATTTCAATTTATTTTTCAACATTAATGATAATAATTTAATATCTTCACTTTCTAGCAACCAAGCAATCATATATTATAATAATTCACAGAAATTTTTTCTCTTTTATATACGAAAATAATTTAGGTAAAATTATTTCATTCACCCTATTTTAAAACGATATCGTGTCGAATTTGTTCTGTACAAATATTTAGAGATTCCTATCAATAACGTTAATTACTCGAATTGAGCAGAATCCATATACCACTCAACAAACCAATCAACAAAATATAAAACAATTTTTATATTCACGAACAAATACGCGCTCATATCTATTATTACACTCAAACTCATTCTAGAGTACCGCTGACTCTATCTCTAATGAGTAACACCCAACAAAGCCAAGGTTGTCGCTTAACCAAATGCTCTGATACCACATTGTAACGATCGGGAATTTTCGACGCCCGAAAATCGACATTAATACGTCCATTGTATCAACTGCCGAGCAATCGAAGGCCAGAAAACCGAATTGTTAGGGTTAAAGAAGAAGAGGTAGAAGAAGAAAGAAAGAAGAAAGCAACAGAAACAATATCAGAATCTCACAGTCGCAGCGGAACAACATATAATAGATAAATGAACAAACTTTAAATCAAAAGAACTGTACATTTTATACATTACATTATATTCCAGAGTTTACAACAACAAACAGTGGAAAGGAAATACTATATATTAGTTGATATGCCATGTCATCCAGCTTGCATCCAGATCTCCACAGCAACTCCTGAAATCTAGAATGACCTGATAACTTGACTCTAGACTGCCCGTGTGGAAATTGGTGGGCACCTAGAGTTTAGGAAGGGAACAATAAACTCCAGGTCAGTCATGGGACTGGTGTGAGAACTTAAAAAAGTTATATCTATAAAAACAAACAAACAAATATTTTAAAATAGACCCGCAATGCTTTTGGAAAATGTAACTACCATAAGGCCTCCCGCACACACACAAAATGCAAACGCAGAATCGGAGGAGATTTCTCCTTATGATAGTCAAACATGCTTGATATGAAAATTTCTTTGATATTATTACTATAAGTGCAAAGTGCAGGAAAACATTTCAAAAATATGATATAAATCTTAGCCAACATACGACCATTATCGTATGCCTAGTATAGCTACGATGTTCAATAGCAGGTTACCGCCACATTCCATGGCAGGTTATACAACTAAAACCGTACAAGGCTCGTATTGTTTCTTTGGATTTCCAACAGATGGCCAGGACAAGGAACTTCTTGCCACACGGGTACGCCTCTGGAAAGACTCCTCGAGAACCTAACTGGATCTCTGCCGACCCAAGGCCAAGTTACCTCTGCAAAACTAGGTAACTACTGACACAAGTATGCCATCCCCCGGTTGTAAACAACCTTTATACGAGGATCCTCAACCAACAACAATCACAAAGTCATATATATTTGCGACATCCACATAAGTTATGTATCTGGGCTCCATACCATGATACCACTTCTATCCAGAAGGAAACGCACATACCCTAAGGGGCGCTACTCCCTATAACCTTGCTGCATCTTTCCTGTTTTGACCATTACCGGGGTGTGAGGTCCGACGAAGTCTCGTCCACAAAGCTACGCTTTATACAAAAGCTATGCTTTGATCAACAAATGATCAGCATCACTTCGCATGCCACATTACCAAATTGGGAATGTATCACTAGTAACCATCAACTACATAACCTCTGAGCTCGTACGTCTCAGAGAAGGGTGTTAAGCTAAGAGAATAAATTCTCCGCCACCAATAGAAATGTATTTGATAGAAACCAGCTTTACATCTCAAATTGTAACATCAGACACACATCCATACAAGTCCGTTCCAAGATCGAACGGAACCGAAGGCACTTCCAAAGAAGCCCTTGCAATCCAGATATTCACTAATCATGGCCGGACTTCCCATCACAAAGTGTGACGCCCCACCTCTATACCCACGCTAGCCAAGAACACTACGGAGTAATGCTGTCAACTAGCACGGAGAATAAGGCTGTTGAGGAGCGACCATCCATGTAACATCTTCGTGCGAGCACCGATATATCAGATAGAATAACAAGCAATTCATTTCGAGAGGAAATCCGACATACGATACAAACTCAAAGCTACTACACAGTGGCTATAATATCTTCGAAAACAAATATAGAAATAAGCATAACATAAATCAGTCACAGATAATTCATATCACAAAGGCGGAAGAAGATATGAATATATAACTAACACATGAAAGTGTACATCAGAGTAGTGGTCAAAAAGATCCACAATAATACAGAAGGATAGCAACACGTGCTATACAAAAGAATACAACTTTGAGTCTATATCTAAAGTGTAAACAACAAAAACTGCTAATCTATGTGGTTAGCCAAAAGTCAGAGTAATGAATCCCTAGGGTGAAGTCAAGCAGAAGCACCTGCAACATCTCGGTCTGACCCGAGTATTATTTAATAAGAAAATAATAAACGGATCAGTCTAGCTATAAATATCAGATGACATGATATAAAGAAAAAGATATGGCATAAACATATAATATCCATAATGGCATACTACTATAAGCATGCAAATGATGATCAACAAAAGATCGTTCAATACCACAAGAATCTTCAAAAAGATCCAAAAAGGGCATCATACCCAAAACTTGTATTCACAACAAGTCATTGACACACGAATTCACCAATGCACAAAAATTGATAAATCATATCCATGAAAATCACTAAAATTGGTGAAGCATAAATTCCAGAATTCAACACATGAAATCCAGAAATCATAAAAAAGGGGGGATGCCTATCACACGAACGGGAGCATGAAAACTCACCAACATATGTATCACACGAACGAGACGCTATCTCATGGTAGCTAGCCATTAATTTTTGACACACGAACGGCCCGAAGACCATGGGGCGCTACCCCACATGTGTGAGCCGAAATCACACTGAAACGGGCTCTAGTCTCCCTCGCAAACAAAGAGACATCGCACAATTGCTAGTCTAAATCACAAAATGATCGTCATGATCAAAGAGAAGTGTCAATTACAGTAAGCTAGTAAATATATGAGCTTAGCTTCATGTCCCATAACCACTGGCTTAAATTAAATATTTACGAACAAATTGTAGATCTCCACTAGAAAATTGTCACAAGAGTTTCAATCGAACAAGTCCAAGAATTAACCGACGAAGTAAACGCAAGCGTTTCATACCACTTGTTTTACTAAGTCGTTTAATTAGATTTCTCATACGAGTGAGGTAAAGGTTTGTATATACTAGTAGATTGGAAAACGGTTTAAGAGAAGAGCTTTGTTATTGAAAATAGAGTTGAAACCGTTTTGATGGAAGAGTTTTGATATTTACTACTAGTATTGAAACCTTTATATTTTTAAAGTGACAAATCATAGAAATGATTGTGGAAACAATCAATCGTCAAAATTCACATTCAAAGACGTGAATAAAATCCAAAGAAATCGATACCGAATCCATCAAAATGGATATTCCCAAAAATCACGAAGAAAATGTCATCAAAGTCGATAATAAGTGATAATAACAAAAGGGAATCAACACGAATCGATTAAAGTTGGAATTCTCAAGCAAATAGGCAAATAGGCAAAAAGAGTGCAGATTCAGACGTCTGGAATCAAGGATTCAGACGTCTGAATTTGGAAAATAAAATATTTTTCCAAAACAGAATTCAGATGTCTGAATCTTTGATTTCAGACGTCTGAAATAGGCACATTTTAGCCTATTTCCTTTCTGGTTCCAAATGAACCAATTCAGACGACTGAAATATAGATTCAGACGTCTGAATACTGGGGGTGAAAATTCCCAGTATAATATTCAGACGTCTGAATACTACGTTTCAGACGTCTGAATACTACGTTTCAGACGTCTGAATACTACGTTTCAGACGTCTGAATACTACGTTTCAGACGTCTGAACCAAGGGTTCAGGGCATTCCCTGAACCTAGGCCAAAAATGGCCAAACGGATACCGGAAGCGATCGATCGAGCGACAACGACCAAGGATTTACGCCAAGCGACAATCCAGCCCTAACGGCTCTTCGATACGCCTCAAATATCAATGTCCAAATATCCATAAAAGGATTTTCATAGATTTTGATTTCAAAACACCAAAAATTGGAATATACACCAAATCAATCCAAACCAAAATCAATTGCACAAGAATAAGTGTCAGGAATTCATACCAAACAATCGAAGATAATTATAGACAAAGATGTGAGATAAAAATCTCACCTTTGAACCCAAACAAATGAAGAAGAAGCTTTTAAAACAAGCTACGATCAATTCCTCTTCAATAACAACTCAAGAAGCTTCAATTTAAGCTTACAAGTAAAATATTTCCTATGTTAGGTTTAGGAATTTCTGAAATGGAATGGAGAAAGAGTTGGAGAAGATGAAGAGGATGCTTACCAATGGGTTCTCTTGAATTTGGAGCTAGATCTTGGATTTTGCAAAGAAAACTAGGGCTTAGGAATTTCCATTTCCAATCTCTTCCACCATTTTTACTTTAGCTTGAAGTGTTAGGAATATGAAATGAAGTGACGAAGAGTTGGAGTGGAGCTAGAGTCTTAAGATGGAACATTGGGTTGAAACCCAAACTCAAACCCAAAGTGAAAAAGTAGCAAAACTTTACTAACTCCAAACATATCGAAGCTTATACTCAAAAAGGTTGCAAACGACATTTTGATCTCAAGGGAAAGGGTCCCGAGTCCTAATTCGACCGTATGCAAAAAGTAGCTTTTCGGACTAAATTCCGAGTATCGATAAAATATTTAAATATAAATCGATAAATATGCGGGTTGTTACAGACTCCCCTCCTTAAAGAAATTGCGTCCTCGCAATATTTAAGAAGAAGATATATAGTAACACCATAAAAGCATATTAACACAAAAGAAATTTGAAATAAAAGGTTCACCTTAAAGTGCATGGGAGAGTAAGTCCGGATGTGTTCGCTCGATGAACTCTCTAGATTCCCAAGAACAATCCTTAGGATTTGAAGACCGTTGAACTTTAACAAGCGGGACATCTTTGTTTTGAAGGCGTTTGACCTACGAAGCAATAATTCGAATAGGATGCTGCTCATAAGTTAAATTAGGCGAAACTTCAATCTCTTCCACAACACCGGGCTCAAGAATAGAATCGGAATCTCGAAGACATTTCCGTAATTGAGAAACGTGAAACACGTCATGCATGGCAGAAAACTGAGCCGGTAATGATAGGCGATAAGCCATAAAACCAATACGTTCAGTGATAGGAAATGGCCCAATATATCAGGGTGCTAACTTTCCCGATTGACTGAAACGTACAACACCCTTCATAGGTGAAACACGAATAAAAACAGAATCTCCCATAGAAAATCCTAACTTTCTTCTTCGATTATCGGCATAGGATTTTTGTCTACTCTGAGCTTCTTTCATCCTATGTCGAATTAGTTCAATCTTTTCTGTAGAATCACGAAGAAAGTCTAGATCTAAAACCAGCTTCTCACCGGCCTCAAGCCAACAAGAAGTAGATCGGCATGGCCTTCCATAGAGTGCCTCGAAAGGTGCCATACCAATACTAGATTGGAAGCTATTATTATAGGAAAATTCAGCAAGAGAAATATGATCTTCCCAACTTCCACCAAAATCAAGAACACATGCACGAAGAAGATCTTCAAGAGTTTGATTCACATGCTCGGTTTGTCCATCGGACTGGGGTGATAAGCGGTGCTAAAATTAAGCTTCGTTCCTAAAGCTTTTTGAAGACTCTTATAAAATCCACTAGTAAACAATGTATCATCACTAACAATAGAAGTAGGAACTCCATGTAATTTAACAATCTCTTTAACAAAGAGCTTGGCCAAAAGAGGAACGGTTCGGTTAGACCGAACGGGAATAAAATGGGCGGATTTAGTAAGTCTATCAACTACAACCCATAAGCTATCATGACCCGAACGAGAACGGGGAAGGCCATCTATAAAATCCATGGAAATTTGGTCCCACTTCCAAATTGGAATTTCTAAAGGTTGCAATAACCCAGGGGCCTTTGATGTTCGGCTTTAATGAGTTGGCAAGTCATGCAACACTTAACGAAGTTAGCGATGTCAAGTTTCATTCCCTCCCAATAATAAAGTCGCTTCATATCTGCGTACATTTTACTACTATCGGGATGAATGGTAAATTTAGAACGATGCGAATCTTTTAAAATATCTTTACGAAAATCACTAATATTTGGTACGATAAGTCTACCAAATTTCTGAATGCCGCCATGAGAATCGATATCAAAGTCTTTCAAACCTTCAATATCAATTTTATCCTTAATATTTTGGCCAAGAAGAGCCAATTCGGGATCTAGCCTTTGAGCTTCAAGAATGCGGTCTAAAAAAGAAGGATGAGCCTCAAAGCTACATAAAACAAAAGATGAACATAAATCGGATACACGCTCTCGAATCTCACAAGTGGATAAGATCTCGAGATCGTTCCATTCAGATATCATCATAGAAACAACTGCTTGTTGCTTGCGACTAAGTGCATCGACAACTCGATTTCCCTTTCCGGGAGTATAAAGGATGTCAAGATCATAAGGTGCAAGGAACTCGAGCCAACATTGTTGACACAAATTAAGTTCCTTTTGAGAGAATAAATACTTCAAAGACTTATGATCGGTATAAAGAATAAATTTCTCTCCCAATAGATAATGACGCCAAATTCGAAGGGCGAAAACAATAGCCGCGAGTTCTAAATCATGTGTGGCATATCTAGTCTCGGCCGGCTTCAATTGCCTAGAAGCATAAGCAATAACACGTTCTTTTTGCATAAGAACGGCACCCAAACCAATGCGACTAGCATCGGTATAAACAATAAAATCTTGGTTTCCATCGGGAATCACAAGAATATGAGCATCGGAAAGGAGTTCTTTCATTTCTGGAAAGAAGTTTCACATTTGTCCGACCAAATGTATTCAACACCTTTCTTTGTTAAACTAGTGAGAGGCACGACAATTTTAGAAAAGTCTTTAATAAAACGACGGTAATAACCCGCCAATCCGAGAAAACTACGAATCTCTGTCACACTCTCTGTTCTCTTCCAAGATTGAATGGCTTCAATCTTTGAAGGATCCATGGAAATTCCGGATTCGGATATAATATGACCGAGAAACTTCACACGAGATCGCCAAAAATGGCATTTAGAAAATTTTGCTTTTAAATGATTACTCCTAAGAGTTTCCAACACAATCCGAAGATGGTTTTCATGTTCCTCCTCGGTTTTTGAATACACCAAAATATCATCAATGAAGATGAGAACAGATCGATCGAGAAAATCTTTGAAAACTCGATTCATAAGGTCAACGAAATAAGTCGGAACATTGATTAAACCAAATGGCATAACAAGCCATTCATAAGATCCATATCGGGTACGGAACGATGTCAAAGCAATGCTATCCTCTGCGATACGAAGCTGATGGAAACCGGTAGCCAAGTCCAATTGTGAAAAGACCTTAGCACCACTAAGCTGATCGAATAGATCATCAATCCGAGGTAAATGATATTTATTTTTGATAGTAAGATCATTAAGCTTGCGGTAGTCAACACAAAGCCTAAGTGTACCATCGGATTTCTTCACGAAAATAGCCGAAGCTCCCCAAGGCGAGGAACTAGAGCGAATAAATTGCTTCGTCTCCAATTCCGATAATTGTTTGCGCATCTCTTCATTTTCCTTATTGGACATGCGATAAGGAGGACGAGTAATAGGTTGAGCTTCAGAGGTAAGATTAATTCTGAACTCAATTGCTCGCTTAGGTGGTAATCCTAAAACGGGCTCAAATATGTCGGAAAATTCACGAACAACGTGAATAAGAGGAATAATATCTTCCTCATCATCATTATCGTCATCACGAGGATTTAAAGAATATAATGATGCAGTCAAAGAAGAATCTAAATCTTTAAGAATAATAGAAATCTGCTTTACAGATTGCGGGTGTCGGAGATAAATAGTCTGCTCGGGACATAGGATGTGAGCTTCATAACGGTTAAGCCAATCCATTCCCAAAATCATTCCAAAGCCTAAATAACGCATGACATGCAAGTCGGCTAGGAAAGGAAAATCACACAAAATAATCTCCACATCTTTACAAAGCAAACTAAGAGTTGCGGATCCACCAACCGGATTCACAATTCTTAAAGAAGTCATTAAAGCAACAACACTTAAAGAAAAGGTATCGACAAGTTCCTTTGATATAAAAGAGTGGGATGCACCCGTATCAAAGAGAACTCGAATAGGTTGATCACGAAATATAATAATACCATCAAGGATAGAATGAGACATACCTTGACCACGAGATGTGTTGCCAGGGGCTTGAGCAACATTTAACTTTCCCTCCTTCCTATTTTGAAGTTTGGGACATGAAGATAAATAATGATCCGGGCTTTTGCAATAGTGACAAGTACGAGGCTTTGAACACTTGTTCGCAAAATGGTCTCTGGAACCACAGTTAAAGCATTTCCCTTCAGTAGAGGAAAAAGTCTTTGCAGCAGGAGTTGCATGTTTACCCTTTTTATTGGGATAAGGACCTTTGAATTTGTTTAGCCTCTTCTTGTTGTTGAAGTTTGGTTTGGAACCCACCACTTCAACATCACTTTCCCTATCCGCCTCTTCAAGACAAAGAGCGATATCAATGAGTTGGTCGAAGGGAACTTCTAATTTTAGAAGTAATGGCTTCTTGAGATCTTTGTTTAATCCATAGACAAATCTTTGGTTCTTCTTTAATGGGGTGTTGATGTATTCAACCCCATATTTGGAAAGTGACTCGAAGGATGCAACATAATCAGTCACGGAGGCTTCACCCTGAACAAGGTCTATGAAACGCCGAGCCAATGTCACTTTCTCTGCTTTTGGCATGAATTTTAATTCGAAGCGTTCCCGAAATTGCCCCTAGGTGAGATCCGCTTCATTAATCTCAGAAATAAGAAGTTCGTACCAGTCCAATGCTCTCTCTTGGAGCATACTGGAAGCCACCTGAACACGATGAAGATCGACGAGATTCATGCGAATGAAGATTCGATCACAGGTCCTCAACCAAGCCTGGACCTCGATAATAGTTTCAGAACCTTTAAATGGCTTCCCACCCAGGTTGGTGTAATCATTGCACAAACGTGCAAACCCAGATTTAGGGTGAGTAGGTTCCGGATTAGAACCAGCTGCTTGAGCATTCGTGACAAGGTCAAGAAGTTGCTGGGTAGTCATAAAAAATCCATCTTGGGGCGGAGCACTAGATGGTCCAGCTCTGGGACGGCCTGGTCAAACCATTTCTCTTCTTTAAGAAAGAAAGAAAGAAGAGGAAAAAGTTATTCCCAAAATAAATATCAACCAATCTTGATAGATAAAACAAGGAATCATAAAGAAAATAGGATTAATCGGTACGAAGACTCGAATTAAATCCTAAAGCACGACTCCTAAGATAGACTTAGGACGATGATCCTTGCTAAGTTATTCTACATTGTTCCGAAGTTTGGCTCCGATATCAAGCTGTGACGCCCCACCTCTATACCCACGCTAGCCAAGAACACTACGGAGTAATGCTGTCAACTAGCATGGAGAATAAGGCTGTTGAGGAGCGACCATCCGTGTAACATCTTCGTGCGAGCACCGATATGTCAGATAGAATAACAAGCAATTCATTTCGAGAGGAAATCCGACATACCGATACAAACTCAAAGCTACTACACAGTGGCTATAATATCTTCGGAAACAAATATAGAAATAAGCATAACATAAATCAGTCACAGATAATTCATATCATAAAGGCGGAAGAAGATATGAATATATAACTAACACATAAAAGTGTACATCAGAGTAGTGGTCAAAAAGATCCACAATAATACAGAAGAATAGCAACACGTGCTATACAAAAGAATACAACTATGAGTCTATATCTCAAGTATAAACAACAAAAACTGCTAATCTATGTGGTTAGCCAAAAGTCAGAGTAATGAATCCCTGGGGTGAAGTCAAGCAGAAGCACCTGCAACATCTCGGTCTGACCCGAGTATTATTTAATAAGAAAATAATAAACAGATCAGTCTAGCTATAAATATCAGATGACATGATATAAAGAAAAAGATATGGCATAAACATATAATATCCATAATGGCATACTACTACAAGCATGCAAATGATGATCAACAAAAGATCGTTCAATACCACAAGAATCTTCACAAAGATCCAAAAAGGGAATCATACCCAAAACTTGTATTCACAACAAGTCAATGACGCACGAATTCACCAACGCACAAAAATTGATAAATCATATCAATGAAAATCACTAAAATTGGTGAAGCATAAATTCCAAAATTCAGCACACGAAATCTAGAAATCACAAAAAAGGGGGGAGGCCTATCACACGAACGGGAGCATGAAAACGCACCAACATATGTATCACACGAACGAGATGCTATCTCATGGTAGCTAGCCATTAATTTTTGACACACGAACGGCCCGAAGACCATAGGGCGCTACCCCACATGTGTGAGTCGAAATCACACTGAAACGGGCTCCAGTCTCCCTTGCAGACAAAGAGACATCGCACAATTGCTAGTCTAAATCACAAAATGGTCGTCATGATCAAAGAGAAGTGTCAATTACAGTAAGCTAGTAAATATATGAGCTTAGCTTCATGTCCCATAACCATTAGCTTAACTTAAATATTTACGAACAAATTGTAAATCTCCACTAGAAAATTGTCACAAGAGTTTCAATCGAGCAAGTCCAAGAATTAACCGACGAAGTAAACGCAAGCATTTCATACCACTTGTTTTACTAAGCCGTTTAATTAGATTTCTCATACAAGTGAGGTAAAGGTTTGTATATACCAGTAGATTGGAAAATGGTTTAAGAGAAGATCTTTGTTATTGAAAATAGAGTTGAAATCATTTTGATGAAAGAGTTTTGATATTTACTACTAGTATTGAAACCTTTATATTTTTAAAGTGACAAATCATAGAAATGATTGTAGAAACAATCAATCCTCAAAGTTCACATTCGAAGACGTGAATAAAATCAAAAGAAATCGATACTGAATCCATCAAAATGGATATTCCCAAAAATCACGAAGAAAATGTCAACAAAGTCGATAATAAGTGATAATAACAAAAGGGAATCAACATGAATCGATTAAAGTTGGAATTCTCAAGCAAATAGGCAAATAGGCAAAAAGAGTGCAGATTCAGACGTCTGGAATCAAGGACTCAGACGTCTGAATTTGGAAAATAAAATATTTTTCCAAAACAGAATTCAGACGTCATAATCTTTGATTTTAGACGTCTGAAATAGGCACATTTTAGCCTATTTCCTTTCTGGTTCCAAATGAACCAATTCAGACGTCCGAATACTGGGGGGTAAAAATTCCCAGTATAATATTCGGACGTCTGAATACTACGTTTCATACGTCTGAACCAAGGGTTCAGGGCATTCCCTGAACCTAGGCCAAAAATGGCCAAACGGATACCGGAAGCGATCGATCGAGCGATAACGACCAAGGATTTACGCCAAGCGACAACCCAGCCCCAACGGCTCTTCGATACGCCTCAAATATCAATGTCCAAATATCCATAAAAGGATTTTCATATATTTTGATTTCAAAACACCAAAAATTGGAATATACACCAAATCAATCCAAACCAAAATCAATTGCAAAAGAATAAGTGTTAGGAATTCATACCTAACAATCGAAGATAATTATAGACAAAGATGTGAGATAAAAATCTCACCTTTGAACCCAAACAAATGAAGAAGAAGCTTTTAAAACAAGCTAAGATCAATTCCACTTCAATAACAACTCAAGAAGCTTGAATCTAAGCTTACAAGTAAAATATTTCCTATGTTAGGTTTAGGAATTTCTGAAATGGAATGGAGAAAGAGTTGGATAAGATGAAGAGGATGCTTACCAATGGGTTCTCTTGAATTTGGAGCTAGATCTTGGATTTTGCAAAGAAAACTAGGGCTTAGGAGTTTCCATTTCCAATCTCTTCCACCATTTTTACTTTAGCTTGAAGTGTTAGGAATATGAAATGAAGTGATGAAGAGTTGGAGTGGAGCTAGAGTCTTAAGATGGAACATTGGGCTGAAACCCAAACTCAAAACCAAAGTGAAAAAGTAGCAAAACTTTACTAACTCCAAACATATCGAAGCTTATACACAAAAAGGTTGCAACGACATTTTGATCTCAATGGAAAGGGTCCCGAGTCCTAATTCGACCGTATGCAAAAAGTAGCTTTTCGGACTATATTCCGAGTATCGATAAAATATTTAAATAAAATATTTAAATATAAAATCGATAAATATGCGGGTATTTACACAAAGGGTGATAAAATCTCTATATCGGAGATCAGCCGATGCAGAGACATTCGACGGTAATCCTTCCGTTTTCGAAAATATCCGGTCTTCAACACCGGTCTTTAAATGCTATCCATTACGACGTATCACTTTCGGAATGGGATTCATAACCTGAAGGTCCTCTTTCGGCTAAACCAAATAACGAGCGCTTATTTAAAAATAAGTGTAGCATTCAAATTCAAGCAAATCACAGCAAATACCCATTTAAAGGTAAATATTGATAGTCGGTTAATTAACTATCAATAGATATGCACAACGTCACCAGATTCCAAATAATTTTCCAAATTATTTATTTTCCAAAAATATCTTTACAAGATATACTTTTCCACACTTCAACCATTTGAAAACAAATTTCAAATCACTTTTCACCTTTACAACCTTTGAAAACAAATTTTCAAATCGTTTTCCTTACGCAGAAACACTTCCAAATATTTATTCATTTTCACTGGCATTCCGCCGAGTTCAAATACTTTAAAATAATTTATAACAATTATCCACAATATATCGAGAAAACACTTTGAAATAAAACTATTTTTCTTTAAACACTTTACTTAAAATATTAGTTATAAAAAATATTATACCAATATTACATATAACTTAATTCCAAACTAATTTTCAAAATAAAATTAGTAGATAGAGTATAACGATTTAAATAACTATTTTCTAAAACAATTATTGATTAAATCTTAGAAAAAATCATTTCTATATCAACTTAATAAATCTTTACTTAAAGGATTTCAAAATAACTTAAGAAGTTAATTTCTCCAAAGTACCCTTTTCAAAACCAATTCTAGAATTATGTGTATATATATATATATATATATATATATATATATATATATATATATATTTCAAAGATATTCAGAAAATTTTATTCGGCTTTCCAGGGAGAATACACTTTCATTTCGAAATGGTTCATTTAAACCAATTAAATAAATCCTTACCGATTTACTTTAAATTTACGTTCCAAATCCGTAAATTTATTTTCCACACTTCAAAAACAAATCATTGTTTATTTTTAAACAAATTTCCCTTTTCTTTATAAATTCCATGTGAATTCACATTTTCCAAAATATCTATTGATATACGATTTTCAAATCGATTTCAATTGTTCACTTTCAATTTATCTTTAAAAGATATAATCTCAAAACATTCCACTTCATATTGGAAAACATTTCGATACTTATTTAATAATAAGTAATTCACAATTCTATTTATTTCCAACATTTGGAAAATATTCAATATACTTAAATCACAATTAAGTTTAAAATTTATTCTTTAAGGAAAACATTCTCTTAAACACATTTATTTGAGTCGAAAACGAATGTTACGTAAAACATCGTTACGACAACCCAAAATCACTAGTATAGGGATTCAAAATTAAGATAGATATATAAATCCCAATACTATATAAGACATTTCCTTTCGAAAATCATTTACTATAACAACAGTGTTATAGTCCACCATTCCCTTTTATTTCTCGAAAACGTCTATTTCAACAATGAATGTTGAAATCTATGGTTTCGATACTTAATACATTTTAAAACACCTTTAAATCGTTTTAATTCTATTTAAAATATCACTTCCCCAAAACAATTCTTTAATATATTATTCATTGTCGAAAATCGTGAATATACTTCGTTAACCAAATTCAACATTTATATACATTTTATTTTAGTGGATTATCCACTGTCCAAAATCGCAGATATATCTTCTTTAATAAGCTATAATAATTAACTTATCAAAATAAGTCGATTTCGGATTTATAAAACAATGTTTATAAATTCCATGTATATTTTATAACAACTTCAACTTATAAAATCACTTTATTAACAAATTCTATCCATATCACATTTACATGCGAAAATCTAAATTATAAGTAAATTACTTATAATTCTCTCTTCACAAATTCATTCGTTTTATACATCACAAATCGTAGATTCTATTCTTTTACAAAATCCATTTATAACATCATTTTAAAATGTCTTTAAAATTCCTTTATAATTCCATCACTTTGATTTACAAAAATCCAATTTTTATTTATTTTCGGTATCTAACGATACCAAAATTATATTCGGCTAAATTTTCACCTTCAACGATTTCAATCACAAAGATAATCACATAGAGATTATAAATAAATCAACATGCAACATTGAAACAGATTCAATTATTTGAGGAATCCATTGGATCCCTCCAACCTGTTTCCCTGCATCCACAGATGTTAGCACAATACCAATCCCGTTTCAAGACGGGATATCACGGTACATGAGTTTATATAAAATATTATCCGCTATTATGCGGCGCAATAGGGTCTCATCCGCTATATAATGCGGGAAATCAACTCCAAATACATATATAATACCAATTCCACTTCAAGGTGGAATATCGCGGTATATGGTTTTAATATAATAACATCCGCTTAATATACGGCGTGTAGGGTCTATTTCAATATAACAGATAGCAATTTATCATCCAAGCATACAATCAAGCAATTTTAAATCTAACTATTTAAAATTTAAATCGAAACAATTCGATTGAGTGAGAAGTTCTCACCTTGCTTCCAATAACAGTTGCAGTGTTTTATTTCGAATAAAATTAAACGCGCGTATAATTTTACCCAAAATTCACACTAGCTCAAATCAACCTAATCTAGCTCCATCGCGTAGTGCTCGTCAATACGAACTCGACGCAATTCGTTTCATGCGAAACGTACCTCGTATGAAAGAGTTATGCCATTATAAAGTTAATACGAATTTATATATATAATTTATTTTACAATTTTCTTTTAATTTTTAAACCCGCTACATCAGAGCCGTTGATTTCCAAATTTCAGATCCAGGCCGTTCGTGCCTTTTCTTCGTCCTCACCCAGGTAACGAACGCACGCAACCCATCACCATTCGAAACCCTAGATTGCCGAGCCCATCACGATTGGTTTGACGATAATCTGAGGTCACCATTCGAAAGAACGTGCTTCCTCCTACTCTCGGTCGTGATTTGGCCAAGCTTGGCCCCCCACGCTCTTGAAAAACGTGGACGAAACGCCGGCCTTTGAACAAGAATTGCCGGTGATCCAAAGCTCTTAAAACGATCGTGACCGTTGAACACGAAGTACTCAACGTTCTCTACAAGTTTGTAGTTGAGAATTTTACGAATAGATTTATGGATTTGAAGAAAATAGAAGAGAAAGGATTGAAATTCTCGGCCATTGATTATAAAACTGGCGGCTAGGTTAGAAATTAGGGTTTTGGTTGAAAATGTGAATGTTGAGGTCCTTATATAGAAAATATTCGCGACACTATTCATCCGATTTTTTCCCAAACTCGAAACGAAGCTTGCCTGCTGGCGTTTATAATGTTTGACCCCCCATTCCGAATGCAATGGAATATATATCAGGAACCAATTCGATCATATTTGAAAGATAAGTTTTTGAATCGACTATTTTAAATTTAAAAGTCACTTAAACCGATTTCTACGCGTTTTAGCTTGCCCCGGACAAACCGTTAATCCGATTGACACGAAATTTAAAATCTTACAATAATATAACATTACGGATCCAATGAAAATGGTTTCGTCGAAATCTGAGGCTGTTTAAAAAATGACTATTTTTACTCGTCAATTAAATATTAAAATATTCAATTTCCACAAATCAACTTTTAATTCAAATTTAAAAGTTCTATAATATCATTCTAACTCCAATATGATTAATGCAACTTTACAAATCAATTTTAATCACATTAAACCCAATTTCCACTTATTTCTGTAATTTCCAATATTAAATTATCGATTTAATTATCCAATTAAATCTGGATATTCGAAATATAATTTATTCGACTTACAAATTTTACTTGTTAATATTTAAAATCAATTAAATATACGAATTTCAAAAGATAGGAATTCTGGGTCGTTACAAAGGACAACTTTCTTTAGGTATCAGTTTTTAGTCATTGATAACAGTTTTTAGGTATCAGTTTGTAGTTATCGGTAACAGTTTTTAGGTATCAGTTTTTTGTTCGATGGCTGTTTTGAAAGAATGCTTGTCCTTATGAATAATTTTTGAAAAATGTTTGTGCTTATGAATAATTTTTAGGGGAATGTTTGTCCTTATGGTAAAAATATTGAGGTCGTATCCTTGAGGCTAAAAATATACAATTTTTTGTCCTTTAGATTAATCCCCCCTTACATAAACTCTCTGTAAAAAGTAAAAGTTTTTATTAGACAATTTATTTTCAGTTTAAATAATTTATTATTTTTTTCAATTTACATACCAGTTTTCTATTGAATCATAATTAATCCACTATCTATCTTCTTTTATGAATTCAAATAGAGTGAAATGTCCATTTACAGGAAGAACATTTTATCGTAGTTTGTAAAACTATTTTTGATCGGATCATCAATTAGAGCTTGAATGACGTTTTTTGTATTGATTAGAAGGAAAGTCTATAGTAATATATATTGGTAAACTGAATTTATAAATTTTTAAACAAATATTTCATTAAAAAGTTATAAAATTTATAGTTGCATAAACTTTGAAGAGCAAATTTTTTGAATGTATATTTTCCAACTCATGTGTATACCGGTCGATGATCTAAAAGAATAGTTGTTATTTTTTTTGAATTACCTAGAGAACCAAGCTTCACTCGTAAACTCTAGGGAAGTACGTGCCTGCCAAACACATACTTCGGGTACTTGTTACAAGGCTGTCAGTTTCGGGGTTCGAACTCGTGACCTTCGATCACGCAGTCCGGACCATCAACCAACTGTTCTATTAAATAATAATATATTTTTGATTTTAAGGGAATTTATGAACAATTATCTGCAGAAATTATGAATAATTGCTGACATATAAGCAAATAATATGAAAATTTGCAGATTTGTCTGCAACTATCAGCAATTAATATTACAAATTATAGTAATTATTATGCATAATTGTAAATTCTACTTCGTAAATTAATATAAAAACTATTTTCAAACTCTTGTACCAGGCCATCAAGGAATCTTCCAAGAATTAACTCACCAAGGACAGCTCTAGATATTATAATATCTCTACCTCCATCGAGATATGTACTCTTGCTATAAAATTATTAACGACTATCAGTATTACTATCAATATTCAAACAATATAGCAATTATTATCAATATTTGCTGATATGTCTGCAATTAATAGGTATATGTCCAAACAATACAGATTTGTGCTTAAGTAGTGGCGTAGTGGTAAGATACATGCTTCTTGGTAAATAGGCCTTGGGTTCGATTTTCGCCTATCCTACTCCCAATTTCAAGGCGCGAAGATGGCTCCCCATAAAACCGAAAAACTGGTTAGGGGGAACAAATCTCTGTGCTGGGCTGGCTAACCTCCCTCTTGTCTGTGTTCAGACCAAGTAGGGGGTTCCTCTCATCCCTTCGATTCCATTAGGGCTCTAGGTTGAGTTTTATTAAAAAACTTACAGCAATTATTTCCAATAATTGTTGATATGTCTGCCGCTATTAGGGAAATTTTGACAACACAACAAACATTTCCAATATTTGCTTATATGTCTGCTATTTTTGGGTATATTTACAGAAAACAGAGCAATTATTAGGGTTATTTTTCAAACAACATAGCAATTTAAATTGTTATTTAAATTTTATACCGCGTTGATATTTTTGCATTTATGTTTACCCCAGGTTATTGGTCCTGAATTATTTAAGCAATTTGATTTTCTCATTGCTTAGCCTTTGTACATTCAAACATTGTCTGACATTTATTTTTGCATTCATAAGCAACTCGTTCGATCTTGGTTCTGATTTATATTCTTCTACTGTTATTGGTTGGATTTGTTTTATTCTGATTTATATTCTTCTACTGTTATTGGCTGGATTTGTTTTTCTTTCTTTGATTGTTTGATCTGATATTCATTTTCAACGTCAATTTCTTCGGTTGATTTTAATATTTTTTTCTCCTCCTTGATTTCAGTCAATTGGTTTTTGTTTTTTCAGTCACTTCTTCAGCCTTTTTAAAGATATCGTCGAGTTCTTTACTGCTTTTGATACCTCGTGGTTCACTACTGCTTACACTTGAAACAATTTTAAAGTTTAGGTTATATTACAATAGTTTTTTCCATTTTTCATAACTTTTCTTGATAGATTTTTTTTTCCAACAATAGTTTCTTTCATTTTATTTTAAGGAATTATATCTACATTCTTGAGATTGTGTTCAACTTGAATTGTTTCATTATTAGCAGCATAATCAATCTTCTCTTTATTTCCTTTAGTGGTTTGAACTGAAAAATGGATTTGAAAATTTAAATATTTAGTGCTTTTGAAATTATAATAAATATATGCTGTTATTTTCCCAATAATAGGAAAAACTGCAGAATATGTAGCACTTATTTATAATTATTGCAAGGTTCAACTGCATCTATTCTTTTTAAATGCATGTTTCCTCATTATTATGAATAAGTGTAGACATATCGGTAAATATTGATGAATAAGTACAGATATATTAGAGATTAATTCAAAAAATTACCAAATAAAGGTTTTGTTTGTTTTGGATCATTTATTATAGAAACATTTTTATCTTCATTTTTCTTTGCTTCATTTGGTTTTCTTCTTCATTCAAATTGCTTTCATCAACATTCTTATCCTTATTAGTTTGCTTTACTTCTTTTTCCTTTTTTTTCTTCATCATCGTCTTTTTCCTCTTTTTCTTCATCATCTTTCTTCCTTTCTTCATCATCTTTCTTCCTTTCTTCTTCATTTTTATCCTCTAAATCTTCATTTTTTCTTCTGGATCAACACTTTAAACCAATTTTTAGTTCCTCTTTTGCAATATTTGAAACATCTGCTTCTGCATCATCTTCTTCTTTAATACTTTCATCAGCTACTTCATCATCTTCTTTCTCTTTTTCATCATCGTTTTCCTCTTCTTCATTAACTTCTTCCTCTTCTTCATCGTCTTCTTCTTTATCAGCAGTTTTCTTCGTCAGTACTTCAAATTATTTAGAAGCGTTGTCACTTTCACTTTCTTCACTTCTTTTCACCTTCTTCACTTTCAAAGGAATAATCTTTAGTATCACTGACTTCTTGCAAGGGTAATGTCATTATATAAGATTTAGTGGAATAATTTTCTTTTTTGTATTTACTTAGTTCCATTTTTAGGCGAGCATTCTGATTTTGAAGGCTTTTATTGTCCTTTTTAAGCGTCTGAATTATTTCTTTCTATTTTTCTTCTCTTGCTTTGTATATTTCTTCATATTCATTGTATTTTTCTAATGCATCTTTTAATTTGTACATTTGTTTCCCTTGAGTATCCTAAAACAAAAAGTTAAAACATATTTGTTTAGTAACTTCAGAATTTATTAGTAATAATTGCATATGAACTAGCAAGTATTACAAATTGTTGCAGATATGTCTGCAGTTACTGTAGAGTAATAACTCAGCAATTTAGAAATTATTCTCAGTATTTGCATTCTACTCTACAAGTATGTTTTATAATTGCATATTTGTCTATAAGAATTATGTATAATTGTAGATATATCTGCAATTATTGCTGATAATTGAAGTTATATATGAAGGTATGTTTTTTAATTGCAGATATGACTACAGGTTTTATTGATTATTGTGGATCTGTCTGCAAGTATTTATATTAATTGAAATTATATCTCAGATTTGTCTTATATTTGCAACTATGTCTAAAACTATTGTCGATAATTGTAATTATATCCAAAATATGTCTTATATTTGCAGATATGTCAACAAGCATCAAAGATTATTGCAGATACGTCTATAGCCATTGCTGATACTTGTAGTTATATTTGAAATATGTCTTATATTTTCAGATATATCTACAAGTGTACTGAATAACACCTTTGTTCAAATATTTTCCGAATTTTGCCAATTCTACTGTTATTACTTGTAGACTTACAAATTTGTATTTCATTGTTAACAGCATAATTGGTTTAAGCTTTGAAAAGTTCCATTTTCCAACTAATGAGTATGAGATGTTGTATTCCGATTTGGCTGACTTTAGCACTTGAGACTTTTCACAAATCCATCACTGAAGAGAAAATAATTAATATCAAAATCAAAAATATAAATAATTTAGCAACTAATCTATTTAAGTTGAAATATCATACCAATAATAATGTTACACAAGTTGTGATTTTTCTTGGCTTGTCGACATATTTTTTTACTTGATCCATAATATGTTTAAGAATTATTTTGAGCTATGAAATTAGGGATATTATTGCGTTACATACACAATATGGAACCATGTTCCATGATACATTTGAGTTTGATTTCGATACAAGAAATGTTGCAACCAAATATAATGGGAGAAGTTTTGTTGTGTCTTCTTTGTCTTGTAATTATTTTATTGCAGAAAATAACCATTGCTCTATCTTTTGGTTGTGGACATTGGCTTCTCCTTCAAAATATATGCTAATGAAAGAATTATACCCACTGTCACTTTTATCTTGCTTTTTAATATGGCTAGATATTTTGACCAATTCACCTGTTGTAGGAATATCAAGTGATTGTCCAATGTAAAGCTCTGAAAATGTAATTTTCTGATCCCAAACTGGAAATATCTCAAATTTATTTTATAGTTTCCGATGACTATATCTATAGAGGTCGAAGTTTTGGTCGTTTCTTTAACTGAAATTATTCCACTATAAATCATTTTAATAAATCTATAGAAATGTAAACTTTAGAGATATTTTCTGTGACAATTCTTAAGCAATTTTTTTTAATCCTCATCATCAATTCAAGAAAAGGCTTAAGACTATTTCTATAGTTCTCCTGAAACTCTCCACACCTCTTAATATACCCAAAATGGCACATTAAAAGGCATGGTGCATTGTAGGTATAAGTAAAGCTAACAGAGACTAAGATTCACAAGAAAAAATAAGTAAAAACAACGGAAACTAAAATAATAACTTATTTAAAATAAAACTTTATAATTGCTTCATAAATAAGTCAAAATTCCAAATACAACATCCAAATCTCAAAATCTATCAGCCTTATGGAATAAAAACTCATAGTCTCAAAATTAGAGTACATATATCCCTCAAAATAAGCCAGTACAGAAAAGAACTAAAGATGAAATAAAAGAAATACATAGTAGAGAACTCTTCCAAAAAACCGCTAAGCAACTGCAATCTATTACCCTCTCCCTTGATTGCTTATGGGGGAAAAAGGGAAAAATAGAGGAGTGGGTCAAATAAAAAGTCTGATGAATGATAGTAATTACTAGAGTCTTTAGGTAAGATAAAAGTAATAGTCCCTACAAAAGTTCTAGCATAAATAAAGAAAACAATAGGAAATAGGAAAGAGATAAACTGGAAATAAATATGATTAAATGCTGCTCAATTAATAAGATATGTTAATTTTGATTGCTTGCACTTGTCCTTGATTTCTGCTTCAATTAGGCTGATTCCTAATCCCGTAATTAGGATGTAACTCTAATTCTACCCTTTTTAATTGGCCTACTAATCCATAGACGCGACGATCCGAATTTCAGCGTTCGAAAACAGACATCTATACTTCACTCGTATTCGAATGCCGCTGATACAAATGTTGAAATTCGATTTGCGTCGGAGCTTATAACACATTTAGTACAACAACAAAGATGAAGAAAAGCAATATATCATCGATATACAACATTCGATACAACATTTTGATACAATAAATATCACATAGTCAAAGATACATAACAGCGGAAAGAAAACACCAGCAGCAGAATAATATCACCAACTTGATCTTCCAAAGAATAGAAAGAAGATAGAATCCAAAACTGCATTCCAATTCAATGCTCCAAAGATCTCCAAGATGGCATAAACTCGAACCACCATCACGTTGCATTAAGCAAGGTCAGTCCAAGTGAACAAATGCTATTTGATTATCTGCAAAACCCAACTATAGACTGTCCATGGGGAAAATTGTGGGCACCCAGGGTTTAGGAAGGGAAAAATAAACTCTAAATCAGTCACGGGACTGGTGTGAGCAAACGAAAATAGTTTTGAACAAAAACAAACAATAAAAGCATTTAAATTGAAATCCGCAATGCTTTTTGAAAAATGAAACTGCTATAAGGCCTCTGCCACACACACAATGCAAGCACACACTCGGAGGAGATTTCTCCTTATGATGGTCAAAAATGCTTGATACGCGAAAACCGTTTGATATTATTATTAGTGCATAGTGAAATAATCTTAGCTAGCATAGGTACCAATATATTATGTCTGCTACAGATACCACCTAAGGTGGCAGGTTATACAACTGCAATCATAAAGGGTTCGTATTATTTCTTTAGATTTTCAACAAATGGTCAACAAAGGGACTCCCTGAGAACTTAACCGGATCTCTGCCAACACAAGGCCGGGTTACCTCTATAACTAGATGACTACTGACACGAGTATGCCATCCGCCAGTCGTGACCAACCTTTATCCCAGGATTCACCAACAACCACAAAGCAATAAATTTAGATGCAACCACATAAGTTAAGTATCTGGGCTCCATACCATGATACCACTTCTATCCAGATGGAAATGGACATACCCTCAAGAGGCGCTACCCCCAAATAACCTTGCTCCATCCGTTCTGTTTCGACCATTCCGGTTTGTGAGGTCCGACGAAGTCTTGTCCACAAAGCTACGCTTTTCACAAAAGTCATGCTTCGATCAACACATTATCAGCAACACTTCGTATGCCACATTACCAAATTGGGAATGTATCACTAGTAACCATCAACTACATAACCTCTGAGCTCATATGTCTCAGAGAAGGCTATTAAGCTAAGAGAATAAATTCTCCGCCACCAAAAAGAAATGTATTTGATAGAAACGAGCTTTACATCTCAAAGTGTAACGTCAGACATACATCCATACAAGTCTGTTCCGGGTTCGAACAGAAACAAAGGCACTTCAAAAGAAGCCCTTACAATCCGGATAATCCCTAATAACGTCCGGACTCCCCATCACAAAGGGTGATCAAATCTCTATACCGGGGCCATTCGGTACAGAGACGTTTGACAAGTCATCCTTTTGCTTTCAAAAATATCCGGTCTTCACCGCCGGTCTTCACCGTCGGTCTTCAAATGCTATCCATTTCGTCGCATCATTATTCAAAATGGGTTATATGACATAAAGTTCTCTCCCGGCTAAACCGAATAATGAGCGCTTAATTTAAAAAGCACATGGATATAGTGGGATCTTAGTTAAGTAACAACTTAAAGTCGAAAACCTTTCTTCAAATGGTTTAAACAAATTACCACTTTCAAATCTTTAAACAAAAAGATTCAATTCACAAAGTTCACCAATCTTTCACAAATATTAATTCATAGCTTTCAAAACTATTTACATTCAAATCTTTTATACAAAAGATACACCTTTAAGATCCTCTTATTTTAGAAACAAAGTTCACTAATGTTTAACAAAGATTCATTTATATCTTTCAAAACAATTCCATTTCAAATTTGATATCCTTTCATTAAAAACTGGAAATCCTTTCTTTATTGAAAGCTATTATCATTTGAAAAAAAGAGTTTCCGTTTCGGGAAAATCCGATCAAATATGCACAAGTTATAGCTTTTAAAATATAAACTTGGGTTGAATTCAAATTCTCAAAATAATACTTTTAAAATGGTTTAAAACTCATATAAACACATTATATAACTTGTATAATTTCCAAACATACATTTATAGAATTCAACTTCAAATCTTAAGTTCAAATTCAAATTAAACTATTTAAATTTCAAAACTTTAACAAGTTATTCAAAATAATTTTCATCTTCAAAAACTACCTTTCAAAAGCTTTCCATATTTCACCCAATTCCATTTCCAAAACATTCAAAATTCAATTTTAAAACCATTTAATTATTTTAAATAAAATAATATTAAATTCAAATATCTGTGACTTAACCAATTTCCTTGTGAAATCCATATTTGTGTGTGTATAGAGTAGTCCAGGAGTTTTACACAATAGTGCAACATCAACAATCATCACAGATTCAAGCACAGCAATATCGATAACCGGTATAATCCTATAACGCTTATCTTCATTCATAGATTAACAGATAAATAACATAAATTTATCATAGATAAATAAATTACATTCATCACAGCTCAAATCAAAATAATTCATATCACAAAGCATCACACATCAGAGATATCAAACCATTCAAGGCATTCAATACAATCCAAACATCCATAACTAAGATTAATTAGTCATCTGATTAAATTAAATCAGATAAATTACTTGTGAATAAAATACTAATCCTGGTTAATTAATCATTAATTAATTAATTATCCTTTATTCATTTATTAATTAACTTTTAATAATAAACTAATTAACCTTTAATTATTAATTAATCTTAATTAATAAATAAATAAACCTTTAATTATTAAATAATTAACCTTTAATTATTTAATCATTCTTTTAATTAGTTTTCCTTAATTAATTACAATAAGTGATTATCCCTAATCACTTCATTAATTAATTTTTAATTAATTAATTATCCTCAAATTAATTACCTTAATTAATTAATAATACAAGTTAATTGTCCTTAATTAATTATTCTTTAATCACTTGATTAATCAACTCTAATCATTAATTACTTTAATTAAGTAATTATCTTTAAGTAATTAATTACCTTTAATTACTTATCAATTAATTAATTAACCTTTAACTATTTAATAAATCAACCTTTAATTATTTGAATATCCTTTAAGTAATTATCCTTTAATTACTTACATAAATCATCCCGAAATTAATCATATTAATTAATTAGCTTCTAATTAATTTTCATAATTTTTTTTATTAATCAGCCTTTGAAAACAATTATCATTTAAACCTTATTAATGACTTTTAAAACATCATTAATACATTAATTAACTAAAGACCTTTAAGTTAAATTAATGATTTGAAAACAATCCATTTTTCTTAATTACTTACTTAATTACAAAAATTAAGTTTATTTAAAATAAGTTTAAAAATAAAGTTATATGTATATATTAACATTTTAAACTTAAAACAATTTGTTTTAAAATCTTAATTAATCCAAACTTAAATCAACATTGAAGAAATGGGTTAAAAATTGTTTAAATTGTTCAAGTTTTAAAATTTAAAAATTTGCTTCTACCCAAATTCCCAGACCTCTTCAAGCTCCTCTGACCTCTTCAAGCTCCTCTGACCTCTTCAAGCTCCTCTGACCTCAATTCTGAGGCCTCTGACCTCCGCGATCACCAAGAATTGACCAAAACTCCAATTCTGTTCAACACGAGATATCCCAGTAATTATTAGCTTAAAAATCATGAAATGATTACCTAAATTCATAATTTCGCGTTACGAATTGTTTGTAAAGTCAAAACACGAAATTGAAATCATTGATTTTTGACTTGAATTAGATTACCACTGTAATATCCAATTTTCTATTCTTAAACATTTCCACTCGGAATTATTTTTAAAAATGAAATCATGATGTTACAAACAATTTATTTTTATAAATTAAAGCTTAATTTTGTTTAGAAAGAAATATATGAATTTTTCAATATGTTGTTCTTAATTCTGTTGATATAACAGAGTTAATATCTATGCACAGATATACGTACCATCATATAGATATATATTACACAGACATGCAAGCATATTTACTCAATCATACAACATATTTCACATCACAGCTTTAGGTATTTACCACACACAATCAAAACATAAACAGGTTTGAGGGTAGTTTGCTCACCTGGATCATGTTGACAGAGAACACAAGCATGGAATGATATTTGAACTTGATTATTTGATTTTTTTTTAAAGACTGGAAACTGCTTTGATCTGAGACTTGAATTGTAACTTGATTGTGTTGAGTTGAAATGAATCTGATCCGGATCCTTATGTATTTGAGTTTCTCTTTGAACTTGATTTGATTTTTCTTTTGTTTCCAGGTTTTGATTTCTGGTTTTGATTTTTTATCATGCTTTTGATCTGTGATGACTCTATACTTTGCTTGCTGATTTTTGAGTTTGATCATTACTTGCTTTTGATATGAAATGATCAGATCTTTGTTTGACTTGAGTTTAATTTCCAAGCTTGTAGCTTTGAATCTTATTTTTCTTTATTTTTTAAGCTTTTGATTTATTTATTTTTGGTTTATAGGTTTTCATTTTTGAAGATGAAGAAAGAGTTTGGGAAAATTTTGAACTGAATGAAGATAGTCAGGTTTCCCTAAAAAAAATTTAGATATTTTAATTTAAAAGAAAGCTCATGCCACTTGTATTTGCAAGTTATACAAAGCTAACACTTATTAATCTATATTATGAAAACCTTACACTTGTTAATTCATATAATCTCAACCTTACATATGTTCAAATGTAAACATTTTGTGCTTAAACCAATTATGTTAATAAATTTATGAATCATGTTTTTATAAATATGTTTTTAAATGTAATCAATGCATTTCCTTATATATATATATATATATATATATATATAACTTTTTATAGAATATTTTTTTTTTAAATTTAATTATACCTTAATTAATTACATTAATTAAATAATCCTCAATTAATTATCATTTATTAATCACATTAATTAACTAATTAACCTTTAATTAATTAATTATCCTTAAATTAATTACCTTAATTAATTATAACATTAATTATCCTCTAATTAATTATTATTTATTTTTGAAAATTAAAATTCTCATTTCAAATTACAATCTATTTATATAAATAAACAAGCATATATCCTATTTAATTTGAAAAATTCAAATTAATTCATAATTTAAATCCAAAATTTTGTATTAATTATCACAGTAAATTTGACATAAAATTGGGATCGTTACACATATGTCCTTCGTATAGATACAATACTTGATTGATATGAAGTGCTCTTCCAAACTCTTGCTCGTATTTCATATCGATCTCGGCCTTGATTGATACAAAATGCCCTGCCATACCAATGCCGAGTCCAACTAACTCGATGCATGCTGTATTGATGCGAAACCATCGATTGGAAACATGTTGCTATTTCCAACCTAATCGGTACGAAAGCATCGAGTACGTCCCTAATTGATACGAGAGTATCGATCCGAAGTAGACAACCGAGCCGATGTGGATAAATACGAACCACATCGATGTGAACCATATCGATACGAAGGTATTGATGCAAACCATTCCACACCAATATTGATCCATCCATATCTCGAGCATACGAACTTCGATTAACTTAAGATTCGAAATGTTGCCTCACCTAGTCTTGTTCATCATTCTCAATCGATCCCATCTTGATTGGAGCTCGACCAAATTTTGATGATATTGATCATAACCTTATTTCCAATCGATCTCCAATCCTGATATCCATACTTTCTTGCTAATTTCTTGATATCTCGGCCATGACCAAAAGGCGGGGTAATATTTGCCCTCCAAAACATGACTTGTGGTAAGAAGGCGTGTTTTGAATAGCTTCAAATTCAATATCCAAAGTTCATATTCCAACCATAGCCATACCATCTGATCATAATCCAATCCATTACATGGCCATCCCATTCGAGCGCCACGGCCATATTCTTATCCAAATCCATGACTGCTCCGAGTCGATATCCAATTTTGAATCCAGTAATCAAATCCTTAGCCAATTTCATATCCATCTAAACCTGACAGCCGAGTTCTGATCCATCCATGTCCAATAACCGAATCCAGTACCTCTTCGGGTTGATATTCAAATTCATAACCTCTCCGGGTTCTTTCCAAGCGCAAACCACACTCGATGACCTGTATTGAACACGCCTTGGTGTTCTTGGTTCAGTGTCTCTAAATGTTGAGTAATGCCATGGCTTAAATCCAAAGCCGAATCCTGGTCGCTCTAGACCCATGTCGAGTATAGTCCATATCCGACGACCTGAAATAGTAGCCAATAGATAATATGGGTCCTAAACCTTAGGTCGAATCCTGGTCTCATCGGACCCTTGTCGAGCATAGTCTATACTCAAAGACCTGAATAAACTAATTCGCCACGTTCGAAGGAAGAGACTTACCCCTTGTCAGGCATAATCCATACCCGACGACCATTTACCAAAAACCCGATAAAAATCCAATCGAAATCCAATCCGAAATCCAGATTAAATCAAAAGACAAAAAATCCATACCATAAATCCAAACCGGAAAATAAGCATCCAAACCAAAGTCTAAAGCAGAAAGCAAACAAAACTAGGAGTTCAAACCAAACTCCGAAACCAAACCAGAAAAAAGAAAATGTCCAAATCAAAAAAAGAAAAAACAGATTTCACAAACTACAGCATCGCGGTTTATCATCATCTCAGAGCATGCCTAGAGGTTATCTCCATCCCCGAACATGAGTAAGTGACTTGGCCGTCTGCCCAGAGTTTGCTACTTATTCCATATCATCCCTGTCAGTCAATAACCAATCAACCATCATTCCTAGGCCTCTTGCCATCGTCATTTGAGGTATACAGTGGCTGCTTCTATTCCATCGTCGTATTTCGAGTTCCAACATATTGCCGCAACTGACCACTACTTACATGCTCCTCGATTATATCCTTTAGATGCCTACAGTTGTTGGTATCATGCCCGTCCAGATCATGAAAGAGACAGTGCCTTCTGCATGCCCTCTCGTGTTCCAAGGTTTCCCTCTTTGCCGGCCTTCGATAAGGAAGTCGATCTCGAATTTCCAGGTATATCTGTTCCAATGCTTCATTCAGTTCTATGTAAGTGGAGAATTTTGGTTCTTCCCAGCGTGTCCTTACCCTGCCAAAGTTTTCATCCAACTTCCTCTTTCCTTTATCCTTATCCTTATCTGAGCTTTCGCCGGATGGTTCTCCATCCTTGACCACATTTACTTCCTTTAACTTCGTATTCGAACATGCATCCTTCTGTCGAAGAAATCTTTCGGCTTCATGCAAGAATTGCCCAAGATCCATTGGTGGGACCCGTATCAATGATACTTTGAAATCCGAGTTATCCCCAACTCTTGACACTGCCGCCATTAAAACCATCGATGGATCTGATTGATCCACCAAAGCAATCACTACATTGAACCTAGTCAAGAAAGCCCTGAGCGATCCCCCTGTCCTTTGCTTCACCGACATTAGCGTCATCACATTCTTTGGTCTTTTGATATGAACATGAAACTGCTTTAAAACCCTGTCTACCTATTCCATCCATGTCCTGATAAATCCATCTTTCAATTGCCTAAACCACATAGCAGCTATATTCGTCAAGTACAAATGAAACACCGGGCCATAACTTCCTCCGATGTCCCCAGCGCTTCCATATGTCTTGTGTACCTCATTAGATGATCGGTAAGATCAGCCTTGCCGTTAAATACCTCTAGAGTAGGTAGCTTGAACTCTGGTGGAATCCGAGCCATTCTGATGTCATGGGTAAACGGACTTCTATTTACCCCTTCCAGATCTCTGTTTGCTAAACCTCCACGCATAGTTTCGCCTGATAATCTTAGCCAATCCAGCGTTGTCCACCAAGAGTTGCCCCCTTAGTCCCCAGGGAACGCTGGTGCATACTCTTTATCACGTACTCTTGTGCTCTTGCCAGCATCTTGTTATGTGGTGTACCTAGAATTCCTCCATGAATTGGTCCATCGTCGCCAGGTGGTGTGGCTCCGAGCCTGGATCCATCCAAATTAACAGTTGTGTGCCGATTAGGGGTTGCGCCCTCTTAAGCTACTTCATCCGACTGCCTGTTGGGTCCTTCCATTCCAGATCTGTGGATCTGAACTCTAGCAGCTCCAGCTGTTCCTGCCTATCCAAACCGTTTGAGAAGGTTCTGCATCATGTCCTCTTGCCTTTTCAACAATCCTTCCTGCATAGCTCCCATCATCATCTCCGTTTCATCTCTAGTGATGAAAGCTGAGGTCTGATTTTCTCTTGAAGAAGCCTCCTAACTCCCTTCATGCTGACTCCTTTCCACTCTTTGTCTCCTTGCTGATTGCTTTGTTTTGGTTCCTTTTAGATCTGATCCTTGAGCCTTCCAAATCTAAACTCCAAATCTATTATAGCGGGTGCAAGTCGTTCTCAGTGAAAGCACCAAAGTGTTTGCGCCAAAATTGGTCACAAACCCCAGAAGTAGTGAAAGCACCAGTGTATATACAAAGATTCACAATATTCCAACACAGATCTCAGATCCAGATAAAGTAGAGAATAAAGATGAAGAAACAGTATAGTTAAAATGGAAGAAACCTGGAAAGAACATGTGATAACCCTGATTTTTTTGAAGTAATTTCATGATTTAAATTAGTTTAAGTTTGTTTAAAAATTGCATTGAAAAGAAATATATATATATATATATATATATATATAGGAATGGTTGTAAGTGTATGGTTTAAACATGAATGTGTGTACAAGATAGTGCACACATATGCACACATTTCTTTTTTCTGTGAAATAAAAATAGGCAGCGATCAATATATATATATATATGTATGTATTAGAATAAATAAACTACAAATACCTATGTATGCAGACATGATTATGTCTTTAATAAGTTTGGCATAAAAGGAAATAAATATAGGCAGAAATAATGAACACATGTAGAAAAATATTAGATACTTAAAATTATTTAAGAAAAAGAAAAAGAAGACTTAGGCAAAATAAGTTCACATGTGTTATATAAGTGCACAGGCAAGCATTTGCTGGTAGGAAACAAAAATTGCATGGAAATGGCATGAACCTTTGAGCAAGCATTTTATCTGTTTCCAGCAATCTTTTTATTAGGGAAAACAAGAAGTCATGCATATAACATGGCCGGGTAAGATTAAAAGAATAAAGCTTATTTCTAAAAAATATAACCAGGACCACATACCCTTTTTCTCTTGAATTCAAATGAGAGGCAGATCATGTTATATAGGGTAAAACTGACATTGAGTAATTTCATTAAACCTTAGTAGCAGCCAGGGTTTTATATATGGAGGCTTAGTGTAGTGAGATCATCCATATTTGCTCTTCATCACTTAAAAAAAACATAAGTCATAAAAAAATGAGGAGCACCGGCCATTAGAGTAAGAAGAAGGCAGAAGACCCAAAAGAAAGAAAAGAATAGGAAAATAGGAATTAAGGTGAGTAACCTCACTGGAAACTTTGGCATTAAGTCCTGAATATTGAGGCAGCCTAATTGAATTTATATTTCACTTTTGCAAGCTATGTTCATTTTTATGATTTGATGACTTTGGTATGTTAATGATCTTCTCAAGCGAAAAATCTTTTATAGTAATCTATCAAGTATAAAAGAGTCATGGATTTCATGCTTAAATATGTTTATCTGTGGTATGGTTTAACTTTGAGATGAAGTAGTTTTATTTATGGGATTTCTTTATACAATTATTTATTTAAAACCCAGGATTTATGTTGTAAATATATGATCTAAAATGAAAGAAATTGTGGTGCTGCAACATTGTGTTGTTGCTTATGTCTCATATTAATTGAAATAAAGAAAAATGCAGTGGTGCAATGTTATACATGTTCTGAGCTTCCATGTTTTATGAACCATCCAAATCAAAGCTTATACTTATGGTTTAGCCAGATCTTAAAGATTAATAAGGATCTGATTGAACCAGAGGTAAAAGGGAGGCAACCAGAAAAACTACCTATAACCATATGTTTATACTTGATCCATTGAAACCCATGGACAAAATAATATATACTCTGAGAACTCACATCTGTTTGCATGATTAAATGCTTGTTTATGAAAACCTGACTTACCAATCTCTGGATGAGTGTATGTTGGCTGAATGTTTGTTTCTCTGATTAAAGTATGATATGCAGATGGCTAGCACACTAATGGAAAGGGGAAAATAAAAATTAGTAATTTAACTAGGGACTTTTGGATCTTAGGGCTACAAAATATGGCTTGGCAAGGTGAATATTGCAAGCTCACACATGGTATGTTTATACCCAGGGGCTTGAGTGTGCTGGGTTAACAGAGAGATGCCCCAAGCAGTGTGTAGTTTAAACAAGACAAAGTAGCTAAAGGCCATATTACACTTGATAGTAAACAATAGAAATAGGTTCAGGTGAGGGCTTGGGTAAAATCCCTAATGGCCAATAACTTGGTAGAAAGGTCTTGAAAGTTTGATTGATGAATGTGTTGATTGGTTTATGGTGTTCATAGATGAATCTTATGATTATAATCATTGAAATAAACCATTGATCTATGCAAAAATTTGTTATGCACTAATTTATATACACATATCTCAGAGAAACCTGCACCAGGGTAGTAGTGAATTTTCTTTACCCATTTAAATTTATTTGAATATGAACAAGGGTTATATAAAATCATATTTTCAGTTAGATTACTCATACCAGACTTTAGTCTGACCCTAGTGTGTTTATTCACCCTTAGGTGTATCATATTCATATGGGGTAGTTCATGGTGACTTTGCAGGGAAATAGGAGTTTCCTTGATCAGGCTTTGGAAGATTTAGCTGCTTAAGGAATTGGAGACAATATTTAAAGATTTGCTGAAGTTAAAATAGATGTTTATGCCAAATTTATGTTAAGCTATGTTGTTTAAGTTGCTTAGAAAAACTAATGTATTGTTATCTACTGTTTAGTAAGTATTGAATTTAAATGTGTTTCAGCTGGAACCTATGTGTTTGGTTTTGCAAATGTTTTACTAAGTAATGAAGTTTTTAAGCTTTCAGAATAATTCATTTATAATGATAGAAAACCAGAGATTGTAAGGATGTATCAATTGAGTGAACAATCAGGTATTTGACTTAAGAAAATCCATGTTTAAGTTGAAAAATCCGGCAGAGAAAGAAAAAGAAAAAGAGAGAGTTTTGAGTTGCTTTAAAAAGGAAACAAAATGACATATGTTTTGTTTAAGAATAAGTGCAGCCTAAACATGGCTAACATGACCATTTCACTGAGCCTGGGTTAAGCCAGCACTAAAAAAAAGGGTTTCAAACTCAATTTTCAGTAAAGTTTGATAACCCAAATATGGTGTAGACACGGTTATTTTTAGGTTAACAATTATCTTAAAAATTAGGCACTAAAATCTTCCAGTGAATATACATGCACTGGAACATGCACACACATGCGCCATCAAAAGCACAGTTCATACAGTAATAAAAATCATAGGAAATACATATAAAATGCTAAGATTTTGAAGGCATGAAATCATGGTTATGTAATGATTTAAGTGTGCCCAGAAAACCTGTTTTTAGAAACATTTTTGCTATGTGGGGAATTACTTAAGGATCCCCAAACAGATTTTCTGCTTCCAAACTTTTGTACTCTGGTTTAAATAGAAAGTAATGTAAATGTATATCTTCATATATGTAAGTTTAAGATAATTCGAGCACAACAATATTTTTATATTGGCATTAAGATTCTGGATAGAAGAAAAATTAGAGAATAATATTCTCTTGATTAGATGACCACTGCAAAAAAAAATTAAAATAAGAAAGTGGGTCATCTCATTTGGTATCAGAGCTATGTTGTTAAATAACATAGCAAAATTTTGTATGAACTTGTTTGCATTGGATGTATGGAAGTGATGACTGCTTTGGATGCTTTGTTTTGTTAGTGCTTATACTACTAATATCTATTATAACTGAATAGGGATAGATTGAAATGAATTAATCTATAAAGTATTAGGCAAAAATGGACTAACCTAAGTGTCATATCCATAGAGCTATGGTAGGACCCAGACATCCAAATGTAGGAGCAAGTGAACCACTCATGGTGAATGTGCAAGAATTCATGAGAGCCATAAGGGATGGGGTAGGCAACAGGCAGGAAAATCCACATGAGGAACTTTCCAAACTACTCAAGACTTTTACCAACCTTGGAGGCAAAAATTTTGATGGCACAGAAGGAGTTATGGGAGTTCAAAATTGGCTCAGAATTTTGGACAGAATCTTTGCAGACATGCAAGTTGAAGACCAAGGAAGAGGCAAATTGCATCCAGGCAATTAAGAGGAGCAGTTTTGGATTGGTGGGAGGTTATCATAGCTGGAAGACCTGAAGGAGAAGTGACATGGGATCAATTTAAAGCATTGCTGGAAGGTAGGTTTGTCCCTGCATCAGCCAAGGAGTCTTTGCTAGAAGAATTCATCAAATTAAGGCAAGGAACTATGAATGTCACTAAGTACACTCAGAAGTTTGAATCATTGGCAAAGTATGGTGCAGTACTCATTACTACTGAGGATGCTAAGAATGGCAGATATATTCAAGGGCTAAACCCTAGCCTTAGTAGAGCTATGCTACCATACAAGGACAGGACTTTTAATCAAGTTTTAGACTTGGCTTTGAGCATTGAACAACATGATAAGGCCAGAGAGAATTTCAGGGCATTCAAGAATAGCCAAAATAAGAAAGGAAAGGGCAAATTTCACCCTTATGATAAGAAGAAAGTAAACACAGCTTCCACCAAGAAACCAGAAGAAGCCAATGCTGCTGAAATTAAAAAGAATATTACTTGTTATAACTGTGGCCAAGAGGGGCATATGAAGAATAGGTGCACAAATGTTAAGCCAGCATCCTTCAAATGTTACCATTGTGGGAGGGAAGGTCACATAAAGAGGAATTGTCCAGATTTTAAGCAAGGAAAATTAGGGTCTTTGGAAGGAAAAGGCAAGGCAACTGAGGGATCAAATATGGAGAATCATGGCCAAGTTGAAGGTACTTTGCTTATTCATTCAATACCTTTTGCAGTAGTGTATGATACTGGGGCTACACACTCATTGATCTCCCATGATATTGCACAACAATTAAAATTGAATTGTATGATTGTTGATAAGCCACTATTTATAAGAAACCTCATAGGTAGCTCATGTGTTCTAGGTATGATGTGTATGCAACTAGGGTTAGATATAGGGGGACATGTGTTTAACTCAGACCTATATGTATTGCAATATCCGGGCATAGGAGTTTTTCTAGGAGTTGATTGGTTGAGTAAATATAAGGCTATCATAAATATGGAGACATCTACCATATCATTGAAAATTTCTGATGGAAAAAGGGTAGTTGCTCTTTGTGAGGCAAACAAGAATAGAAATAGGCCAACCTTTGTATATTGTTTAGTGAAAAACCCATGCCTGCATTAGAAGAAATCCCCATAGTGAATCAATATATTGATGTGTTTGGTGAAGTTAGGGGAGTTCCAAACCACAGACCAGTTGTGTTTTCAATCAGAATAATTCCAGGAGCTAGCCCAGTGGTTAAAAGACCAACCAGAATGGGGCCTAAGGAGTTGATAGAATTGAAAAAGCAATTGGTTGAATTAGAAGAAAGAGGCTTTATTAGACCCAGTAGCTCATTATGGGGAGCACCAGTAGTCTGTGTTAAGAAACAAAATGGATCCCTTAGGTTAAGTATTGACTATAGGGAATTAAATAAAGTCACAGTTAAAAACAAATACCCCTTACCAAGAATTGATGATCTCTTTGATCAATTGAGTGGTGCAAAAATATTTTCTAGGCTTGATTTAGCTTCAGGCAAGTAGAAGAGGAAAGCATTAAGTATACAGCCTTTAACACAAGATATGGACTTTATGAATTTTTAGTAATGCCATTTGGCTTGAAAAATGCTCCTTCCTATTTTGTTGATTTGATGAATAGGATTTTTAGAGAATATTTGGATAAATTTGTATTGATATTTATTGATGACATACTAATTTATTCTAAGTCAGTTAGAGAGCATGAAAATCATTTGCATACGGTATTCAAGAAACTGAGGCAGGAAGACTTGAAAGCAAAATTTTCTAAATGCACTTTTTGGCAAAATGAAGTGAATTTTCTAGGCCACATTATATCAGAAAAAGGAATATCTGTGGATCCCAATAAGGTCATTGCAGTGCAAGATTGGAAAAGACCTACCAATGTCACTGAGGTCAGGTCATTCATGGGAATGTCTGGTTATTATAGAAGGTTTATAAAAGATTTTGCAAAAATTTCGATCCCATTAACCAGATTGACTAGGAAAAATCAAATGTTTACTTGGACTGAAGAGTGTGAGAAAGCCTTTGGGAAATTAAAGGAAGCACTAGTGCAAGCTCCAATCCTCAAAGTACCTGAAGGGAATGAAAACTTGGTAGTGTATACTGATGCAAGTGGACAAGGACTTGGGGCAGTATTGATGCAACAATATCAAGTGATAGCTTATGCTTCTAGGCAATTGAAACCAAGTGAGGTAAGATATGCTACTCATGACCTTGAATTGGCTGCTATAGTGTATGCTCTTAAGCTGTGGAGGCACTACTTTTAGGGGCAAAATTTGAAGTTTATACAGACCATAAATCACTTAAATATTTATTTTCACAAAGAGAATTAAATATGAGGCAGCAAAGGTGGATTGAACTCCTAGCCTCATATGACTTTGAAATATTATATACCTCTGGTAAGGCTAACAAAGTAGAAGATGCCCTAAGTAGACAACATACTAACGTGGCTAGATTAATGATAGAATAGTTTAACACCTTATCATTGTTAATTGATTTAGAGATAGAAAGTGATAATGTAGAGAACATGAACCTATGCAGTGAGAATGTAGAAATGGGAAAATTAAGCTTTATCACTCTGGGGTTAGAATTGAAAAACAAAGTTGTAAAGTTACAAGACCAGGATCCATTTTTGTTTGAAAAGAAAACTCAGATATTAAATGGTGAGGCAGTGGCAGGTTTTCAGTTGAATATGATCAAGGCCATTTGAAGAAAGGAAAAAGAATATGTGTTCCAGCAATTGATGAGTTGAAGCAAGAAATCTTGGATGCTTACCACAAAAGCAAATACATTATACACCCAGGAAGCACAAGAATGTATCACAACCTCAAGAGAGATTATTGTGGAGTGGTATGAAGAGTGCAGTGGCAACCTATGTATCTAAATGTATGGTTTGCCAACAGGTGAATGCTGAGTATCAAAAAGCCTCAGGGATTGTGACGACCCCACTTCCTACTCCCAGGAAGTAGTATCGTGAATAAGAAAGAAAGAGGTGAGAAGATAGAGAAGAAAGAACAACAACATCAGAATCTCACAGCGGAACGAATAAAATATATTAATCACATAAGTATTTACATAATATGTACATCAATCAGAGCTATACAGATAGTACATCACATACTAGACAGTTATAGACTCCTGTCTAGTTAATACAACTCAATATAATATAACTCAAACAACATGACTCAGAGATACCACACAGCGGAACTATATATATATATATATATCTACAACGCTGAAGCCTCCTGCTCCATTGCTCCTCCAGAATTCGTCAATGCTAAACCTGAATCCCTTGGCTACCCGTAAAAATTTGGGTACCCGAGAGTTTATGAAAAACAATAATAAACTTCGGGTCAGACATGGGTCTGGTATGAGTAACATGTTTAAGTTGCTTAATTTTTAAAAATCCTTTGAAAACAAAAGGTATCACGTAAGACTTCCCACACATAAACATGGAAAAGTTTTTACCTTACGCTAACCAAAATATTTGATAGGAAATTCAGTGATATTATAATAGTGTCTAGGGTTTTCAAATAAAATACAGAAATAGCTGAAATGCTTACATCTCACATTCCAACATAGTTGGGCACAACTAATACGTACGGCACTTATTGGAGATTGGATTCCATACAATGGCAGGGCTACTGGGTACCGCCCGTCACAGTACGGGGCCTAGATCACCGTACCGAGGATTACTCCCTTCATCCCCTGCAACACAAGGCCGGAACCATTCCTTACTGAACAGTCCCGAACAAGATAAACCCCGCAGTTGGCTGCAGACCAACCGCCCACTAAGCCGAATAAAAAGGGACATCTAGACAGGGGAATATCCTTGTCCTGCTTGGGCATGACCCACTAACCTTGCTGCACCTCCCCTGTTTTAGCCATTCCCGGTTGATGAGGCTTGAGGTTACGATTACCTTTATAGAACATATCTCTTAGAATGCTCATCGCCCGCCTGACGATGTGTTGAAAGCATTCAATCCATACAAGTTCGTCCCGGGTTCGAACGAAACCGAAGACATTATCTCGTTACACTCATTTTGGAATCACCCTCAGAGTTAACGACGATAACCCTTGCATTCTGAACCTTCATCTTCACTTCAGATTGACGACCTATCGTTAATTTGGAAACGATGTGGTTTTCGGATGTTCCTAATGCGGAAAACCCGATCCCGGTCTCATCGAAATCCAAAACGTGTCTTTTAAGGCCAAGTTGTCTATTTAGTCTTAACAGTGAATTCAATATCATCAATATGCACAAATAGATAATTCACATCTCACAATAGATAATCACAACATCATCATAAACAGATAATCAATATCATCATCCAAACAGATAATAAATATTATCATACTTAAAACATATATCCATATCACATAGATATTATCCATTCATAATTGAGATCACAATCAAATCATGAAATATCAACATCATCCATCAGCAATGATTTATGAATTACAAGCTATAGTTAATTTAAAATGAATTAAATTAACTACTTCTATATTTAATTAATTTAAAGTAAATTAAATTAATTACTCATTCCACAAATCCTGCTCTCATAATCATTAATTAATTATATATCAAATTACTTAATCATTCTCTAATTACAAGAATACATTAGTCTTTAATAAATTCCTTAAATGAATTATTCTAAATCATTTATAGCAGATTAACATTTAATTACTTACCCATTAATTATTCCTTAATTTACAATTCTTAATTACATCATTAATTATATTAATTAATGATCTTCAATTTATATTTAATTACTTATCTAAAATAATTGAGTGATTAATCTTTACTTAAACACAATTATTAATCACCCCTTGATTAATAACAAACCAGTAATTAACTACTCATAATTACTTATTAACAAATTAATCATTCCATGATTAATTAATTCCATAAATTAATCCTTTGATTAATTATAAAAGAAATTACTCAAATTACTTTACTTACAAATCATCTTGTATGAATTTCATCAAGTAATTATCATCTAATTACTTTCCTAAGTAATTATGCTCCATTAATTACACAAAGTAATTACACATACCAAAACATCAAATGATTTCTTAAGTTAATCTTCTTATCCATTACTTATATATATTCAAATTAATCATCTTTGCTTTAAATATCTTTTGCAACATTCCAGTAATTTCCTTAATTTATTTACAAAAATAAATCTTGAATAAATCCATTAATTAATTACATTTTTATAGATTTATTACCTTTCTAATTATCTTGTTGATTTATTATTCTCAAATAAATCAATATCATCATTAATTATTAATTAATGATTTCTAATTACATCTTCGTTTGTTAATTTATATTAAGAATACACATCTTCAAATCATAAATATTAATCCTCTTGATTAATAACAAACAGTAATTAATCATTCAATATTAATTACTTCTCAATAACACTCTAAATTAATCCCCTGATTAATTAAGTAATTATATTTCAATTACTTCCATTAATAACATCACCCAATTAATTACATCCCGTAATTATCCTTCAATTACTTCTCTAAGTAATTCAATTCCAAATTATCAGTTAATTAAACTAAATTAATTAACTCGAATCAATTTACATAATTAATAAGTAATTAATTTCTTAATTACTTTTCAATAAATAATTTATAATTAAACTATTGAATTAATTAATTTAATTAATTTATTACTAAATCAATCATATTAATTAATTATAACATCATCTGGTTAATGAACTTCATTAATAATTATTTAATTATCTCCTTCTAACATAATCAACTTATACTAATTATTAATTATGAATTAATTAACCATTATTAATTTAAAAGAAACTAATCTATAGTTCTGAATCACAATTAGTTAATTAATTCATTAATTAACTTTAATTACTACATTTACACTATAATTACTAGTTTAATTAATTTCAATCATTAATTATTCTTACTTAATTAACTTAAAGGTTAATTAACTTAAAAGTTAATTATAAATTCTAAATCTTCAATTCTTAAATTAAACTAATCTTATTATTGATTAATTTCACTTCCAATATGTATAAAACATTGATTTCATATTACTCCTTAAACATATTCCAATTTTTTTTCCTTAATAAAGTTTTAAAACTAAATTTTCGAAACCCTACTTAAATTCACATTTTTAAAAGCATATTCAACATTTAAAACTTATCGGTTTAAATTATAAAACTTATTTTATTCCAAATTTAGAATTTCAATTCTAAGTTCTGATTTCTATGGAGTTAACTCGTCTAAGTCTTTTCTTAACAATTTAGATTTCAAATTTTTTTTTTTTTTGAATTCAACCCCCTTTTGAATACACTTAAACATTTAGTACATTTAAGTTATTAAAATAAATCTAAATTTTGAAAACTTTATCATTTCAAAACTAACTTAAATTCACTTTTTAAACTTGATATAAAACAAGGCTTAACTTTGATTAGATTTTGAACCCATATTTCAAAACTGTAACAAAACAGCTACAGGTTGTAAAACCTGAAATACCAAAACCCGACCCCTCTCTGGTTTACTTCGAGAAAACAAGCGAGATTCCCCGATAAAACACAGCATTGCTTCGAGTTTCCCAGGCGCACGCGCGAAAACAAAACCTGAAAAAACACACAACCGCGCTTCCCTCCTCAACCTGTCACCGCCGCGTTCGCACAGCTCCGACCTCTTGAAGGCTCGCGCTTCCTGCCATGACATCGACACCCACCGTACCTCCTTTTCCCAAGACCACGCTTCGCTCGACGCTACGTCGAAGTCGCGGTGGTCAAAACAAAATGCTCTAGAAAAACCCAGTTTACCAGAGAAAAACCCATCACCGCCGCTACCTCCGACATCATGGCCCCCTTCACCTATTTTTCTTAGGTCCACAGCAGCCTCCTCCACCACCCAGACCTAAGCCCGACCCTCCAGATCCAATTGATCGCCTACGGCGACTCTAAAGGCTCCAAACTGTGAAACCCAAGCTGCTTTCAAAACACACCACTAAAAATCATGATTTAACCCTTAAAAATCATGCTATGGTTCACTGATGCACTTTGTATACCTGAATTTATAAAACAAGATATTCAAATTTTTGATATTATTGAGATGCTCAGTTCTTTTTTTTTTTTTCGGTTTCCAGAGTCATATAATTGTTACTTTGATTTGAATACAATCCTAACTAATGTTTGAAATGAACTTACAGGTTTCATTTAAATCCTAAGGCTAAACAAAGATTTAGTTAAAGACTTTGAGTTTAAATGAACAAACTGGAAACAGAGAAAGTAATAAAGTTTAAATACCTGCACCCATCATACTTCAGGGATTCAAAAATATAAACACGCAACCATACTTTCAATAAAATATTGATCACAACAATTACTTCAAACTATTTTATGCATTAAATTTCCTTTAAAGGTGGAGTTACTCACCACATATGTGAAAGAACAGAGGCTAGCATGATAATGAAACAACCTGTAGTTAAAGTGTTGAATGCCTGTAACTCTACTTTTTGCTTTCTGGATTTTGTTTATTTATTTTTCCTTCTTTTGCAGTTCAAATGAGCTAAGGATAAGGAATGATGTAAACAAACATTTATAACTTTGAATACATAATGTCTTCTGATAGAAGCTTGGCATAATATCTTGCTATATTATTATATATATTTTTTGTACTAAAACTTGAGATGCTTTGAGTATTTCGGCTAGAAGATTTGTTTGTTTCAGATATAAAGGTGGCTAATAAATGTTGATGTCTTTACTTATGTTAACACAATCCATATTTACTGACACAATGTTTGTATAAAGATACTGCAGCTTTGTTTGTACTAATATGTCTTCCTTCATGTTATCATTCTATTTATGTTTGCTGACACAAACATTTATACAAAGATATTTGCAGTGAATTTGTACTCAGATGTATTCATACTTCATCTCTATTCTTATATTATTTGTAGAAATCTTGTATATATTTATTACTGTCTTGTTGCTTCACTTAAATACATGCTACAGTTTTTTTTTTTTTTTTGCCAGCCTACATACTTATTTTTATTTATTGTTTATGTTATTATGCAGGTTCATTTGGAGGCTGAGATGTGTTTTTGTTTGTACTCAAATCTAGTATATTCATATTGTTTTGTACACATCTTACATATATCTTTCCTTTTTTATTTTCAGCCTGCACATTCATATTTGTGGCCTTTGTACAAATCTGATATATTTGTTATGTTACTTAGGTATGTTACTTGTTTGATATTGGAATGTATTTCTTTGTTCAATATGGCCTGCACACATTTTTGTTCCTAGATTTTGTTTGTTCATTACTTACAGGTTATAGTATTATGATGTTTGTACAATCAAAACAAAGATATTTTATCTTGATGCTTAAACATATACATATGTATATTCTACAGTTCATTTATGAAAGTTTACAAGTTTTAAAAGTTCCTTTGTTTCAAGTTTTATTGTTGTCTTATTATATTTTAAAATGCATATGAATGTTGTTATGTTTGTTTTGTTATTTGCAAACTAAATGAATTTATAGTTGTTAAGTTATTATAATGTAGTTAATGTAATTACTTTATATTTTTCCCAATTATCTTGTAGTCATGTATTTATATTTCTTAACATTATTTAAAAGTAACTTATTTATCAATTTGTAATGGTAAATAAATTAAATTATCTTTTTATTATAAACTACATATTTATTAATGTATATTATTGTATTGTTTTACACAATTATATATAACTCATATATTTTTAAATTCATATTTTAAATCAAACTATACTAAAAATAAAAGAAAACAAATCATTTTGTTAGTAAATGTTAATTTTTTTACTTAAGTTCAAATAAGTTTCCAATATTATTTAAACATTTACTTATGTATTTAAAACCTTGTATTTATTTATTTAGCCATTGAAAAGTTTATATTAAATAAAACACAATTTCTAATTCACTAAAATCTATATTAGAATTTAAAACATAATTTATTAGTTAAGCTTTAAAACAAATCTCATCTATTTGCAATGTATACAAATATATCCATTTATAAATAGAAAACAAACAATTAATTTTAAACAGATTAAATTTATCCATTAGATATTTATTAAAAGAAAAGTATCAATTCAGATTTTATTATCAAATCAATTTAATATTAAATGCAGATTATTAAATTGATATTGCTAGAAAATTCCGGGTCGTCACATTCCTCCCCCCTTAAAAGAATTTCGTCCCCGAAATTTAAAAGCAAAGGTAATTTAATAATATTTTTAAGATTTTAATTAATTTTAAATCATAAGCATATATCCACCACATGCTAACAATCATCACAACCAATCAACTCAATCAACAAAGCTAACTATCCAGACAAAATTCTGGTTAGAGTTCCCTAGAGTTTCCCAGTATAATACCGGAATACTCGATCTATAGAATCCAATCAGTCTATACTCCTAATCTATAGAACTCCTCCGAATCAGAGAAAATTCATACAAATGAAATTTCCGACTCCCAAATCCAAATTCCCTCATCTCTTATCCACCAAATACTTCTGACAATCCAGAACTGCCTTCAACCCACTGATCAGCTCCACCTTCGCTGATAACTCCTACAATAATCTGAATTCAAAAACAATCCAGGAGAATGATCAACCAGAACCAAGAACTCAACCTTTACTATCTTCAGTAGAAAACAACTTCTCTTTTCCAGAAAAGAAAAACAGATGCACTTCTAACTGCTTCCGCTGCACAACTCTGATCTGGATGGATGAAAATGTTGATGGTGCACATAAGCACAAACTGGACAACACATTCCAAAAATATGATTCAGCAGATCCAAAATAAAATCTCAGAAGTTCCTCCAAAATTTGAGTTGCTTAACCAATTCTCTCTCTCTAGAAACCATTCTATTACTAAGCTGGACCATTGACGCTACTTCTGAAATCCAGTCGATACCAAACTCACTCCTCAGATGCTAAGGCAAACTACTGACTCCTTCGAAGATATCCAGAAAAATTCTGCCATCCCAGAGAACACTTAACTATCGCAAGTCACTTTTGCGATCAACCCAGGCTAATATCCAAGGAAAACTGTTCTCCTTATAAATCTGAACAGCTTAAACTTATCCAGCCAATCCATTGAAGAAATGGATTCATAAAACTGCCTCTGAACTTCACTTCTAAAGAACTGCTGACAAATGACTTCCCCGCGTGCCGGCAGAACAATTTGAGCTGCAACACTGCTGCTGATGCCAAAATTCCTTAATCCAAAATTCTTCGAAAAAAACTCAGGCCTCAAAGCCAAACACAACATTCAACTGAACTCAACCCAAGACTAGTGCAGACACACTTCCTTATCCAAAGAGCCTTGAGAACTTCTTCGGAAACAAACCATTACTACTGCATCTCAACATACAACTACTACTTCTTGAGTTACCAAGATAATATTTCTAGCTTCTGCTCAACCGATAAAATCCAAATTCTACCCATCCAAACTTGTACTACAACATAGACTCCAAATCTTAACAGGTTCCTTCAAAGATTTGGTGAAATCCTTACACCACAAATTCACTCGAGACGGTATTAGGTCTACAGTCTCGTCAAATATACTTCCAACCACAGGTAGTCGTGTTACACACACCACTGCCCAATCTATCCTTATACTTATATTGGAAAACCCGAACAGGTAATCCAACAAATAGATAGAAATAAATATATAAATATATATCAAAATTACAAATACGCTCTCTCAGGAAAGAAATCACTTACGAGCCTAGGTATTCACTCAACCTAGCGCTCTGATACCACTGTGACGACCCCACTTCCTACTCCCAGGAAGTAGTATCGTGAATAAGAAAGAAAGAGGTGAGAAGATAGAAAAGATAGAGAAGAAAGAACAACAACATCAGAATCTCACAGCGGAACGAATAAAATATATTAATCACATAAGTATTTACATAATATGTACATCAATCAGAGCTATACAGATAGTACATCACATACTAGACAGTTATAGACTCCTGTCTAGTTAATACAACTCAATATAATATAACTCAAACAACATGACTCAGAGATACCACACAGCGGAACTATATATATATATATCTACAACGCTGAAGCCTCCTGCTCCATTGCTCCTCCAGAATTCGTCAATGCTAAACCTGAATCCCTTGGCTACCCGTAAAAATTTGGGTACCCGAGAGTTTATGAAAAACAATAATAAACTTCGGGTCAGACATGGGTCTGGTATGAGTAACATGTTTAAGTTGCTTAATTTTTAAAAATCCTTTGAAAACAAAAGGTATCACGTAAGACTTCCCACACATAAACATGGAAAAGTTTTTACCTTACGCTAACCAAAATATTTGATAGGAAATTCAGTGATATTATAATAGTGTCTAGGGTTTTCAAATAAAATACAGAAATAGCTGAAATGCTTACATCTCACATTCCAACATAGTTGGGCACAACTAATACGTACAGCACTTATTGGAGATTGGATTCCATACAATGGCAGGGCTACTGGGGTACCGCCCGTCACAGTACGGGGCCTAGATCACCGTACCGAGGATTACTCCCTTCATCCCCTGCAACACAAGGCCGGAACCATTCCTTACTGAACAGTCCCGAACAAGATAAACCCCGCAGTTGGCTGCAGACCAACCGCCCACTAAGCCGAATAAAAAGGGACATCTAGACAGGGGAATATCCTTGTCCTGCTTGGGCATGACCCACCTAACCTTGCTGCACCTCCCCTGTTTTAGCCATTCCCGGTTGATGAGGCTTGAGGTTACGATTACCTTTATAGAACATATCTCTTAGAATGCTCATCGCCCGCCTGACGATGTGTTGAAAGCATTCAATCCATACAAGTTCGTCCCGGGTTCGAACGAAACCGAAGACATTATCTCGTTACACTCGTTTTGGAATCACCCTCAGAGTTAACGACGATAACCCTTGCATTCTGAACCTTCATCTTCACTTCAGATTCACGACCTATCGTTAATTTGGAAACGATGTGGTTTTCGGATGTTCCTAATGCGGAAAACCCGATCCCGGTCTCATCGAAATCCAAAACGTGTCTTTTAAGGCCAAGTTGTCTATTTAGTCTTAACAGTGAATTCAATATCATCAATATGCACAAATAGATAATTCACATCTCACAATAGATAATCACAACATCATCATAAACAGATAATCAATATCATCATCCAAACAGATAATAAATATTATCATACTTAAAACATATATCCATATCACATAGATATTATCCATTCATAATTGAGATCACAATCAAATCATGAAATATCAACATCATCCATCAGCAATGATTTATGAATTACAAGCTATAGTTAATTTAAAATGAATTAAATTAACTACTTCTATATTTAATTAATTTAAAGTAAATTAAATTAATTACTCATTCCACAAATCCTGCTCTCATAATCATTAATTAATTATATATCAAATTACTTAATCATTCTCTAATTACAAGAATACATTAGTCTTTAATAAATTCCTTAAATGAATTATTCTAAATCATTTATAGCAGATTAACATTTAATTACTTACCCATTAATTATTCCTTAATTTACAATTCTTAATTACATCATTAATTATATTAATTAATGATCTTCAATTTATATTTAATTACTTATCTAAAATAATTGAGTGATTAATCTTTACTTAAACACAATTATTAATCACCCCTTGATTAATAACAAACCAGTAATTAACTACTCATAATTACTTATTAACAAATTAATCATTCCATGATTAATTAATTCCATAAATTAATCCTTTGATTAATTATAAAAGAAATTACTCAAATTACTTTACTTACAAATCATCTTGTATGAATTTCATCAAGTAATTATCATCTAATTACTTTCCTAAGTAATTATGCTCCATTAATTACACAAAGTAATTACACATACCAAAACATCAAATGATTTCTTAAGTTAATCTTCTTATCCATTACTTATATATATTCAAATTAATCATCTTTGCTTTAAATATCTTTTGCAACATTCCAGTAATTTCCTTAATTTATTTACAAAAATAAATCTTGAATAAATCCATTAATTAATTACATTTTTATAGATTTATTACCTTTCTAATTATCTTGTTGATTTATTATTCTCAAATAAATCAATATCATCATTAATTATTAATTAATGATTTCTAATTACATCTTCGTTTGTTAATTTATATTAAGAATACACATCTTCAAATCATAAATATTAATCCTCTTGATTAATAACAAACAGTAATTAATCATTCAATATTAATTACTTCTCAATAACACTCTAAATTAATCCCCTGATTAATTAAGTAATTATATTTCAATTACTTCCATTAATAACATCACCCAATTAATTACATCCCGTAATTATCCTTCAATTACTTCTGTAAGTAATTCAATTCCAAATTATCAGTTAATTAAACTAAATTAATTAACTCGAATCAATTTACATAATTAATAAGTAATTAATTTCTTAATTACTTTTCAATAAATAATTTATAATTAAACTATTGAATTAATTAATTTAATTAATTTATTACTAAATCAATCATATTAATTAATTATAACATCATCTGGTTAATGAACTTCATTAATAATTATTTAATTATCTCCTTCTAACATAATCAACTTATACTAATTATTAATTATGAATTAATTAACCATTATTAATTTAAAAGAAACTAATCTATAGTTCTGAATCACAATTAGTTAATTAATTCATTAATTAACTTTAATTACTACATTTACACTATAATTACTAGTTTAATTAATTTCAATCATTAATTATTCTTACTTAATTAACTTAAAGGTTAATTAACTTAAAAGTTAATTATAAATTCTAAATCTTCAATTCTTAAATTAAACTAATCTTATTATTGATTAATTTCACTTCCAATATGTATAAAACATTGATTTCATATTACTCCTTAAACATATTCCAATTTTTTTTCCTTAATAAAGTTTTAAAACTAAATTTTCGAAACCCTACTTAAACTCACATTTTTAAAAGCATATTCAACATTTAAAACTTATCAGTTTAAATTATAAAACTTATTTTATTCCAAATTTAGAATTTCAATTCTAAGTTCTGATTTCTATGGAGTTAACTCGTCTAAGTCTTTTCTTAACAATTTAGATTTCAATTTTTTTTTTTTTTGAATTCAACCCCCTTTTGAATACATTTAAACATTTAGTACATTTAAGTTATTAAAATAAATCTAAATTTTGAAAACTTTATCATTTCAAAACTAACTTAAATTCACTTTTTAAACTTGATATAAAACAAGGCTTAACTTTGATTAGATTTTGAACCCATATTTCAAAACTGTAACAAAACAGCTACAGGTTGTAAAACCTGAAATACCAAAACCCGACCCCTCTCTGGTTTACTTCGAGAAAACAAGCGAGATTCCCCGATAAAACACAGCATTGCTTCGAGTTTCCCAGGCGCACGCGCGAAAACAAAACCTGAAAAAACACACAACCGCGCTTCCCTCCTCAACCTGTCACCGCCGCGTTCGCACAGCTCCGACCTCTTGAAGGCTCGCGCTTCCTGCCATGACATCGACACCCACCGTACCTCCTTTTCCCAAGACCACGCTTCGCTCGACGCTACGTCGAAGTCGCGGTGGTCAAAACAAAATGCTCTAGAAAAACCCAGTTTACCAGAGAAAAACCCATCACCGCCGCTACCTCCGACATCATGGCCCCCTTCACCTATTTTTCTTAGGTCCACAGCAGCCTCCTCCACCACCCAGACCTAAGCCCGACCCTCCAGATCCAATTGATCGCCTACGGCGACTCTAAAGGCTCCAAACTGTGAAACCCAAGCTGCTCTCAAAACACACCACTAAAAATCATGATTTAACCCTTAAAAATCATGCTATGGTTCACTGATGCACTTTGTATACCTGAATTTATAAAACAAGATATTCAAATTTTTGATATTATTGAGATGCTCAGTTCTTTTTTTTTTTTCGGTTTCCAGAGTCATATAATTGTTACTTTGATTTGAATACAATCCTAACTAATGTTTGAAATGAACTTACAGGTTTCATTTAAATCCTAAGGCTAAACAAAGATTTAGTTAAAGACTTTGAGTTTAAATGAACAAACTGGAAACAGAGAAAGTAATAAAGTTTAAATACCTGCACCCATCATACTTCAGGGATTCAAAAATATAAACACGCAACCATACTTTCAATAAAATATTGATCACAACAATTACTTCAAACTATTTTATGCATTAAATTTCCTTTAAAGGTGGAGTTACTCACCACATATGTGAAAGAACAGAGGCTAGCATGATAATGAAACAACCTGTAGTTAAAGTGTTGAATGCCTGTAACTCTACTTTTTGCTTTCTGGATTTTGTTTATTTATTTTTCCTTCTTTTGCAGTTCAAATGAGCTAAGGATAAGGAATGATGTAAACAAACATTTATAACTTTGAATACATAATGTCTTCTGATACAAGCTTGGCATAATATCTTGCTATATTATTATATTTTTTTTTGTACTAAAACCTGAGATGCTTTGAGTATTTCGGCTAGAAGATTTGTTTGTTTCAGATATAAAGGTGGCTAATAAATGTTGATGTCTTTACTTATGTTAACACAATCCATATTTACTGACACAATGTTTGTATAAAGATACTGCAGCTTTGTTTGTACTAATATGTCTTCCTTCATGTTATCATTCTATTTATGTTTGCTGACACAAACATTTATACAAAGATATTTGCAGTGAATTTGTACTCAGATGTATTCATACTTCATCTCTATTCTTATATTATTTGTAGAAATCTTGTATATATTTATTACTGTCTTGTTGCTTCACTTAAATACATGCTACAGTTTTTTTTTTTTTTTTGCCAGCCTACATACTTATTTTTATTTATTGTTTATGTTATTATGCAGGTTCATTTGGAGGCTGAGATGTGTTTTTGTTTGTACTCAAATCTAGTATATTCATATTGTTTTGTACACATCTTACATATATCTTTCCTTTTTTATTTTCAGCCTGCACATTCATATTTGTGGCCTTTGTACAAATCTGATATATTTGTTATGTTACTTAGGTATGTTACTTGTTTGATATTGGAATGTATTTCTTTGTTCAATATGGCCTGCACACATTTTTGTTCCTAGATTTTGTTTGTTCATTACTTACAGGTTATAGTATTATGATGTTTGTACAATCAAAACAAAGATATTTTATCTTGATGCTTAAACATATACATATGTATATTCTACAGTTCATTTATGAAAGTTTACAAGTTTTAAAAGTTCCTTTGTTTCAAGTTTTATTGTTGTCTTATTATATTTTAAAATGCATATGAATGTTGTTATGTTTGTTTTGTTATTTGCAAACTAAATGAATTTATAGTTGTTAAGTTATTATAATGTAGTTAATGTAATTACTTTATATTTTTCCCAATTATCTTGTAGTCATGTATTTATATTTCTTAACATTATTTAAAAGTAACTTATTTATCAATTTGTAATGGTAAATAAATTAAATTATCTTTTTATTATAAACTACATATTTATTAATGTATATTATTGTATTGTTTTACACAATTATATATAACTCATATATTTTTAAATTCATATTTTAAATCAAACTATACTAAAAATAAAAGAAAACAAATCATTTTGTTAGTAAATGTTAATTTTTTTACTTAAGTTCAAATAAGTTTCCAATATTATTTAAACATTTACTTATGTATTTAAAACCTTGTATTTATTTATTTAGCCATTGAAAAGTTTATATTAAATAAAACACAATTTCTAATTCACTAAAATCTATATTAGAATTTAAAACATAATTTATTAGTTAAGCTTTAAAACAAATCTCATCTATTTGCAATGTATACAAATATATCCATTTATAAATAGAAAACAAACAATTAATTTTAAACAGATTAAATTTATCCATTAGATATTTATTAAAAGAAAAGTATCAATTCAGATTTTATTATCAAATCAATTTAATATTAAATGCAGATTATTAAATTGATATTGCTAGAAAATTCCGGGTCGTCACAGGGATTCTTCAACCTTTGCAGATACCACAATGGAAATGGGAGGATATATCAATGGATTTCATTGATGGTTTGCCTAGAACTAGGAGGGGAAATGATAGTATTTGGGTAGTGGTTGATAGGTTAACCAAATCAGCCCACTTTATACCAGTTAAGTAAGAAAGAAATGCATGTACTCTAGCCCAGTTGTTTATCAAAGAAGTGGTTAGACTACATGGTATACCAAAGACTATAGTAAGTGATAGAGATACCATCTTCACTTCAAAATTCTGGCAGAGTTTTCACAAGGCAATGGGGACTGATTTATGCTTAAGCATAACATACCATCATCAATCTGATGGTCAAAAAGAAATTGTGAACAAATTGCTTGAAGACATGTTGAGAGCTTGTGTATTGGATTGGGGAGGAAGTTAGGAGGATCATATCTTTTTAGCTGAATTTGCACACAACAATAGCCATCATAGTAGCATAGGCATGACACCCTTTGAAGCTCTCTATGGGAGACCATGTTTATCACCCTCAAGTTGGCTTGAATCTGGGGAACAAGTGATCTTAGGGCCAGAGAATGTGAAGGAAACTTCATAGAAAATAGCTTTGATTAGAAAACGAATTGCCTCTGCCCAAGATAGACAAAATAAATATGCAGATCAAAGAAGTAAAGCAGTACAATATGATGTTGGGGATTTTTAATTTATCAAAATATCACCCATGAAGAAGATTCTAAGGTTTGGGAAACAAGGAAAGTTGATTCCTAGATATATAGGGCCATATAAAATTCTAGAGAAAATAGGAACTGTAGCCTATAAGCTAGAGTCGCCATAAGAAATGAGAGCAATGCATGACCCCAGGATGATCTATGAAAAGGTGCCAGTGGGCATAGTTGCTAGAGAAATCAAGAAATTGAGAAACAAAGAAATTAAATTAGTGAAAGTGCAATGGAGTCTTGACCCAAATGATTGCACATGGGAAGTGGAGGATAAAATCAGAAATGATTATCCACAACTGGTTGATTGAATGAAAGATATAATTTATATATATACTGATGAATGTTTTGATTGAAAATTGCATTGTGATTTTTGTTTTGATATGCCTAGAGTTTAATCAAATGATTGACTTGAGAATGGTTTGAGATCAGAAAAGTTGATTTTCTGGATTAATGATATTTAAGTTAAGTATGGAAGAATTGTGGGACACAATTCCTAAAAGGAGGGGTATATGTGATAACCCTGATTTTTGTGAAGTAATTTCATGATTTAAATTAGTTTAAGTTTGTTTAAAAATGGCATTGAAAAGAATATATATATATATATATATATATATATAGGGAATGGAAACTATTTTGTAAGTGTATGGTTTAAACATGAATGCGTGTACAAGATAGTGCACACATATGCACACATTTCTTTTTTCTGTGTAATAAAAATAGGCAGCAATCAATATATATATATATATGTATGTATGTATGTATGTATGTATTAGAATAAATAAACTACAAATACCTATGTATGCATACATGATTATGTCTTTAATAAGTTTGGCATAAAAGAAAATAAATATAGGGAGAAATAATGAATACATGCAGAAAAATATTATATACTTAAAATTATTTAAGAAAAAAAAAGAGAAAAAGAAGACTTAGGCAAAATAAGTTCACATGTGTTATATAAGTGCACAGGCAAGCATTTGCTGGTAGGAAACAAAAATTGCATGGAAATGGCATGAACCTTTGAGCAAGCATTTTATCTGTTTCCAGTAATCTTTTTATTAGGGAAAACAAGAAGTCATGCATATAACATGGCCGGGTAAGATTAAAAGAATAAAGCTTATTTCTGAAAAATATAACCAGGACCACATACCCTTTTTCTCTTGAATTCAAATGAGAGGCAGATCATGTTATATAGGGTAAAACTGACATTGAGTAATTTCATTAAACCCTAGTAGTAGCCAGGGTTTAATATATGGAGGCTTAGTGTAGTGAGATCATCCATATTTGCTCTTCATCACTTAAAAAAAACATAAGTCATAAAAAAATGAGGAGCACCGGCCATTAGAGTAAGAAGAAGGCAGAAGACCCAAAAGAAAGAAAAGAATAGGAAAATAGGAATTAAGGTGAGTAACCTCACTGGAAACTTTGGCATTAAGTCCTGAATATTGAGGCAGCCTAATTGAATTTATATTTCACTTTTGCAAGCTATGTTCATTTTTATGATTTGATGACTTTGGTATGTTAATGATCTTCTCAAGTGAAAAATCTTTTATAGTAATCTATCCAGTATAAAAGAGTCATGGATTTCATGCTTAAATATGTTTATCTGTGGTATGGTTTAACTTTGAGATGAAGTAGTTTTATTTATGGGATTTCTTTATACAATTATTTATTTAAAACCCAGGATTTATGTTGTAAATATATGATCTAAAATGAAAGAAATTGTGGTGCTGCAACATTGTGTTGTTGCTTATGTCTCATATTAATTGAAATAAAGAAAAATGCAGAAGTGCAATGTTATACATGTGCTGAGCTTCTATGTTTTATGAACCATCCAAATCAAAGCTTATACTTGTGGTTTAGCCAGATCTTAAAGATTAATAAGGATCTGATTGAACCAGAGGTAAAAGGGAGGCAACCATAAAAACTACCTATAACCATATGTTTATACTTGATCCATTGAAACCCATGGACAAAATAATATATATACTCTGAGAACTCACATCTGTTTGCATGATTAAATGCTTGTTTATGAGAACCTGGCTTACCAATCTCTGGATGAATGTATGTTGGCTGAATGTTTGTTTCTCTAGTTAAAATGTGATATGCAGATGGCTAGCGCACTAATGGAAAGGGGAAAATAAAACTTAGTAATTTAACTAGGGACTTTTGGATCTTAGGGCTACAAAATATGGCTTGGCAAGGTGAATATTGCAAGCTCACACATGGTATGTTTATACCCAGGGGCCTGAGTGTGCTGGGTTAAAAGAGAGATGTCCCAGGAAGTGTGTGGTTTAAACAAGAGAAAGTAGCTAAAGGCCATGTTACACTTGATAGTGAACAATAGAAATAGGTTCAGGTGAGGGCTTGGGTAAAATCCCTGATGGCCAATAACTTGGTAGAAAAGTCTTGAAAGTTTGATTGATGAATGTGTTGATTGGTTTATGGTGTTCATAGATGAATCTTATGATTATTATCACTGAAATAAACCATTGATCTATGGAAAAATTTGTTATGCACTAATTTATATACATATATCTCATAGAAACCTGCACCAGGGTAGTAGTGAATTTTCTTTACCCATTTAAAGTTATTTGAATATGAATAAGGGTCATATAAAATCATGTTTTCAGTTAGATTACTCATACCAGACATTAGTCTGACCCTAGTGTGTTTATTCACCCTTGGGTGTCTCATATTCATATGGGGCAGTTCATGGTGACTTTGCAGGGAAATAGGAGTTTCCTTGATCAGGCTTGGGATGATTTAGCTGCTTAAGGAATTGGATACAATATTTAAAGATTTGCTGAAGTTAAAATAGATGTTTGTGCCAAATTTATGTTAAGCTATGTTGTTTAAGTTGCTTAGAAAAACTAATGTATTGTTATCTACTTTTTAGTAAGTATTGAATTTAAATGTGTTTCAAATGGAACCTATGTGTTTGGTTTTGCAAATGTTTTACTAAGTAATGAAGTTTTTAAGCTTTCAGAATAATTCATTTATAATGATAGAAAACCAGAGATTGTAAGGATGTATCAATTGAGTGAACTATCAGGTATTTGACTTAAGAAAATCCATGTTTAAGTTGAAAAATCTGGCTGAGAAAGAAAAAGAAAAAGGGAGAGTTATGAGTTGCTTTAAAAAGGAAACAAAATGACATATGTTTTGTCTAAGAATAAATGCAGACTAAACAAGGCTAACATGACCATTTCACTGAGCCTGGGCTAAGCCAGCACTAAAAAAAGGGCTTCAAACTCAATTTTCAGTAAAGTTTGATAACCCAAATATAGGGTAGACACAGTTATTTTTAGGTTAACAATTATCTTAAAAATTAGGCACTAAAATCTTCCAGTGAATATACATGCACTGGAACATGCACACACGCACCATCAAAAGCACAGTTCATACAGTAATAAAAATCATGGGAAATACATATAAAATGCTAAGATTTTGAAGGCATGAAATCAATGGTTATGTAATGATTTAAGTGTGCCCAGAAAACCTGTTTTTAGAAATATTTTTGCTATGTGGGGAATTACTTAAGGATCCCCAAACAGATTTTCTACTTCCAACTTTTGTACTCTGGTTTAAATAGAAAGTAATGTAAATATATATCTTCATATATGTAAGTTTAAGATAATTCGAGCACAACAATATTTTTATATTGGCATTAAGATCCTGGATAGAAGAAAAATTAGAGAATAATATTCTCTTGATTATATGACCACTGCAAAAAAAAATTAAAATAAGAAAGTGGGTCATCTCAGAACACAAGGTTTATAGTGGTTCAGCAATCCGGCTCTTCCACTTTAATCAATCCTTTTTATTCCTTTTGTACTGTAGTTACAATTACAAGACTTTAGTATCAATTACAAAAATGGCAGAGCTTCCGCGTTTGAAAAGGAGAAGACCTCCTTTTAGTTTCTATAGGACTCCTATTTATAGGTGTAGATCTGAAAATATCTGCCCCAAAACCTGAAATACCTTTTCTCTTGCACAAGTGGGCCCACCAGCTCGATCTAGAGCGATTTGGGATCGACATGTGATCGATTCGTATCGATCCAAAAAGTGGTCCAATCGAGCTTGGACCGAACATGGAGGTTCTCGAATGCATCAGGAAGCCCATCTTCTATTTTCATCGCATTTGGACTCGTAGATTCTGAGTTATGATCGATGCAAGTTTATGTTCACCGGTTTTCTATCGCATTCGTATCCATGAATTCGTCTCCAACCCTTCGTATCCATCACAATCGCAATGATGATGTGGTTCGAAAACTTAGGAGAGATCCACCTTTGATGCCGAGTTGACCACTTCTTCATTCAAACACGTTTCCTCCATATCGATCTGAGACGCCTACTTCGCATCGGTGATTCAATGTCCATTTCGTATCGACCCCTTGCCCTTGTTCGTATCCATTCTCTTCGTATCGATTGAGCTTCGTTCCTTCGTACCCTTCAGCCTCCCCGTGTTCGCATCGATCCTCTTCATATGTCCTTTGTATCGATACAATACTTGATTGATAAGAAGTGCTCTTCCAAACTCCTACTCGTATTTTGTATCGATCCCGGTCTTGATCAGCACGAAAAGCCCTACCATACTGATGCCAAGTCTAACCAACTCAATGCGTGTTGTATCGATGCAAAACCATTGATTCAAAACATGTTGTTATTTCCATCCCGATCGATACGAAAGCATCGAGTACGTCCCTGACCGATACGGGAGTATCGATCCGAAGTAGACAACCGAGCTGATGTGGATCGATACGAACCACATCAATGTGAACCATATCAATACGAATGTATCGATGCGAACCATTTCTCACCAATATTGATCCATCCATATCTCTAGCATACGAACTCCGATTGACTTGAGATTCGAAACGTAGCATCACCTAGTCTTGTTCATCATTCCCAATCGATCTCAACTTGATTGGAGCTCGATCAAATTTTGATGATATCAATCATTACCTTGTTTCCAGTCGATCTCCAATCCTGATATCCATCCTTTCCAGCCAATTTGTTGATATCCCGGACATGAGCAAAAGGTGGGGTAACATTTGCCCCTTAAAACAGGCCTTGTAGTAAGAAGCGTGTTTTGAATAGCTTCGAATCTGATATCCAAAGTTCATATTCCATCCATAGCCATACCATCTGATCTATAATCCAATCCATTACCAAGCCATCCTATCCGAGTGCCACAGCCATATCATTATCCAGATCCACGACTGATCTGAGTCGATATCCAATTTCGAATCCATTAATCAAATCCTTAGCCAATTTCATATCCACACTACACCAAAATAGTGATTTTGCAACATTTTATATTTGTTAATTTCTAACACTTATAAGTGTTACAGCCTAGTGACAATAAAAAGTGTTAGGATACCTGAAAAAGTGTTAGAAAATATAAATAATGTTTTTTATAAACTTTCTAACACATCAGTTATAATTTACAACACAAAAAAAATGTTAGAACAGTTGGTAAATTTGTAAATAACTCGCTAAAAATTGGATCCTTTTATAATCTTGTATATGTAGCATCTTTCTAACGTTTTCCCTTCCATCTCCACTATCGGCCGCCTAATTTTTAATTTAATTAGGGTTCCTACGTTCCATCACCATCTTCTGCCGCTTTCCCATTCGCGCATCCTACATTTCTTCTCGCAACTCATTTGTTGACAGGTGCTTCATCTCTACATCCTACTTACGATTTCCTATTCCATCCCGCGCGTCATCTCTAGGTACATCGACTTAGGTTCGATTTTGATTTTGAATTTTTATATTGGTTCAGAACTAATTTCTTATTGTTGTTCGATTTCATACCTTGAATCTGGTTTTTTCTTTTAGTTATGATTATTTACCGATTCCACTTTTTAATTTTGCACCAATACATTTTCATTCTTAGTTCTTGAAATTGCTGTTATGGCTGATACGATTATTGTGCTGGTTCCACTTTTTAATTTTGCACTAATACATTTTAATTTCTTATTGTTGTGCTGAGAATGGCTGATACGATTTCGTTACTTGAAATTGCTGTTATGTTGAGCCTTTAAGATTAAAAAAGATGGCAATAAATCATGATTCTCTACTATATTTACATCAAGAAAGAACTAAGTTCCATTGGTTCTCATTCTGATTTAGAAATCACTCTTTGTAGACACTTCAAAGATCTTTGATAACTTACAATCCCTATAAACCAAAACTCGAAATCATCCACTGTAACAATCTGAGTATACTTCTGCTTTGGTTTGTTTGCATACTCATTTGGAGTAACTTTTTGAATCTTACTCAGTGGAATCAAAACTTTGTAAGGAACTGTTGTTATTTCACATTTAGGAGAAGTATACGTAAGAGGGCGATCACTTGTGAACGCTATATTTTCATTTGATATAAACAAAAGTCCAGCTATTTGACCTAACGTAGTTGACAAATTGCATTGAAAAGCATTCACTAGTTTTTCCTTTTTGGAATGAAGGTAAAAAGAATTCATACATGCAAAAACGATTGCATGTTATTTTGGAAAGAGAACGCTAACATAGTAGAATGTCCTCATTGTCATACACCAAGATTTAAAGGCAAGGCAAATGTGTTAGGCATAAAAAAAATGACAACCCAACCGAGGAAAGTTCTAAGACATTTCCCTATAATTCCAAGGCTGATTAGATTGTACACTATACCATGGATAGCTCATAAAATGCAGTGGCATAAGCATGCCGATCCTTCTTGGAATTTCATGCGTCATCCCATTGACTCGGCCGAATGGAGATCAATCAAATGTAAGTGGCCAGAATTTGCAAATGAAGGACGTAATATATGGCTTGGTATCGCTAGTGATGGATTTAATCCGAATGGGTTTCTCTCCAATAGTTACAGTTGTTGGCCCGTATATATGATTCCTTATAACCCACCCCCTTCGTTATGCATGAAATCACAATTTCGAATGTTAAGTTTATTAATTCCTAGACCGAAAGCACCAAGTCAAGACATTGATGTATACTTAGAACCTCTTGTTGATGAGTTGAAGAAACTTTGAACGGAAGAAGTGGCTTCTTTTGACATGGACAGGGGAGAAATGTTTACAATGAAGGCAATACTATTATGGGGAATCCATGACTTACCAGCATTTGGAAATTTATCTGGTTGCGTGACACATGGTTATAAAGCATGTCCAGTTTGTGCTATGGAGACCGAGTCAGAGTACATTGGTAACAAGGTTGTTTATCCAAAGTATAGAAGATTTTTGAAGGATGACCATCCATATAGATTAATAAAACATGGATGGTATAAGGATACCGAAGATAAAGAACCGCCAACAGGGTTAAGTGGACCATCCCTTTTGGAAAAGCTTAATTGTATAAAATATTTTCCTGGAAAATTACCAAAGAATAAGAAGCGAACGATATATGAAGCTACCGATAAAAGTTTCTTTACAGTTGGAGATGGTGACATAGAAAAATTGTCTTGTATAAGAAGTCAATTTTCTATGACGTAATTTATTGGAGTAGTCATAAAGTGCGACATACTATTGATGTGATGCATACAGAGAAGAATGTTGCAGAGCATCTTATCAACTTAATGTTTGACAAGGGGAATCAATCATCTAAGTTTGCATGGGACAAGATTCATAAAATGAAATGTTGTCAAGTTCTAAAACATGCCAAACTTCCATCGTGTCTTGGGACAAGATTTGGTAGCCTTGTTACTATTCAACCACCTACTTTGCACATTAAAAAAATATGAGTATCATATTTTTATGCAATACTTGCTTCCTATAATGGTTCAACATGCATATCCAAAGCTTCGTGAGTTACGGTGAGCTATTTTACAAGTGAGTTTGTATTTTAACATAATATGCTCAAAAATTTTAGTTCGAAAACATGTTCAAGCCGCCAAAGTTCCGAGGCATTGTGTGTGCTAGCACATTATTTTCCTACAGACTTCTTTGATATAAGTGTTCATCTTATGATGCATCTAAATGACCAAGCCTTGCTATGCGGACCTACAAACTATATATGGATGTATCTATTCGAAAGGTGAGATATTATTTTTACAAGGTTTGTAAACATTATTTCAAAATGACAATTTCTAAATATGTGCATGTGTACATGTGTGTAGAGCTATGAAAGAATGCAAAAATATACCTAGTAATAAACACTATATAGAAGGATCAATCGCTGAAGCATATTTTGTTTCAGAATCAGTTAGATATGCAATGGAATATATGCCGAACCCACGTGATGGAAATCATAGTTCTACACAAGCATCCTTTTTAGATGATGGTGATGATACATATGAACTCCCTATCATTGAAGGCAAATATATTAAGCTAATTAGGATGCAACGTGTTCAAATTCGAAGGTGGATACTTTTTAGAATTGATGCTCCCGAGAGAGATGAATATTATAGGTATGAATTTTCTCAATATTATGATAAATACCGATGACATAAAATTGCGAATGTATTCACATTATAATACCGTGCATATCGCTCCTCTTTAGAAGGTGTGTCTCGTGGTAAAAGAAAAGTTACCACAATGGCAGAAGTAGTTGTACAAACTGAATTTATTGATTGGTTGCACAAAAAAAGTAAGTTATTTCAATATGAAAATTGTAGGTTTTGTTCCTTTTATGTTATTCATGCAAATTTGTTTGTTCCTGACAGCTACTAGAAGAAAAATGCATGAACACAATGTTGTGGCAATATGTCAACGGTCTAAATGTCAAATTTGTTATTCTTTTAGATAAATGGAAGGAAATTGCAGGATTTTTTTTACATTTATATAAAAAATTCATTTTGTCCAGGCCTGTACAACCTGAACCAAAAAATAGTGCATTTTGGCCAGAGCCTGTGATGATTTTTCAACTAGTTCTGGCATTTTGGGCATTGGTTATGTGGCCCACTTGGACAGCTCTACTTGTGTCTATGGTGGTGTCTGCTTTTGTTTCTACAAGTAATCAGGTCCTTAACTTCATATGCAAGTAGAACATCTAACAATGGCCCATCCTTGCCTTCTGTTTCTTCAATTCGTTTCTTTTTTGTAGATTTTCCACAGGAAATTTTACACTGTAGTCTTGCAAATGAGCATCTTTTCTTCTGTAGATTTATATAAATCAAATCTGGTATCCTAAATAGATTTTTAACATTATAAACGTTCTACTTTTTTTCCCTTTTTTTCCTATTTATTGTAGCATTCATTTACATTTTATTTTTCTTTCCTTAAATTGAATTTATTCACTTTACTAGACTTTGAATGTATAATTGCATGGTTAAAAAAAATAAAAATCCTCTAAAGGTACAAATGCAGAGCTTGAATCATGTTTTTTGAATGAATTCAGCGAAGATTTCATGCCTGTACTTTGAAATGACATTTTAAGTTTCATTGTATACTAAAATCTTTTTTATGCAGGTCCAAATGTCGAACAATTGCAATGCTAGTGCATCTAAAGGTACAAATGCAGAGCTTGAAGCATATAATCCTCCTCATACAAGTGATAAAAAATACTTAATAAGTGTTGATCTTGAGGGTGTTAAAGGTAAAAATGAAGCTAAATGGAGCTCCAGATGCGGAGCCCTAATTCGTTGTCATATACCGATTGGGTATGACGAGTGGAGAAATGTAGATGATTATTACAAGAATATTTTGTGGCAAGAGCTATTAGTATGTCACGAATTCATCTTATTTAGTCATTTATGTTTTGCACAAGATTTATCCTTAGTACTAAAATTTCTTTGTTAAACAGAATGAATTTGACATGGATATAGATCCTTATCTAGCTCGGCCAATTATAGAAAAAAAAATTCCACGATATTATCGTACGGTAAAGTCTATTTTGCGAAATAAATTGCTCAGAGTCGGAGGAACCACCATACCCAAGAATATTGCTATTACTAAATGTCCCGCGGACATTGACATAGTATGGTGGGAAAAGTTTATAGATAATGAATATTCAGATTAAAAAAAGAGCAATGTAGGAAAAACGCCGAAGCCAAAGCTAAAAATACCATCACTCATACACTAGGAAGAAAATCATACCGTAGAGTTTACGACGAAATGGTAAGAAATAGTATAAAAAATATTTCTTGTAAATATTAATAATGAATAGTTAATTAGTTTAAAAATATTTGTTCTTGTAAGTCAAGGAAAATCCGAAAGAGAAAGTTACGCGGACAACAGTTTGGAAGGCGGGACATATAAATAAGAAATCTGGACAAGTTCTTCCATCTGCGGCAAAAGCCTATGTAAGTATTTTTACTTTAGTACGAATTTGATGGTAAGTGGGTTGTATTGATTGAAATAGTGGAGGGTGTGTGTTTTCGTATTTGATGGTAAGTGGGTTGTATTGATGTGGTGTGTTATAAGAAAGGCAGGTTGATGGATGGTGGTTTTGAATTGTGGAGGATGTGGCAATACAAAGGTGAGGCAGTAAGGACAGTGGATGATCTGGGCAGGGTGGAAGCAAGGGTGATGATGGGGTTTGAGGAAGGTTATGGTGAATGAAGGAATTGCAGTGGCTTCATATTGGTAGTTGTAGTTAATATGGTGATGTATGTTGGCAGGGTGAAGTAACTAAAGAAGAAGTGTGAAGTTGTTGATGATGATGGTGAGGAGTTGTTGATTGAAGGCAGAAGTGTGAAGGTGAAGTGAGGCTAAAGTGTAATGTCTGTGGTTGTTTGATGAGGAAAATGGGAAGTTTGATGTTAGTGAAAGTGTGTTATTGGTTGAAGTTGTTGATCAGGTAGGCTGCAGTTGAACAATGGTGGCTCTGGTGCTTGTGGTGAGATGAGTGACTAGTGACGGATTGCAAGTTGTATTGGAGGATGATGGGTGGTGATATGTGGTGGTGTATGCGGTACAAGGATGATTGTGGTGGTGTATGGTTGTATATGAGGTGTATGTAAGATTGAAGTGGGAATGCTGTGATTTGCGTGAAGCTATAAGATAGTGGGATGGTGGAAGTGACAGGATTGTCTGAAGCAAGTTTGTATGGTGGAGTTTGTTGAACAACGATGGGTGTAGGCTGTGGGAGGTGTGTATGAATCTGTGTGTGTTTTGTGTGAGTTTGCAATTAAAAAAATTAGTGGTAAGGTGAGTGAATGCAGGAGCTTATATAGGAGTCAGGAGTTGGCAGTTCGCTGCTTGTTGTAGCAACTGGTGAAGTGGCTTTTTAACAGAGGGAGGGAAGAAGTTGATGGATGGAAGTCGCGGTTTGATCAGAGGGAAGGTTTGTACCGTGGGAATAGTATGGTCTAGAGTGTGGTTTTTTATTTGTACAGTGGGTATTTGCTGACAAGCAGTTTTGAAATGAAGTTGTTGTTCGAGTAGATAGTGCACAGAGATGTCAGGAAGTGCACAATTGTACCAGAAGATGAAGTGTGATGATGGAGATGCGGTGAAGTGTTTGTTGGTATTTGGTGGTTCAGAGCAGTGAACTATAGATGGTGATCAATTTAGAGGATGTGTATGATGGTTGAACGGAGGAGTTCAGTTGATGGTTGGAGGAATTGTTGGAATTGGAGACTGTTGTAGTAGGTTGAAGTGCACTGGTGGCTGTGAGGATGATCAGAAGTTGAACTGTTTTGTTGAGACGGTGGGAGGATTTGCTAGTAATGGTTTTGGGTATTATGTTGATCAGTTGAGAAGTAGTATGTTTGGTGTAGCAGGGTGGTATGATTCGAAGTATCCTGATATGGTTGTTCGTTTGGTGATGCTCGTGTAGTTTTGTGAAGCAGTTGTGCTGCTGGAAGGTTGCAGTAGGCAGTTGTTGGCAGTAAGGAGTGTTAATGTCAGTTGGCTGTAGTGAAGTTTGTTGCAAGGACAGTGAGGAGTTGTTGGCTTGGTGATGGTGGAAATAGGGGAACGGTGGAGGCAGTTTGAAGCAACAGTGAGGTTGGGAATGTGGACTGTCAGGTGATGAAGTTGTTGATAGTGATGAAGCAAGTAGTGTGGTATTTCTGGGTGAGGTGAGGAGGTTAGTTGGAAGGGTGATGAATGGTAGGGGATGTTGGTGTAATGGAGGTTGTGTGGTTGATGTTGGTTTGAAGTTGTGCGCATAGGGTTTATATGCGGTAGTTTATGTATGTGTGATATATAGTTTATGTATGTATGAATATGTTGGTCGAATGGTTGCAGTGCAGATAGGCAAGCAGATTGGCGATGAAAGGTGTTAGCGGTTTGAAGTTTGTATTTTCTGTTGAACAGAGATGAAAATGAAGTTTGTAGTTGTTGTTGAGGTGGTGCTGGACAATTTTGAGGATTATAGGATATATAACAGTGGTAGTCAGGTAATGACATAGAGATGGGTGATGGTTGATGAAGTTTTGACTATGGTCAGAGGGGATGGAATTGGAGTGATTGAAGGTTGTAAGGCAGTAAGGAGGATGTGCACAACCGCTGATAGTTTTGATGATGGATTACGCAGAAGTAGTGAAGATTTGGAGGTTGTAGCAATGATGTGCACTAGGTGGTGAAAGTATGGAACAGAGAATGAGAATGATAGTGCACTGAAAGTAATGGCAGTAATGGTTTTCTCAGTTATGCAGAGATGCACAGACGTAATGATGTTGGTGAATGTAAGATGTAGTAAGGAGGGGAGATGTGGCAGCAGAGTGGGAGATGTCAGAGGTTGATCGAAGTTTCTTACTGGAAGGGAAGTTGCACTGTGATGTGCACAGAAGTATGTAATGTGCGCAAAAGATGTAGTGCAATGGCAAGCATTTGTGGTACATATACATCAGGTTCAAAAAGTTTATATTTCAAATTCAATATACCTTTTTGTAGGAGACTGACATGTATTCACTGTTGAATCTACGCATCATATCTAATTTGCTGGTTGCTAAAACTAGAGTATTCACTGTTATATTTCAAATTCAATATACCTTCTTGTAGGAGACTGACATGTATTCACTGTTATATTTCAAATTCAATATACATTTTCGTAGGAGATAGTATTCACTGTTGAATCTACATCAGGTTCAAATGTGTCCAATTGTTTATTATTTATCTTATTGCTTCTCAACCGCTAATCTTCTGTACGTATTGAATGCAGGCATTTGTGGAGGAAGAGGAAGAAAAATAGAAGTTGGAATGTAGCGGTAAAGAGGAAGCAAACACATACGACATTGACAATGATCCCATCTCTAAAGTTTTTGGGTCCGATAGAAAGAAAAACTATTGTCGTGTAATTAGCTCCAATTCCTCTACAAAACAAGTAAAGTTGATGCAAGCTTCAAAAGCAATTGTCGATAAGAATAAAAAGGAAGATTTTCGTCAATGGTCATCGGAGTTACAAAACCAAGTGGCAAATCAAGTTGCAAATCAAGTGGCGAATCAAGTGTCGAGCCAAATCAATGAGGCTCTTAAATCATTTGCTTCATCTTTCTTAACTTTGGTACCGGGGGTTACAACATAATCTTAATGGTGGTAATGTGACGCTTATGACTGAAACTGCTTCTAACTTGAATAAATCTCCTTCGAATATTGGAGTTGCTAGTATTCTGTCAAATGATGTTGGATCATCTACAAGAGCCAAACAATTTATAATGCTACTAACACAGGATACGAAGAAGGATGTAGCAAAAGCTTATATTGGAACACAAACTATGTGTCATTTCAGAGAGATAGTTCCAAATATTGAGAAAATTGTTTGGATAACAGAAGTTTAGAACCGGAAGCACCAATTTACGATGGTCCTCAAAATGGGCACCACAAGCTTTGTGAATTTTCAGACGGGGGCTTTGTGATATGGCCTGTGTTTCATCTTTGCGGTATCTAAAATTCTATTTAAAATTAGATATGAAATTGTTTTTTTGTAATTTGGATATGATATTGCGGTATTTTGAAATTGGAAAGTTTGTAGCTTATATTATAGTATTATCTAAATATGATATTGTTGCATTTGAGATATGGAAGCATTTCGGACTTCATATTGAATTGATATGATGAATTATATTGATATGGACATCATCATTTATGATATATTATATTGATTTCTTTTAAGAATTTAATATTAATTGTGTATAAAATAGTGTAAAAACATAATGTCAATTAGTAATGCATATAACTGTTACCAATATTTTGGATAACAACACTTATCTACGTCACAACCTAAATGATAAGCAAAGCATTTTATGTGTAACAACACATATATGTGTTACTAAATAATCATTTTCCAACACTTATAAGTGTTACCGTATATTTCTATACCAACACTTATAAGCGTTACCGCATATTTCTGTACCAACACTTATAAGCGTTACCGCATATTTCTGTTCCAACACTTATAAGTGTTACCGTATATTTCTGTACAACCACTTATAAGTGTTACCATATATTTAGGTACCAACACTTATAAGTGTTAGTACTACGTATGTTCGTAACACTTATAAGTGTCACAAATTTGGCCGCTTCATTCCTCACAGTCCATTAGTAACACTTAAAAAGTATTACTGAAATTATTTGTAACACTTATAAATGTTAGGATTTGCATGTTTTGGTGTAGTGCATCTGAACTTGACAGTTAAGTTCTGATCCATCCATGTCTAATAAACGAATCAAGGACCTCTTCGAGTCGATATCCAAATTCATAACCTCTCCGGGTTCTTGGTCAAAGGATTGCAAGTTAAAAGTTGGAGACGTAATAAGTCTATGAGACTTAGTTTCTGTGTGAGGTTGAGAAACGCTTTTGCATTGGTGGTGCGAAGAGACCGGAATCAGATTTATCTGAAAACCATTTCAAACCAACGTATATGCATTCGCTTGTGCAGGTTAATGATGGTATTGATATTCAGGATTTTCATAGTGGGGGACTGCTTTTTGATCATTTGGGGTTAAAATCCCAATGTACATCCAGTAGCAGTAGTCTCTTCGTTTTGAATTATCCAATGCAAGGACTATTCGCTACTAATCCTAGAAATTTCCCGATAGGATGTGGCAGGAAAGTACCTTCTATTTGTCCTGTTTCTGGACAACTTGTATGGATGTTTGTCAACTTGTATGGATATTCGTCTGACATTGCATTTCTACAGTTTACGTACATAGGTTTTTACAAACGTACATCAGTGGTGGCGAAGAAGGCATCTTCTCTTAGCTTAACACCCTCCTTGAGACGTATGAGCTTAAGATTGTATTTTTATGGAAGGCAATCAGTAGTCATTGGAAATGGCCATGTGGCATTCAAAGTGATGTGATATGTGATATGTGATGTTATATTATTGGATCCGTCAACAAGTCACGGATTTCGACACAGTCTCGGATTTCGACACAGTCTCGGATTTCGACGAAACAAGTTTCATTGGATCCGTAATGTTATATTATTTTAAGATTTCAAATTTCGTATCAATCGGATTTATGGCTTAGTCGTGGCAAGCTGAAATGCGTAGAAATTTGTTTAAGTAAATTTTAAACTTAAATAAGTCAATTCGAAAATCCATCTTTCAAATACGATCGAATTGGCTCTCGATATATATTCCATGTGTTTGGAATAGGGGTAAAACATTATAAACGCCAGGCGGCACACTTCGATTGGAGTTCAGAAAAATTTCGGGTGAGTATTGTCTTGAAATTTTCTATATAAGGCCATGTTTTCTTCGTATTTTCAAAACCCTAATTGCTTTAAACCCTAGCTGCCATCTTATTTTCAATAGCCATAATTTCACATACTTCTTCCCTCGATTTCTTCCAATCCGTCAACCTATGCGAAAAATGTTCAACTACAACATCGAAGAGCATAACGAGATCTTTGAATCCAACAGGGATGATCGAAATTCGAGCTATGGATCGTCGTCTATAGACCCACATTCATGCTACCTTCACGCATGAATTCCAATGCCATGACGCGACCGAGCTCGGCCGTCTTCTAGTGGTGGTGTGTCCTGAGGCGAGCTTCCATTCGGCGGTGGCTAATCGACGTTTAGTCGAGTAAAGAAGGGGAAGCATCAAAATTTCGAACATGATGATGGTTTTTCGACTAGGTACAGACGCAAGGGAGAAGATATAGTGAACGTCCTGGATTTCGATTTTGGAAACATATGGCTGAGGTAAAGGTTTACTAAAAATAAAATAAATAATTGGAATTTATGTATATAATAATTTGTACAAACTTTAAAATACTATAACTTCTTCATACAAGGTCCGTTTTTACGAAACGAATTGCGTTGGGTCCATATTGACGAGCACTACATTTTAGAGTTGGTTTGAATTTGATTGGAGCTAGTATAAATTTTGGGGAAAATTAAACAGCTGTTTAATTTTATTCGGAATAAATCACTACAACTGTTATTGGAATCAATGTGAGTACAGCTCACTTTTTCTGACTCACTGATATTTTTATACAAGTGAGAATAAATATTATTTATGATGATTAATGATTGTTTGGATGATATATGATATATTATCTATATTTTGATTGGTATTTGGATATATTCCTGCCTATTGGAGCAGATGAGACCCTATACGTTCTCGTGTATGAACGGGTGACCTTTTGTACGCGCGTCTATCTCAAAGCAGACATTGTACATATATTTCCAATATGTATATTTGTTGCAGGTGACAGGTTGGAGGGATCCAATTTGATTCCTCACCAGTATTGGTTTTATTTACAGATATTGTTATATATGTTGTTATCGTATGATATATGATGTTTTGGATGCAGTGATTGATGTATTTAGTACTGTTGTGGTATTGAGCCTATTTTTGGTAAACTAAAAATATTAAAGAGGTGAATTCGAATTAAAAAGGATTTTCAAGTGATTTTGAAAATATACATTTTATTGAATTTTGAACTATTAAGAAATGGATTTATTTTAAATAAATGAAAGTTATAATTTTTATGTTATTAACATTATGATTTTTGTGAAATATAATTAGAATGTGATTTTTGAAATATGGAGTTAAAGATTTTGTAAATAGTTAAATTAAGATTTTTGAATTATTATAAACGGTTTATATGTATAGATTTATAAATTTGATATTTTATAAATAAAAATAATGGAATTATAAAGGAGTTTTTATAAGTGTTAAAATGAAGTTATAATTGAATCTTATAAATAAATAAGATCTATAGATTTATGAATTGATGATGTTATAAAAAGAATGAATTTTGTAATAAAGAGAATTATAAGTAATTAACTAATAATTTGAATTTTGGTATATAAATAAGATTGGTTAATAAAGGAATTTTGTATATGGAAGTTTTATAATATACAAATGGACTTTATAAACATTGTTTTATAAATGTGAAATCAATTTAATTTGATAAACTAGATATAAAAGTTTATTAAAGGAATTTCATCCATGATTTTGGACAGTGGATAATCCTTTAACATATGTGTAGGAGTATGAATTTGGTAAGGGATATATATTCACGATTTTGGACAGTGAATTATCCCTTAAATTAAATGTGCAATAATATTGAAATTGGATAAGAGAATTATATTCATGATTTTGGACAGTGAATAATCTTTTAAATTTAAATAAATTTTTTGAAAGTGATTTTTTTAAATGAAGTTAAGTGATTTAAAGATGTTTTAAAATGTGTTAAGTATCGAACACATAGATTTCAACATTCATTGTTGAAATAGACGTTTTCGAGAAGTAAGGAAATGATAGACTATAACACTGTTGTTATAGTAAATGATTTTCAAAAAGGAAATGTTTGTATAGTATATGGAATTTATATATCTATTTAATTTTTAAATCCCTATACTAATGATATTGGGTTGTCGTAACGATGTTTACGCAACATTCATTTTGCCCCAAAATAAAGATGTTTAAAAGAATCTTTTCTTAAAGAATAAAATATTTATTTAATCGTAATATAAGTATATGTAATATTTTTCAAGTGTTGAAAATAAAGAGAATGTGAATTACTTGTTATTAAATAAGTATATGGAAATGTTTTCCAATGTTGAAATGGTTTGGAAATATATCTTTTAAAGATAATTTGAAGTGGATATTTGGAAAATGATTTAATTAATAAAAGATTAATTAAAAGGGCCCAGTGATTGCTTATGGTGCTGAATATTTGTTTGTTTGCTTTTATAGTTAAATAATCGACTATCAAATTTGGCCATTTTAGTTCCTTGACTTGATGTGAGAACTATTTAGTCGTACACTTAGTACGTAGCCTTCTATGCATGCTTGATTATCGTTTGTGTTGAGGATGTTGATTCGTATAGTACGGAGTATTACTCCAATCTATCGAGCCTCCTTCTTGGCCGAAGGATCGCAAGTTGAAAGTTGGAGACGTGATAAGTCTATGAGACGTATTTTCTATGTGAGTTTGAGAAACGATTTTGCATTATTGGTGCAAAGAGACCGAGATCAGATTTATCTGAAAACCACTTCGGATCAACGTATATGCGTTCGATTGTGCAGGTTATTGATGATATTGATATTCAAGATTTTCATAGTGGAGGATGGCTTGTTGATTGTTTAGGGTTAAAATCCTAATATACATCCAGTAGCAGTAGTCTCTTCATTATGAAATACCCTATGCAAGGACTATTCGCTACTAATCCTAGGGATTTCCCGATAGGATGTTGTAGGAAAGTACCTTCGGTTTGTCTTATTCCTGGACAACTTGTATAGATATTTGTCTGACATTGCATTTCTACAGATTACGTACATTGGTTTTTACAAACATACATCTGTGGTGGAGGAGAAGGCAACTTCTCTTAGCTTAACACCCTCCTTGAGACGTATGAGCTTAAGGTTGTATTTTTATGGAAGGCAATTAGTAGTCATTGGAAATGGCCATGTGGCATTCAAAGTGATGTGATATGTGATATGTGAAAGGTAATTGTTACCTCAGGCCACATCAATTGGAAATGGCCAAAACAGGGTTAGATGCAGCAAGGTTAAGTGGGTCGTTCCCAAGTAGGATATAATCATCCTCTACAAGTATATCTTTACACGTTATGATGTCGTGTATCTGATTATTATGGTTTGTATACTTTGAGGGCCCTCGGTAAAGGTTGATAATGACCGAAGGATAACATATTCGGCACCATCTAGTTATAGAGGTGGGTCGGTCTTATGCTGGTAGAGGGCAGATGTTTTGTGCCTTGGGACATCCATCTAGAGGTGTACCCATCGGAAGATAGTCCCTTCACTTAATCATTGTATGAAAATCCAAATTTCACTATGTACCTGCCATTTTGATTGTATTATCCATTTTGGGCCATATGCTAGAATTTAATAATGGTAACAATTTTGGTTATTTTGAATATTATTTGTAAACTAGACACTAGTACAATATAAGAGTATTTGATATGAAATGTTTTAGTTATCGTAAGGTAAAAACATGTCTGTGTTTATGTGTGGACGTGTCTTACGAGATACTTTTGTTTTGAAAGGAAAAGTTTTGGTAATTTAATAAATTCAGTTGAGTGTGTTTCTCACGCTGGTTTACCGGACTGATCCAGGCGTTCTTCCCTTTCAATGCTCGGGTCAGACCAAGTATATTACAGGTTTAGATTCATGCTTTTGGAGCTTCAACAGGAGAGCTGGAGATCTTCATTTTCATATACACGTATCTGTTTTGATTATCCGATGTGCTTAGTTGTTTATAGTATTGGCAATTGTGAGGATGGAATATTATAGCTGTCCAGGCTGATGATTAATGATTGATTGTTGAACTCTGATTGATGTATGCATATACAGTTTCTGTTTTGTAAAGAACACTGATATGATATTATATGTTTTCTGCTGCATGTGAGATTCTGTGTTGTTCTGTTTGGTTCATTCTTCTCTCTTCTTTTCTTTCTCTTGATTTTCCATCAATCTATGCTTTTTGGGTCGAACATGTGTGGTTTATTGTCGATTCAAAGGGTATAGATTTGCGGGTTGTCACGACAATGGTGTCTATGAACGACAATCATATTAAGTGCTTGGAACTCATAGCGATTACTGAGCACCATATTAGAAGTCACACACGTAACTGCCACCATGCCCATGCTACTTTTTGCTCCACCTATTAGGTATTCTCATTACCTCAAACTCCATCATAAGCATGCACCTTATCTCACATCAGGCTAATGTGAGATCACCGTGTGTCCATAGAAACCATAGGAGAATTGCTGCTGGTACTGGCCTGTCATCCAAACAATATCTAGTTGCGCACCTTATCCAAATCCCCCATGACTTGCACTTCTATTTGACCAATTACTACCATTCTTAGCATAAGCGTGCCCTCATCTCACTTCAAGCTAATGTATGACACTGTTTGTTTAATAGGGAATCATATATGGTACATGTTCTACTTTCATCTTTGCATATTAACTTAGATAAATTAATTAAATAAGCCTTTATTCTCATCTTTACTTTCTACGCTTATTAATTTATCCCAAGTCTTAAAATAAGCCTCATTCTATTCTTTTTCTTATTACAACCTATGTTACAATCATGTTTATTACTTAACCTAAGGTCTAAGTATGAAAATAAACTTCTTTTATCTTTTACTCTTTTTTAGTTATAATTCTACGTTATATCTAAGCCAATTAATTAGTCCAATTTTAATCATAATTAGGCATAGTTTCAGTCCAATTCATCTATATTACAATCCAATTCCATTATTTATTATAGACTTTATAATTTACATCTTATTTTCTTTATCCAATATTCTTACTTATATACTCCATATTCGCATTTAATACATTCCAATCCATACGCGAAGAAAAGGAGGAAGAAGAGAATAAACGCTTGCATAAAATCCAAAATGTAGAAAAGGATGTAAATAAACAATAAATAACAGTAAATAAACTTAAAAAACGTGACTAAACTGTAAATAAATAAAAAGCTATACTTAACAATAATAAATTATAATTAACTGAAAAAGAATAACTAAAAGGGACTAGACTGAAAAATAGATCTAAAAATGATAAAAAAGCTATTCCAAAATCGTAGAAAAACTACTACTAGAAACCCTATTAATTTAAATTACTTAAAGAAATCTTAAGACAATTACAGTCACTCACCTCGGATACTATGCTCTTCCTTTGGTCTTCCCTGATCAACTTAGAGTTGTAAAATAATTTAATTTATAATGATTTTTCCTTGAATTTTTTTTTCCGTTTAGGGTCCTTCCTAGAAAGGTGAACCGAATTAGAGAAAACCTAGAATGAGAAAAAGTGTTAAGTCTAGGGGTCTATTAATAGAGGTAAAAGTGGATCTCGGATGGTTGGATTTGAGGATTGAATAGGATGCAACCACATCATAGGCTGAATACGAGCCATCGGATGCAAAAATAGATGGACCGGATTGGTCAGAAGAATGCAAAACACGCCATCAATAACCTCTGGAACTTTCGAAAGAATGAACATTCGTCCATTCGTAAATAACACAGGCAGGTCGACCGAGCGATTGACCGCCTTGGTGCCGAGATCGACTGGCCGGTCGACATGCCCTTTATTTTTTTTATTTTCCTTCTCAATTTGTGTTTAATTTGTTTCTCGTTCATATTAGCTCAGTTTCTCACGTTCTATATATGGAAATGGACCAGAAAATTACCACAGACACAATGGTGCAACTCCCATGGCTCAATGCTGATAATTTTGCAAAGTTGTTTTATTATTTAATCACCTAACGAACTGATTATTATGGGTTAAATTCGGGTTGTTACGTCTGTTGTTTAGCAAGAGAATTTGTTGTATCAGTTGTTTTTCTCTTTTTTATTCTTTTATTGTTAATTTTTTTAGATTCAAAAAATAGTTTGTATGGGAATAACGGATTTTTCTTTTGCAACTTGTTCTTCTTCTTCGATTCCTTTCTGAGTAACTTTCTCCAATAATGTATAGAAATTCTTAAATACCTGAAAACAATAATAAGAAACGATATGCAAAAGTTTTCTAGCAAATGTTTAAAACTGGTGCATTTTTTCTGCAAATATTGTGAATAATTGCATGTGTTTCTGCACTTTTCTGAAGTATTGCATTAAGTTTTTTGAACTGTGGCTGATAAATAAGCAATTAATCAGTATAATTGCAAATATAGATACAATTATTTCCAATAATTGCAGAGTAAGTAATTACAGACAAACACTTCTGCAATTATTATGAACAATTTTCATTAGCTGCAGGCTAATCTGCAATTATTCATATATTTTTGGAATTATATTACAATTTACGTGCTCTTGCTTGCATGCATGAATTTTCAAGTAAGTATTATAACTTTTTCAGTTATTTTGTTTAATTGCAGAATTTTCTACAATATATGAAAGTGAATGTGCTATAGTATCATGTAATATGGATGTATCTATAAATTACTTGTGTGGAATATAAACTAACTAAGTAAATAAATAATGCAGTAAAGTAATTGACACCAGAGATTTTTATACTGGTTCGAACTCCCATTCTACGTCCAGTCCCAAAATCCTTTTAGGATTAAACTAGCAACTCTCACTTAATTCAAAGAAATAGGTTTACAGCGCCTGAGCAACTGGATAGGACTTCTACTGCCTATGCAATCGAATAGGACTTCTACTGCCTGAACAATCGAACAGGACTTCTTTATAAATAAACAAAAGTATCTGACTGTAATATGCTCTTTAAATAGCACTAATAAGTCAATAAAGTACAATCTTCCTATAATCTTCTTCTTTATAATATATAGTGTAATGTGCTTGAAGAATGCGGAAGATGGAGTGATCAACGATTAGAGATGTATGTGCTTTGAGTGCAAATGGTAAATAGAGAATAAGAGGTAAGAATTTAAGAAAATTAAAGTCTGTTAAGTAAATTGTTTGTTGGATTCTCGAATCTATTTATAGAGTTTTAAGAGTTGCAATCTTTGATTAAAAAGAATGATGAAAAGAAATGGATGCAACTTTTAAATTAGAAGATGTTTCTCTTCGTTGAAGAAAAGCATCCCTTTAAAAAAACTAGCCGCTATCGACAACCAACCGTTTGAATTTTCCAATTTGGCCATTTGATTTATTTTAAATTCGATACAACAAGCAAGTAGATCATTTTTGGTATTCTGCTATCTGAATGTCACCATTCAGTGGCTGAAATTGCATAATAATTTATGTTTTGTTTTAGCATTCAGACGGCAGAATGGTGACATCAGTCGGCTGATTATAGCCTGCTTTGTGCATTTGCATGGTTTGTGTACGTGTCAGTGCGTATATACCATATCGAAGAGATTTTAACATATTTCTAATAATATACCGACACTAATCAAAAGAATAACAACTTCATAGCTTTTTGGATCTGAATCTGCAATAAGTCTCCTGCATAAATGATTAGTACATAAGAATATTGACTTACATAGTTGTCATAATCAAAACATTGAAAATCGAGGCTCTATTATTCTCCCTATTTTTGATGATGACAACTACGTAAGTTTGAATATAATAAATAATTTATATTTACATGAAACTTGTGTAAATACTCCTCTTGTCTATATGCACAGAATTTTTACAAAATTTATACAATCTCTCCCATTGACATCGACAAAAATTAGAGATATACAAAAGACTAGAGATAACAGCACGTAGAGACAAAACGAAACATAATTAAACAAAAACATAGTAGTCATAATATCAGAGATATATATTCACAAAATCACATAGTCACAATATTACATACAAAATCACGAAGAACCATAGGAGTATTAAAAGAATACTACAAGCCAAATGTTCTAAATGAAAATTGGATAATAGTCCATAAAGCATTAGCAGCGCTCGAAGAAGATGACCATTCGAAAGGAGCCGGATATAAACTTCGATTGATGTTGAACCATAGCATGACATCTTGTCCTAAATTTTGTTAAGAAATCTTTTGACGGAATTGAATTTCTTTTTTGTCTTCTTTTCAATCCTTTTGATATCACGATGAAGTTTGGATTGATTACGGAAAAGGGTGATAATGGCTTGCCTTGAGGAGGTATTAGGGCCAATTATATGAATTGAATCGTCATCCTCTTCTTCTTCTTAGTGGGGTTGTGAGGAGGAAGCAACATTTGTGTCACGAGGTTGAGGAACACCTCGCTAATTGTTTCGTGTCCATTCTTGGAAAGAAATTATTTGTTGAGGAGGAGGACTATGAGGAAGACCCATTAAACCTAATTTTTTAGCACCTAACTCACTTATGGTGGAATATTCGCAATTCAAAATTTGTACACCAAGGTTTAGTAAAATGTGCATAATGTAAGCCTCATAGTTAATTGTTTTGTATTTCTGTCGAATCGTTATATTTTGAAACTCATCTACCAATTGATTTGTTGATGATAATATATAGCATATAGAGCTTGAAAGTCTCATTTGTATATTTTCTCATAACTACCTGTATGGGGTTGTAGAGTGTTGAATATGCGCTTATATGATTTTTTGTTTGATGATAATAAACATATATACATTCGTTTAAATGTATTTGATAATATACTATTTTATTTTTCACAGATTAAATAAATATTTTCTGAATAAACTAAATAACACGGAATTTGAATTCAAACGAATATTTTATTCAAACAAATATTTATTACATCTTTGAATAGTACAATTTCAAGCTATCACTATAACTATACAACTTTGATTACAATTACATCACATTTCACATTTACAAATGTCCTCACTACATATCACTCACACTCGTATTTATATTCAACTTCCTTCCAGTTAGAATCCAGCATTTGAGCAATCTGCAAAAATATTCACTAACGCAGTAAAATTGAAAAAAGAAATATTTTTGCAATATAAAATAAAACGTGAATTTTGAAAATAATATTTGCCTCAGTTATTTGGATTGTTCGTCATAATTTAAATTTGATTTCATCATACACGAACAACTTGTGACATACACAGTGTATTACTGTATATGCCACAAGGCCGTGCACGCCGATATATACACTTGATCGATTTATAGGAGCACAGGTCAAACCCAAATGAAAAACCGGGTTCAACTCACGTGCAATACATTGAAATTCACGACACGAGCACAAGGTCAAATCCGAGTTTTTGAAACTGGATTCAACTCAAGTAAAATTTCAAAAATCAACAAGAAATGGCCAAGAACTCAACAATGTCTGGACAACATAAATGAACAGTGCAAGCATGAAGTATGCACAGCAAATAATGTACACCAGTGAACAAACCAGCAGTATACAAGTACAAGACCACAAAGGCAAGTATGGACAGAGCTCGAGCACAGTTAAAACTCAAGCAAATGAAAACTCAGTGACATGCACAATAATCAACACAGTGAAGAACATGGATGTCAAAGTGTACATGGAACAATACTACAGCTCGATCAAATGGCCAACATGATCAGGAAATATAACATGCAGTTTGCTGTGATACGAGCTCGAGCACAGTTGAAGCTCAAGACATCAAGTGATACAAGTCAGAGCAACAAAACCAGACACATGAAGACCAACAGGCTACAAGATATCATAAGCAGGACCAAACTGCATAAGTGACCACAAAGACAGAAGGCAAGTGCACAAGTATATTCAAACATGGCCAGAGACTATATGTCAACAGAAAGTCGATCGGTAAGGCAATGTCAAGTTCAGGTCATAATGGAGCAACTTGAGCTCAAGAATGATCAAGTGCAGACAAATGAAACAACATGCAAATGCATCAATAAGCCATCTGCAAGAACTCAAAGTATACATGGAACAATGGTGCAGTATCAAATACAATATGGACACAACATGCCTCAAAGACCAGTAAACCAAGCTTCACAATAAACATCTCATGAATATAAGATGTCGAAGCCACAAAATCAAAGCCGAGTGAACTGCAAGTGTCAACAAGACACGTGAATATGAAGATCATCAAGTATGATACAACTTACAAGCCCAAATGACAAGACAACAAACTACAATGTCACAGTCCAGAAAGGCAATACACAAGTGACACCATTAAGCAATGTAAACAAATCGACAGGTCGAACATACCAAAGTCAAAGAGAAAATCACGGGTAATCAAGGAGTTGACTAAGTAAAACATCAAAGTCATGCGATGCAGTATAAATTCATACGAAAATTATCCAATCACAAAGCCGAGAATTACAAGCCATGTCAAACCCATGACCATAAGTATATACGAAAATAAACGAATTGAAAAGGTCAGAAATCATTAGCATCGTTCAAGCATTATCAAGCTGTCAGAGAAAGGAATTTGACAAATTCAAATAAAATTGTACGAACGCAAATCTAGGGTTACAAACCCTATATAAACATTCATCATCGGCAACGAAAAAGGCATCGAGTTCAAGTACGAAAGATTAGAAGAAGCAAAAAGCACAAATTAACATACCGAAGCATCAGCCGAACTCGATCAAGGAGGAGAAGCCGCAAACAATTGAAGCAAGCAAACCGAATGATCAACCATCAAGCGGCAATTCCTCCCGAAGCCCCAATTTGCATAACCCTAGTTTGAATCGCAAGGAGCAAAAGCAAATTTGCAGAAGCTCTAATTCGCAAAGAGGAACGAAAGAGGATCGGCCATATTTTCACAAAGCAAAGAAAAAGGAACGGGTTGAAGAAGTGAATAGGGTCCAGCCTTATTCTACTTTGATAAAAGGGTTTTTTATTTAAAGGGTTATAGGTTTTATAAATTAGGGTTATTTTATTTTCAATTTGTTTTTAATTTGTAATTTTCTTTTTTAAACCGTTTAAATTTCTAGTCGTGTGACTAGGGGACAAGCTACGTGGCGTAGCTTGAGAATTCGCAACTCGGTGGTTGAGTTGTGGCAAGGTTTTGAGCGTAGAGTTAGATTAGTCAATAGCGGGTATAGCGAGTTCACGTGTGTAAGCGAGGGACTATCTAATTTCTAGTAGAAACCTTGGGGGCAGCACGTAGGCAGGGTTTTGCCGAAGCTGGGTAAATTCTGTGTTGTTCTGTTTTTTCTGTTATTTATATTCTGCGATATCTGTGCTGCTATTCTGTGATCTGAATTGAAATTAATTTTTAAGCTTCCGTGATTAATTTTTAATAATTTACACTATCACCCTGTTCACCCCCCCCCCTCTAGGGTGAAATCGATCCTACAAGTGGTATCAGAGCTAGGAATAGAAGTCAACATCTGTTTTAAAATTTCAATTTTTTTTGAAAAAGTCAGTTTTTGTTTTAAAAATTTGAATTTTTAAAATGGCTTCTTTTAATAATGCTTTTGCTGAGCGTCAATCCATAGTTAGACCACCAATGTTCAATGGTGAATATGCTTACTGGAAAAATAGAATGCAAATTTTTCTGAAAACCATTGACGCTTGGAATATTGTTGAGACAGGTTATAGAATACCAACTATAATTGTAGATAATCAGGAAATAGAGAAAGCAAAAGATCAATGGACAGAACTAGAAAATAGATTACAAAATGCTAATGCTAGAGCTATGAATTCTATTATCTTATCATTAGATCAATTTGAATTTAATCGTGTCTCACACTGTCTAACTGCATAGGAAATATGGCACACACTAGAAGTGACTCACGAAGGAACATCTCAAGTCAAAGAATCTCGCCTTGCCATGCTAAGCAGCGAATACGAGAACTTCACAATGGCGAAGGAAGAAAATGTCAAAGAGATGCATGGACGACTTTCCAATATCGTTTACAAATCAAAAGCTCTTGGAAAATCATACACAGAGTTGGAGATAGTCCGAAAAATCCTTAGAGTCCTTCCGCAAAAATTTGAAGCAAAAGTAACTGCCATTCAAGAATCGAAAGATTTAAAACAACTTAAAGTTGAAGAACTCATCGGAAATCTCACCACTTATGAGCTAGAAATGAAATTCAAGAAAGAGCGTGAAGGAGGTGACACTCGAAAGAAATCAATAGCTCTCAAAGGAACAACCGAAAGTGATGATGATAACGATGAAGATGATGGAGCAGCAGAATTGGCGCTACTAATAAAGAAATTCAAAAAGTGGAATCGCAAATACGGAAATCCAGCTCGAAATCATGAATTGAAAAGCAGAATGGGGAAAGCACTTGACTACTCAGAAGAACAGGAGATCATCCGTCATAAGTGCAACAAACCCGGCCATATCAAGCCCGATTGTCCACAAATTAAATTCAGCCATGGAAAGAAACAGAAAAAGAAAAGTTTTGCAGCCACTTGGGATGAAATAGACGAGAATGATCAAAGCACTGGCAGTGAAAGCGAAAAGGTAGAATTATGCCTTCGAGGTGATACAATTGACAGTGACGATGACGAGCCAAGTGAGGTATCAAAACTTACCCATTCTGAGTTGCTTATATATTTTCATGAAGTAAACGGCTGTTTTGAACGACTTAGGGAAAAATACGCCAAACTTGAATCTATAAAGGATACTTTGATAGAAAGCAATAAACAACTTGATCAACTAGTTAAAACCTATCAAAGTAGGATCCCTAAGTGTGATAAGTGTCCAACATTCGAAAAAGAAATTAAAGAATCAGAAATCAATATAAAATCACTTGAAAATGAAATTCTGATTTTAAAAGAGAATGAAAATACTAGGAGAGAGAATTCTATTAAAAAGTGCACACAATTGTTAAACGAAAATGAATCTCTCAAAACACAAGTCCAACAATTGTCAACGATTTTGGATAAATTTTCAAAAAATGAAAAATCGTTGAATATGCTATTAGGAAAGCAAACTGTTAATACGGTTAGACAAGGACTTGGATATAATAGTTCGAAAATTATTGAAAGCAATATTAGTCAAGTTAATTCCATGTGCACGATTTGTAGAAAATATGGACACAGTCACAATAATTGTTGGTATAGACCCAAACATGTGAAAACTATACCGATTTGGGTTCCAAAAGGCACAAATAAAAAATCTCTCAAAGTTAAACAAATTTGGGTGCCGAAGGGAACAATTATAAATAGTTTTGGGTCTACACAAAATTGTTTTTCAAAATTTTCTGCCACTAACAATCATGGACCTATAAAAACAAATAGGTCACATAAATCTTTTCCCGCGTAGGTGTGGTGGCAGGCTAAGGAACAACAATAGTGTACTCTGGATTTTTGGCTGTTCCAGAAACACAACGGACGACGAAGCAAAGTTCCTAAGCCTAGTATAAAGGTGACAGAATCACAATGGACAACGACGAAAAATATCGTAAAGGTAAAACAGGTAATGGTATGTTTTAAACGATATATTAAATGTGATAGTCTGCACCGTATTCTGAATTAAAATCAGCCAATATTGAGATGATGAAAAGATGATGATTTTGACTCTGACTTATTCAAAATAGTTGGCCAAATTATATTCTTATGCCAAAAACACTATAAAATTCTCTAGATTCTTTGAATTACTTCATATATATCAGTTTGGATTAAAAATAGTGTTTTGTTGGATAATACAATTGGTTATAATACGGCTAACTCTTTATTCACGGTTTTCTGATTATTTACACGGCTTCATTTCAAATTCAAGAAAATGTCGTTTAAATTGTTGTTAAAATTGAGTTTGAAATTTTTGGTGCACACTTCATGATTTGGTCAATCAAATTCAATTAATGATGATTTTGAGTGAAAGAGAAATTCAGATGCAGATTACACTGGTAATCTAGTTGATAGAAGAATTACTAGTTGAACGTGATTTTTGAGACATTTAGTAACTGCATCGTTTTTCAAAGAAAATATCTGCATATTTTTCATTTCAAATAATTTTTCAAATTGCAGAAAATTTTCTTATAAAACCCCCTCAAGAAAATCAATTTTGGCCATATTTTCATATTAGTCATTATGAAAAATTAATTTCATAATTATTTTTGAATTAGATTTTAAATGACTATTTTGACTAATCTGACTCCCAAATGATTATCGAAAAGAAAAATAGTGATTGAAAAAGTGATGAGTGTTAATATTGATCAAATATTATGACTCGAAACGGTATAATTAATAAATTTCTTTAGAAATTTAAACAAGAGTTATAAAACTATTTGTTGGTAAAAATTCCATGACCATCTCTATATCTATCATATTTCTAACGACCATCACTCATCAAAATTCTATATAGTTTGTCGATATGTTGTACTTTAAATAGGAATCGTTCGTTTTTCATTTTCACATTTTTTTAAAAAAAATTTAATAATAATAATAAATAAATACCAAAGTATTCACTCTCATTTAAAAGTCCTCACGGTTATGCATGGGTGAATTACTTGGAATTTGTTATGTGCTTCCATGCTCATTTAAAAGTCCTCACGGTTATGCATGTATGGAACGCATATCAAAAGTTGATTTTTTTAAATAAACAAGTTGATTCTAATCCCATTTAAAAGTCCTCACGGTTATGTGTGGTTAGAAGATACTTGAATTCATTTTTTTTAAATAAAATTGGAATACTACTAATCTCATTTAAAAGTCCTAACGGTTATGCATGGTTAGTAGATATTCAAATTCCTGATATAAATATACCACAAATAGATGTAACTATATGGTCTTATATGATGACATCATTTCCATCATTCTAAAAGTGGAATATGCGCCTAACAAAATATTTATGATTTTTGTTTGATTTTTTATTGAAATTTAATATTTATATTCAATTGAGTTTTAATGTTGGATTGATATCGATCACTTTATCTCTATTTTCTCTAACACTATTATTCTTTTGCTGATAACAAAAGGGGGAGAGAAAAGTTAAGATTTTGTCAAATAAAATCAAGCAAAGGTCAAGTAATTTTCCATTTGCATCTAGACTCATTTGCATATTTCTATTTGTATGCATATATGTAGGGGGAGTATTGTGTAGAGAGGGAGCATTTAAATAGGGGGAGCAATTAGGATATATCCATAATCAAATACATTTAACATATTCAAAATCTTAAATATATGTTTGTTATCATCAAAAGGGGGAGATTGTTGAATATGCGCTTATATGATTTTTTGTTTGATGATAATAAACATATATACATTCGTTTAAATGTATTTGATAATATACTATTTTATTTTTCACAGATTAAATAAATATTTTCTGAATAAACTAAATAACACGGAATTTGAATTCAAACGAATATTTTATTCAAACAAATATTTATTACATCTTTGAATAGTACAATTTCAAGCTATCACTATAACTATACAACTTTGATTACAATTACATCACATTTCACATTTACAAATGTCCTCACTACATATCACTCACACTCGTATTTATATTCAACTTCTTTCCAGTTAGAATCCAGCATCTGAGCAATCTGCAAAAATATTCACTAACGCAGTAAAATTGAAAAAAGAAATATTTTTGCAATATAAAATAAAACGTGAATTTTGAAAATAATATTTGCCTCAGTTATTTGGGTTGTTCGTCATAATTTAAATTTGATTTCATCATACACGAACAACTTGTGACATACACAGTGTATTACTGTATATGCCACAAGGCCGTGCACGCCGATATATACACTTGATCGATTTATAGGAGCACAGGTCAAACCCAAATGAAAAACCGGGTTCAACTCACGTGCAATACATTGAAATTCACGACACGAGCACAAGGTCAAATCCGAGTTTTTGAAACTGGATTCAACTCAAGTAAAATTTCAAAAATCAACAAGAAATGGCCAAGAACTCAACAATGTCTGGACAACATAAATGAACAGTGCAAGCATGAAGTATGCACAGCAAATAATGTACACCAGTGAACAAACCAGCAGTATACAAGTACAAGACCACAAAGGCAAGTATGGACAGAGCTCGAGCACAGTTAAAACTCAAGCAAATGAAAACTCAGTGACATGCACAATAATCAACACAGTGAAGAACATGGATGTCAAAGTGTACATGGAACAATACTACAGCTCGATCAAATGGCCAACATGATCAGGAAATATAACATGCAGTTTGCTGTGATACGAGCTCGAGCACAGTTGAAGCTCAAGACATCAAGTGATACAAGTCAGAGCAACAAAACCAGACACATGAAGACCAACAGGCTACAAGATATCATAAGCAGGACCAAACTGCATAAGTGACCACAAAGACAGAAGGCAAGTGCACAACTATATTCAAACATGGCCAGAGACTATATGTCAACAGAAAGTCGATCGGTAAGGCAATGTCAAGTTCAGGTCATAATGGAGCAACTTGAGCTCAAGAATGATCAAGTGCAGACAAATGAAAAAACATGCAAATGCATCAATAAACCATCTGCAAGAACTCAAAGTATACATGGAACAATGGTGCGGTATCAAATACATTATGGACACAACATGCCTCAAAGACCAGTAAACCAAGCTTCACAATAAACATCTCATGAATATAAGATGTCGAAGCCACAAAATCAAAGCCGAGTGAACTGCAAGTGTCAACAAGACACGTGAATATGAAGATCATCAAGTATGATACAACTTACAAGCCCAAATGACAAGACAGCAAACTACAATGTCACAGTTCAGAAAGGCAATACACAAGTGACACCATTAAGCAATGCAAACAAATCGACAGGTCGAACATACCAAAGTCAAAGAGAAAATCACGGGTAATCAAGGAGTTGACTAAGTAAAACATCAAAGTCATGCGATGCAGTATAAATTCATATGAAAATTATCCAATCACAAAGCCGAGAATTACAAGCCAGGTCAAACCCGTGACCATAAGTATATACGAAAATATACGAATTGAAAAGGTCAGAAATCATCAGCATCGTTCAAGCATCGTTCAAGCGGTCAGAGAAAGGAATTTGACAAATTCAAATAAAATTGTACGAACGCAAATCTAGGGTTACAAACCCTATATGAACATTCATCATCGGCAACGAAAAAGGCATCGAGTTCAAGTACGAAAGATTAGAAGAAGCAAAAAGCACAAATTAACATACCGAAGCATCAGCCGAACTCGATCAAGGAGGAGAAGCCGCAAACAATTGAAGCAAGCAAACCGAATGATCAACCATCAAGCGGCAATTCCTCCCGAAGCCCCAATTTGCTTAACCCTAGTTTGAATCGCAAGGATCAAAAGAAAATTTGCAGAAGCCCTAATTCGCAAAGAGGAACGAAAGAGGATCGGCCATATTTTCACAAAGCAAAGAAAAAGGAACGGGTTGAAGAAGTGAATAGGGGCCGGCCTTATTCTACTTTGATAAAAGGGTTTTTTATTTAAAGGGTTATAGGTTTTATAAATTAGGGTTATTTTATTTTCAATTTGTTTTTAATTTGTAATTTTCTTTTTTAAACCGTTTAAATTTATAGTCGTGTGACCAGGGGACAAGCTACGTGGCGTAGCTTGAGAATTCGCAACTCGGTGGTTGAGTTGTGGTAAGGTTTTGAGCATAGAGTTAGATTAGTCAATAGAGGGTATAGCAAGTTTACGTGTGTAAGCGAGGGACTATCTAATTTCTAGTAGAAACCTTGGGGGCAGCACTTAGGCAGGGTTTTGCCGAAGCTGGGTAAATTTTGTGTTGTTCTGTTTTTTCTGTTATTTATATTCTGCGATATCTGTGCAACTATTCTGTGATCTGAATTTAAATTAATTTTTAAGCTTCCGCGATTAATTTTTAATAATTTACACTATCACCATATTCACCCCCCCTCTAGGGTGAAATCGATCCTACATAGAGAACAAATTAAGGCACGATGAATTAGGCGAGCTTGGGGTCTTCATGCACTTGATTTAGGTTCATTGAGATTTATAAGTTGGTCAGATAGGGAAAGATGAGAAATCTCATCACTGTGAACCATATCAACTTCAATGTCATCAATGTCGGTTCATTGATATGAACAATGTAATATATATCCTGATCGTAAGGACAAAAATATTTTTGCACCACACACTAACAACCATACACGGTTTTCACAACTTTGTGGGTTATGATGATCGAGATTAATATTAGCAAGAAAAATCTTAACTAAAAGATGATTAATTTTGATATTGTTAGCATCATACCCAATGAGATTTTTGTAATGATTTTGCTCTGCTATCTCGTGAATTCTATATCCAGCAAAATCAAAGAATTTAATGAAAGCTCCTTCAAAGATTTTGGAGGTCTTCATGCTATTGAATATTCTTTAACATATTCATGGCTTTAGCATTTACAATAACATCCAGTTTTTGTGTTAGACCGTTGTGAATATTCTGTAGTAGGTATGGTATATTCAGTTTAAGAAATATTCCAGGTTTCATAACTATTAACTTGTATATAAATTCTCATGTTAGTATCCCAATAAGTATAGTTCAATCGTTAAATAGTATTGGTCGTGCAGTAGATTAACCTTTAAGGAGACTTGTGTTAGTTACTGTGCTAGCTTTGTTTTCCATATTAAAATATCATATAACTATGTTACGGTTATAAGATGACCTTGCTCTGAAATCAAATAAAAGTGATTGTACTACACGATCGTGTAATATGGATGCATCTATAAATTACTTGTGCAGAATATAAACTAAGTAAATAAATAAAGCAGTAAAGTAAATGACAACAGAGGCTTTTATACTCGATCGACCTCCCTTCTACGTACAGTCCCAAACTCCTTCTGGAATTAAACTAGCAACCCTTACTAAACCGGTGGATTAGGTTTACATCGCCTGAGCAACCGAATAAGACTTTTACCGCTTGAGCAATTGTACTGGACTTCTTTACAAATAAACAAAAGCATCTGACTATAATATGCTATTTAAATAGCAGTGATAAGTCAATAAAGTACAATCTTCCTGTAATATTCTCCTTTGTGATATATAGCGTAACGTGCTTGAAGATTTTGGAAGATAGAGTGATCAACGATCAGAGAATGTACGTATTTTAAGAGCAAATGGTAAATATAAAATAAGAGGTAAGAATTCGAGAAAACTAAAATTGGTTATGTAAATTGTTTGTTAGATTCTATACTCTTTTTATAAAGTTTTAAGAGTTGCAATCATTGATGAAAAAGAACGATGAAAAGGAACGAATGCAACTTTTAGATTAGAAGATGTTTCTCTTTGTTGAAGAGAAGCATCCCTTCAAAAAAACTGGCTGTTATCGTCAACCAACCATCTGAATTTTTCAATTCAGCCATCTGATTTATTTTAAATTCAAAATAGCAAGTAAATGGACCATTTTTTATCTTATTCAGCCGTCTGAATGTCACCATTCAGCCGGCTGAAAATGCATACTAATTTATGTTTTGTTTCAACATTCAACCGGCTGATTATAGCCAGCCTTGTGCACTTGCATGGTTGTGTACATGTCAGTGTTTATATACCATATCGGGGAGATTTTAACATATTTCTAATAATATACAAATTCTAAAAAAAGAATAACAACTTCATAGCTTTTTGACTCCGAATCAGCAATTAATCTCCTGCATAAATACACTTTGTCTTTAGATGACAAAAGTGCATCCTGATTGTACTATTTATTTCATTGTAACAAATGCAACATGGATGCACTTATGATAGATTGCACTATTTACTATTAGGGGTTGCATTATCATCTTTTCTAAAAGACAAAAACGTAGTCAACCTATTTTTTCAGCCATCTCTTCACTATCTTACTCTTTCTTCTCAAACGCAGCCTACGAGCACAACTGCCGATTGAAATAAAAAAAAAAGGTTCTTTATATCTACTCCTCAATTGCTCTGCATTAGGTATTCAATTCGATCTCTAGTTTTAGTTTAGCCAATAAGTCGATTCTGCAAACAAGGATTTTAAAGTTTTAGTTCAAGCTCCACTAGAGCTAATGACCATACACAAGATTTGATCGAATATCATAATAAAAATGTGATTAATCAACTGAATGAATTGAAAACCCATTTTGAGTCATACATGCAAGAAGAACTAGCTAAATTAGTTGTGGACTGTAGTGTTGTGGATTATGAATTTTGTTGTGATTGATGTTTATGTTTAGAATGGATTGTGAATTATGTGATGATCTTTGTTGTGCTACCATGTTTCGTGTGTGAGCTGATACATGTTACTTGTCATGAACTATGTTAATGAGCAATATTGTCATATATATACAGTATGCATGAGTTAAATAACTACTGCTGCATTATTTACGGTTAACTGTTGCGTTCGAAAGGTTAACCGAACTGTTAAAAGACAAACGGTTGGGTCTGCATTATTATTTATTATCTTTTCAGAAAGACAAAAAGGTAGTCAGCCTGTTTTTTCAGTTGTCTTTTCAATACTTTACTCTTTCTTCTCAAACGCACTTACGAGCACAACTACCGATTGAAATCGACGAAAATGGTTCTTTATATCTACTCCTCAATCGCTCCACATCATGTATTCAATTCGATCTCTAGTTTTAGTTTAACCACAAAGTCAATTCTACAAACAAGGATCTTCAACATTTAGTTCAAGCTCCACTAAAGATGACGGCCATGCACAAGACTTGGTCGAATATCATAATCAAAATGTGATTAATCAACTGAACGAATTAAAAATTTGTTTTGAGTCATACATGCAAGAAAAACTAGCTAAATTAGTTGTGGACTATAGTGTTATGGATTGTGAAATTAGTTGTGATTGATGTTTATGTTTAGAATGGATTGTGAATTATGTGATGATCTTTGTTGTGCTATCATGTTTCATGTATGAGCTGATACATGTTACATGTCATGAATTATGTTAATGAGAAATTTTGTCCTATATATACAGTATGCATGAATTAAATTACTAATACTGCATTATTTACGATTAATCGTTGCGTTCGAAAGGTTAACCGAACTGTTAAAAGACAAATGGTTAGGGGCTGCATTACTATCTTTTCTAAATGACAACAAAGTAGTCAACCTATTTTTTAGTCGTCTCTTCACTACTTTACTCTTTCTTCTCAAATGCAGCCTACGAGCACAACTACCGATTGAAATCGACGAAAATTGTTCTTTATATCTACTCCTCAATCGCTTCATGTCAGGTATTCAATTCGATCTCTAGTTTTAGTTTAACCAATAAGTCGATGCTGCAAACAAGGATTTTCAACTTTAGTTCGAGCTCCACTAGGGCTAACGCCCATATACAAGATTTGACCGAATATCATAATTAAAATGTGATTAATCAACTGAACGAATTGGAAACTCGTTTTGTGTTATTCATGCAAGAAGAACTAGCTAAATTATTGTGGACCGTAGTGTTGTGCATTATGAAATTAGTTGTTATTGATGTTTATGTTTAGGATGGATTGTGAATTATGTGATGATCTTTGTTGTGATATCATGTTTCATGTATAAGTTGATACATGTCATATGTCATGAATTATGTTAATGAGCAATGTTGTCATATATATACAGTATGAACGAATTAAATTACTAATGCAGCATTATTTACGGTTAACCATTGTGTTCGAAAGGTTAACTGAACCGATAAAAGACAAACGGTAGGAGCTATATTATAATCTTTTCTAAAAGACAAAAAAGTAATCAACGTGTTTTTTCAGCTGTCTCTTCACAACTTTACTCTTTCTTCTCAAACACAGACTACGAGCACAACTACCGATTGAAAACGACGAAAATGGTTCTTTATATCTACTCCTTAATCGCTTCGCGTCAGGTATTCAATTGGATCTCTAATTTAGTTTAACCAATAAGTTGATTCTGCAAAATAGGATTTTCAAATTTTAGTTCGAGCTCCACTAAAGCTGATGGCTACACACAAGATTTGATCGAATATCATAATCAAAATGTGATTAATCAACTGAACGAATTGAAAACTCATTTTCAGTTATACATGCAAGAAGAACTAGATAAATTAGTTGCGGACTATAGTGTTGTGGATTGTGAAATTAGTTTTGACTGATGTTTATGTTTAGGATGGATTGTGAAATTATGTGATTATCTTTGTTGTGCTATCATGTTTCGTCTACGAGTTGATACATGTTACATGCCATGAATTATGTCAATGAACAATGTTGTCATATATATACGGTATGCATGAATTAAATTACTAATGCTGCATTATTTACGGTTAACCGTTGCGTTCGAAAGATTAACCAAACCGTTAAAAGACAAACGATTAGGGGCTGCTGCATTATTATCTTTTCCAAAAGAAAAAAGTAGACAACCTGTTTTTTCAGCTGTCTCTTCACTATTTTAGCCTCTCTACCAAGACGCGGCATATGAGCACAACTACTATAACGATTCGAGAATTTTAATGGGTATACAATATTATTAACTAAAATTTTCTAAAATTTAACAATAAAAATTTGAAATAAAAATATGATAGTTGAAATGTGTCTATTTAAGTATAGTTAATGGTAAACTTTTGTTGGAAAATACGAAAGTTAATTTAATTATTGAATTTCAAATATGAATTTAATCAGTTTATTTGTTGAAAATTTAATATTTTCGAAATCTGAAATATTTTATATAATAAAAATGTAAACCGTTTTCTAAGTGAGACGTCGTGATTCGTTTCGTCAAATTTGGACTGTTATAGCCCCGTTTATCTTATTTTCGACGTTTTAGCAGCATTTTGGCGGCGGAAAAATCGAGTTTTGATAACTTGGTCGTATCACTAATATCTGTGTTACATTCTATTCATCTCGTCTTGTTGGTCTCCGTAGTATACTTATTCATGTATTTTGACGTCCGATACGCAGTGAAATCGATGTAACGGTTTGTCGTAGCGTTAAAGGCCCCTGGATTCTCCTTTGACTCTTTCTATTATGTGAGTTGATATACTTGCGTGTCCCTTCATTTCTTTCCTCTCTTCGTTCTGAAATAATATAAACAGTAAACATCAATTGTACTTCGAGTTTTTGCTCGTCTTCCCTCAAGGTTTGTACTGCTTCCACTTTGGAAAATCTTAGATCTGTTCCACATTTTTATTTATCTTTGCCTTACTTTCTTTTCCTCGTTCAACTGGGTCATGTCGTGCTCCCCTCGCCCATACCCGAAGTTCTACCATGCCTTCCCTATGCTAGACCAGAAGAACACATATCAGCTTTAAAAAAACTCACCGTCTCTTTACCTTTCTCCCTGACTCGAAGCTATACCGCGTATTTCACTTCCCTGACCCGAGACCCCTGTCGTGCTTCCCTCATCAACACGAAGTGCCACCACACTCAACCAAGAACCCACACGACAGATCCAAAATCCGCAACCAACCTCCCATCAAACCCAAAGTCCAATCTGTGCCTTTTCCCTAAGAACCCGAAGCTTGCCCACAAGAACCTTTGCCTGACCATTTTCACCATCTCGCTTACGTGTATATGTACGCGTTATGTATTTGGGTTTGAGGCTTTATGCATTAGGCTGTTGCACTATTTGTGTAGCAATATCGATTGTTGTTTATTTTGTGTTTATTTGGGCTTTCATTTCCTGATCTATTGTGCATAAATATATATATATATATATATATATATATATATTATGTATGCTACACGTACAAACGATGTATACTCGGCTGTGATGTATATATGTATTGATATATACAAGCAGCGCAATTCAATTAAATTTTAGTATATATTCATGTGCTGGATGCGTATATATTAATCGATATATACATGTGTGTGTGAGAGCAAAGTATATGAAGGCAACGTATGTTGTATATATGTAAATTTTAGATATCGGCTGTGTGTATATGCGCCGTACAATTTTCTTTGTCAGCAAGCACATCTTTATGTTTGCATTGCTATGCACTCTCGTTCCATGCATTTATTTTATTCCCTGTTGTTTTGTGCATATATGTGCTTTATTATATGTGCAGACTTCTGTTCTAGCAAAAGTGGATGTGACGGCCCACTAGCGTTGTACATGCACTAGTGATAGTATGTGTACATATATGTGCAGCATACATTTATATTTGCAGAAGTGTATACATTTTGAACCTGAGCTTGTTCATGTGATGTGCACTGCATATATATTGTTTACAAAAGGTGTATACGTGTGTCACGTTTGGGAATTTGTCGACAAATCATGTGTTGTGTATATATAAGTGTTCTTTCAAATTTTTAAAACAAATTTATACTATAGTTTGCGTATGTATATACTTATTTTTTTTGGTCAAATTTTAATGTTAAATCTGTTTTACTTGTCGTGGCATTTTGAAGGGTCGTGACGTGTTCGTGTCGATATCTGTGTCAGTTGTTTTTCAATTTCCATCGTTCTCTAGCTACGAAAGGTGAGAAATCACTCACGATTAATATTCTTATGCTTATTAAATTGATTTCATAGGAAATGAGAATTTAACTGTGTTGTTAATACAAGTAATTTTTAACTGTTAAATAAGACGTGTTATGGTTTCCATTTGATCACCTTTGTAAATTTACACCATTATATGTTAATTGATTAATTTATATCCCATATGTCAGTAATTGTTATATTATTATTCTCACTCTGCAAGTTCTCACAAAGGATTGAAATGATACATACCCAAACGGACTTTAGAATAGAAGAAAATTTGTTATGGGTTGAAATGATAAACCCAATCAATTTTCGATTTTTATTGAAATTTTGGGATTGCGGGTATAACAATGTAAACCCATAAATTTTTAAACTATTACGTATTGAAATAACAAATATCCGTACCACTTGACCATAAGATAGAAAAATATATACGGACACCGTTGGTCTAATTTTGAAAAATAATTTCCAAATATTCGAAAAGAAATGTATGAGTTTGATTTTGAAGTATAATAAGCATTCTATTTTATTTTTGTAAAATTATGACCTTAAGTGTTGAATTTGGAAATATAGGAATAATGAGTTCAATTTAAAGGAAATGCGTAAATCTTACTTATGGTTTTATTTTCTAAAATATATAAAATAAGATTTTTATATGGAAAGGAAAAGTTTAATTTATTTTATTTTGTATAAAATTAATTTTTATTTAATATATACAATTTTAAAAGGGTTCATATAATTTATATTTAAAGTATATTTTATAACTTTAAAAATAAAAAGGAAAATGGGGTTGGAAAGATACTTTGGAATTTTATTTGTAGCTTAAACCAGTTATTAACTTAATTTAAATAAAAATTCATTCAGGACTTAATGGTTTAAAAACGATTTATAATTTGGTTAGTAAAAGGTGATTAAATGAATACATTAAAATTTGAATTGAATTAGAATTTAATATTCTTTTGATTTAAGTTGTATTGAAATTTCATTTAAATATTTATAAAGAAATTTTATAAATGACCACGGTGTGAAATAAGTGTTTGGTTGTTAAAGAGACCGAGATCGGATAATGCCATACTCTCTACCAATACTGAAAACCACTTTAACAACTGTGTACGTGGTGGAGATTTCAGAATGAAGTAGGATGGTTGGCGAACGATTCTGTACGGTATTTACGTAGTTCTGACTCCCATGAGTCGGCTTGATGTGACTAAAACAGGAGCCATGTCGGGCCAAGTGAGGTCATTCCTCCTATCGGGCATATTTCTTTGAAACCATATCTACTACTTTTGTGATTTGATTTTGGTGTGCACACCTTTGATTTAGAAGTGTGTCTCGAGGTGGCGGTTGTAGCTACTATGCATTACCACCAGTCTGGATCCGTAAACGATATATTTACCCTGGCATTGCCTCGCGTGCCTTGTCACATGCCTTATCGCGCCTTCTACGAGTTTGTTTTATACCATACCAATGGAGTGCCCTCTAGGTAAACCTCCAGTTTATGGAGGAGCGTACGGTATTGTATAGACTATAGGAATATATAAAATGTGTTAAGTGAGATATGGGTAACGCCTTAACGCTATTTTGATACTTTACTTTACCGTAGACATTATATATGTAGCGTGTTGTATTATGTATGTAGATAGTTTATCGGATCCTTAAAATCCCAACATTCCTTCAAGTTATATTGCATTTACTTGACATTTCACTTGAACTTGATTTATCTGCATAAGAATGTTGATCCTGATTTGAGTGTTTGTTTTGCTTTACGCTTGGGGCAGCCTGAGTGTCACAGTTGAGACTCATCTTTTGAAGCTTGGAGTTCACTTGGAAGACCTATCTTATCTACTTCAGCTTTTGGTATATTTCTATTATTTTCAGTTGTATATCTCAGACGTGTCATTTGCTTTGTACTAGAGACTTCTGTGTATTGGGATTTCCTATGTGTTCTGTTTCAGACTATGTTATTTCTATAGTAGATTTATGAACTACTATTTATTTATTCCATTGTTTTATTGTAAACTCTGTGTATGTGATTCAATGATTGATTTATTTACTATACATGCTAAGTTATGCCAAATTAATATATTAACAATATATTATTTGGAGCAATTCAAGTCTGACATTGTCGATTTGAATGGTTCAAAATAGCGAGTTGTTAGTGTTGGTATCAAAGCCAGGTTTTGGGAAACTTAACATATGGGGTGAAAACTCATTAGTGATACGGTGTAATAGCCAAGAATGAATTGAATTAATTTCAGAATCATATTTGTTTGTGCTTGAAATTCTAAGTTTGAACTATCTTTAATTAGGATTTCTTTGGATTTTGAAATTGTATCCTTGTTCTTAATCAAAATTCTTGTCTTTTTTCAGATGAGTAACCGAAGGAATTCCCATGGTAGAGGTCATGGCAATGCTCCAGCATAACTAGTTGCCTCTGTACCGCCCAATGCTCTTGTTGTCGCACATGTTCAGCCTATTAGGTTCACTCAACTTTGTAAGGAGTATTCTCGGCTTGGAGACACTAAGTTCGCTAGAGCCGAGAGCATTATCGAGGCTCAGTAATGGCTAAAAAATTTAGAGAGGATTTTTACCGGTTTTGAGATTACTGATGCTCAGATGCGTCATTTAGCTACTTGGCCGTTACAGGTGTCCGCCCAGGATTGGTGAGAATCTGTTACCGCTCAGACTGTTGAGGCTAATATCATTTGGCAGCAGTTTGGGTAAGATTCTTAGTTGTTCCCTAGTTTATCTCTGTCGAATCTATTCCTTTGAAATTTATCTCCTTTATTTTGCCTTATTTTGGATCCTTTTTTCCAGGGATGCTTTTGTGGCACAATGGATGCCTGAAGTCGGGAAATCTCAGCTATATAGGGCATTCATTGATCTTGAGCGGGGTGATATGACTTTTGTTGAGTATGAGAGGAAGTTTAATGAGCTTTCCAAGTTTGGTCCAGTTTGATTGATACCTCGCTCAGGAAGAACGAGAAGTTTATTCATGGTGCTCTCCTAGAGTATTATGACCGCTTGATCAGTCATGTTCACGACACCTTCACTTCTCTCATTGATATGGCCACCAGATTTGAGAACCCTACTTCAAAAAGTAAACAGTCAGTTTCAGCATCTCAAGGCACTTCTAATGATCCAAGAAGAGGAAACCCAACTTCCAACAACAGAAGAAGAATTGGCAGAATGCTTATGGTTTTGGATCTATTCCACAGAAGCGATCCCTTGACCTTTCTACCATCACTTGTTTCAAGTGCGATCAGAAGAGTCACTATGCCAACAGCTGTCCATCTGCTGCCAATGTCGTTGTTCCTCCACCTCAGGTTACCAGAACCAACCTTTGCTATCTTTGTCTCCAGCCTAGTCATTTCATGAATAACTGTCCCATTCAGCAGAGAGGCAAGAGATCTGGAGTCTTTGCCACAACTTCTTCCACTCCTCGTCATCTGCCTGCCATTGATAACCAAGGTACTCTTTAGAGTTCTTTTACTTTGCATGGTTTTTCTGTTCGATTTTTATTCGACAGTAGTGCGTCTCATAGTTTCATATTTGTTGATCTCTATAATAAATTCGAGCATATTTTGCAACCTCAATTGGCGACTTCATCATTATGTGTAATTAATCCCATCGGTAGTCTCGCCAATCTTATTATGATTTGTAAAGAAGTGAAACTCCTTTACAAGAAGCGTCGATTCACTGGAGATTTCTATGTTTTGATTTTCAATGCATTTGATGTTTTGCTTGGAGGCAAGTGGTTAAAGCATTATGATGCTGTCATTTCTTGTAAGACCCGAATTGTCTCCTTAGTCAGTGAATTGGGTGAACCATTGGTTATCGAGTATCGAATGCCTCAGGGTTTTCTTGGCAGCTTTATCTTTGTCTTGATGCCAGCAAAATGATTTGGACTCCACCCCGATAGTCAGGGATTATCCTGATGTTTTTGGTGAAGTCACTTCCCTTCTTCCCAAGCGAAAAACTGAATTCCGCATTGATTTATTCCTGGTGCTCGACTTATTATTTTCCCTCCCAGACAGATAGCACCCGAAGAGAAAGTCAAGTTGAAGAAGAAGATTGAGGATTTGATCTTTAAAGGTTTGATTAGGCAGAGTTTTTCTAAATGAGGCACCGTTGTGGTCTTTGTCACCAAATCTAATGGCTCTCTGAGGATGAGTGTTGATTATAGAGAGCTGAACAAGCTTACTCTCAAGAATCGATATCTGATGCCTCACATCAAAGATATATTTGATCAGCTCTACGGAGCTAAAGTTTTCTCTCAGCTTGATCTAGCCACTGGTTTCCACCGGCTATGTGTTGTTGAGGATAGCATTCGCAAGACCTCTTTTCGAACAGAGAATGGCTTCTATGAATGGTTGGTCATGCCTTTTGGATTAACCAATGCTCCTGCCATCTTTATCGATCTTATGAATAACGTTTTCCGCGATGTTCTTAACAAGTTTATGCTAGTTTTCATTAATGATATCCTTGTCTTTTTTAAGTCAAATAAGGAGCATAGGGAACATCTGGATTTTTTTCTCAAAACTCTTAGGAGTCATTAGTTGAAAGCCAAATTTTTTAAATGCCATTTTTGAAGAGATGAAGTTCGATTCTTTGGGCACATTGTTTTAGAAAATGGAGTCTCTATTGACCCTGTTAAGGTTGCCATGATTAATGTAAGTCAATCCACCTTTCCCTTTTAAATTCATTCATTTTATCTATCTTTGACCTTACCCCTTATCCATTTCCAAGATTAGGAGACTTCTAAGACTTCTACCGTTATTTGTAACTTTCTAGGCCTTGACGGTTACTATCGGTGATTTATATAGAACTTTTCCTGTATAGCTGCACCTCTCACCGCTTTGATTCGTAAGAATGCTAAGTTTAATTGGAATGAGAAGTGTGAAGCCGCATTTAATGAGTTGAAGCAAAAGCTTACCTCTGCTCTTGTTCTCACCGTTCCGAATGGGGATAAGGGATTTTCGGCCTATACCAATGCTAGTAAGGAAGGTATGGGTGCCGTGTTAATGCAAGATGGGAAGATCATAGCTTATGCTAGCTATCAGCTGAAGCCCCATGAAGCTAGCTATGCCACCCATGATTTAGAGTTGCTTGATGTTGTGTTTGCTTTGAAGTTGTGGAGGCACTAACTTTTGGGAACCAAGTTCGAGCATTTCACCTATCACCGGTCTCTTAAGCATATCTTCAACCAAAAGGATTCAAACCAGAGGCAATTTCGATAGCTTGAGTTCTTAGTAGCTTGTGATCTCGACATCAACTATACCCCTGGGAAAACCAATGTCGTGGCGGATGCTTTGAGTCGGAAGAAAACCTTGTTGCGTCAAATTGTGGTTACACCATCTCTTATGGATCGAATCGCAGCTAAGCGGGATGAAGATGCTATGTTTAGGCTTATGAAAGAGAATATTCAGAAAAGAGAAGGTGATAATCAGAATGAGTTAGGAGCGTAGTTTGATCCAAATGGAGTTTTGAGGATTAATGGTCGGATTTGTGTTCCAAATGTTGGTGGTTTGAGACAGGAAGTTCTTAGGGAGAATCATCAGTCTAGACTCTTCATCCATCCAGGTGTTTCGAAGATGTTTCAGGATATGAAGAGATTGTATTGGTGGAATGGTATATCTTTGTCAGTAGATGTACCACTTGTCAACAGGTTAAGGCTGATCACCAGAAGACTGCTGGATTGCTGCAACCCCTTGAGATTCCTAATTGGAAGTGGGATCAAGTTTCTATGGATTTTATCAATGGTCTGCCAAGGACCAGAAGGGGTAATGTGAGTATTTGGTTAGTTGTCGATCGATTGACCAAGTATGCCCATTTTATTCTAGTCAAGTCGAATCGAACTGCTTCGGGATTAGCTGAGATCTATATGAGGGAGATTGTACTTCACTATAGTGTTCCATCTAGCATTGTTTGTGATCGTGATCCTCTATTTACCAGAAAGTTCTGGAAGGCTTTTTAGGAAGCTTTGGGTACTCGTTTGAACCTTTGTACAACTTACCATCCTCAGACGAAAAGGGTGAATCAGATTCTAGAAGATCTCCTTCATGCTTGTGTTCTTGATTATGAAGGATCTTAGGAAGATCATCTCCACCTTATTGAATTCATCTATAACAACATTTATCAGATGTAACCCTATCTTTGAATTTGAATCATCTTAAGCTTAATCAATTTAATTATCCAAATCTTTTGGAATTAAGCTAGTATCGAGATGTCTCCATTTGCCGCTCTTTACGGATGATCCTGCAAATCTTTATCTTGCTGGGTTGGGACCGGTGATCGCTTAGTTCTTGGACCCGATATGATTCTGGAAGAATCTGAGAAGGTTAAGGAGATTAGGAGGAAGATGAGAGTTGCTCAGGATAGACAGAAGAAGTATGCAGATAGGCGTAGGAAAGATTTGGGGTTTTCGGTGGGTGATCAGGTCTTTTTCAAGATCTCGCCACTTAAGAATGTGGTTCATTTTAGTCGAAGGGGAAAGCTCGCTCCCAGGTTCATTGATCCATTCCGCATTTTGGAAAGAGTTACTCCTTTAGCTTATAGAGTTGATTTTCCAGAGAAGCTAGAGGGTGAGCACAACGTGTTTCACGTATCTCACCTTCGTAAGTATCTCCATGATCCATCCTTGATTGTTCGGCCAGCTTTGCTAGAAAACCTGGACGTTGAACCAAATCTCACCATCGAAAGGAATCACTTCGTATTATCGATAGAGGTACGAAGTACCTTCGAAGGAAATCTGTCGGCCTAGTCAAGGTACAGTGGAGTACGGATGATCGGGTTGCACTTGGAAAACTGAGGAATCCACATGTGCTTTGAATTCTGAATTATTTGACTCAGGTACTATTCGTTGAATTTATCTTATCTTTCTGTTGGTTTCTATTCTTTTATCATGTTCCTATTCGGGGACGAAAAGTGTGGGGGAGAGTGTAACGACTCGAAAATTTTAACGGTTTTATAATATAATTAATTAAAATTTTCTTGAAAATTTAACAATAAAAAGTTGATACTTAAAATGCGTCTTTTTAATTATGGTTAATGGTAAAGTTTTATTGGAAAATACAAAAGTTAATTTATTTATGGAATTTCAAATATGAATTTAATTGGTTTATTTGTTGAAAATTTAATATTTTAAAAATCTGAATATTTTGTATAATAAAAATGTAAACCATTTTCTGAATAAAACGTCGTGATTCGTTTCGTCAAATTTAGACTGCTATAGCTCTGTTTATCTTATTTTCGACGTTTTAGCAGCATTTTGGCGGTGGAAAAATCGAATTTTGATAACTTGGTTGTATCACCGATACCTGTATGCCACTCTGTTAGTCTCGTCGTGCTGGTATCCGCAGTTTATTCATTCATGTATTTTGACGTCTGATACACAGTGACTCTTTCTTATTTTAACTTGATTCTCGTTTGACTCTTTCTATTCTGTTAGTCGATATATCTTGTATGTCCCTTTATTTCTTTCCTCTCTTCATTCTAAAATAAGATAAATAGTAAACTTCAATTGTTCTTCGAGTTTTTGCCCGTCTTCCCTCAGGTTTGTACTACTTCCACTTTGGACAATTTATGATCTATTCTACATTTTTATTTATCTTTTCCTTACTTTCTTTTCCTCATTCAACTGGGTCATGTCGTGCTCCCTTCGCCCATCCCCGAAGTTCTACCACGCCTTCCCCATGCCAGACCAGAAGAACCCACATTCTCTTAAAAAACTCATCATCTCTTTACCTTTCTCCCTGACTCGTAGCAATACAGCGTATTTCACTTTCTTGACCCGAGACCCCTGTCGTGCTTCCCTCATCAACACGAAGAGCCACCACACTCAACAAAGAACCCACACTACAGATCCAAAATCTGCCACCATCCTCCTCCCAAACCCAAAGTCCAATCCGTGCCTTTGCCTTGAGAACCCAAAGCTTGCCCGCAAGAACCTTTACCGACCGTTTTCACCATCTCGCTTACGTGTGTAGGTACACGTTATATATTTGGGTTTTAGGCTTTACGCATTAGGTTGTTGCACTGTTTGTGTAGCAATATCAGTTGTTCTTTATTTTGTGTTTATGTAGGCTTTCATTTCCTGATCTACTGTGCATATATATATATATATATATATATATATATATATATATATATATATATATATCGGTTGTATGTATGCTACATGTACAAACGATGTATACTCGGCTGTGATGTATATATATACTGATATATACAAGCAGCACAATTCAATCAACTTTTAGTATATATTCATGTGTTGGATGCGTGTATATATTAATCGATATATATCTGTGAGAAAAATATATGAAGACAATGTATGTTGTGTGTGTGTGTATACATTTAAGATATCGGCTATATATATGCGCTGTACAATTTTCTTTGTCCCTCTTCAGAAAATCCCGAAGCCAAACTCGAGATTAGTCTGCTCTGACTCGAAGTCAAGCTCGAGCAAGAACACCTTTATTGTTTGCATTGCTACGCACTCCCATTCCATGTATTTATTTTATTAACTGTTGTTTCGTGCATATATGTGCTTTATTATATGATGTTTAGACTTCTGTTCTAACAAAAGTGGATGTAACAACTCATTAGTGTTGTACATGCACTAGTGATAGTATGTGTACATATATACGATGCACACATTTATATTTGCAGAAGTGTATACATTTTGAACTGAGCTTGTTCATGTGATGTATGTTACATATATATTGTTGACAAAAGGTGTATATGTGTCACTTTTGGGAATGTATCGACAAATTATATGTTTTGTGTATATGTAAGTGTTCTTTAAAAAATTTAAAACAAATGTATACATATATTTTGCGTAAGTATATATGTATTTGTTTTGTCAAATTTTCATGCTAAATCCGTTTTACTTATCGTAGCTTTTTTAAGGGTTTTGACGTGTTCGTGTCCGTATCTGTGTCAGTTGCCTTCCAGTTTCCATTGTTCTCTAGCCATGAAGTGAGAAATCACTCACGATTAATATTCTAATGCTTATTAAATTGATTCCATGGGAAATGACAATTTAAATGTGCTGTTAATACGAATTGTTAATTTTTAACTGTTAAATATGACGTGTTGTGGTTTCCATTTGATCACTTCTGTAAATTTACACCGTTATATGTTAATTGATTATTTTATACTCCATATGTCAGTAATTATTATATTATTGTTCTCACTCTACAAGTTCCCTTATTTAGAAATCACAATAGGTTGAAATGATACATATCAGAATGGACTTTAGAATAGGAAAAAATTTGTTATGGGTTGAAATGATAAACCCAAACAATTTTCGATTTTCATTGAAATTTTGGAATTGCGGGTTTAACAATATGAACCTGTAAATTTTTAAATTATTACGGGTTGAAATAACAAATATCTATATCACTTGACCATAGGATAGAAAATTATATATGGATATCGTTAGTCTAATTTAATATTCAAAAAGAAATGTATGAGTTTGATTTGAAGTGTAATAAGCATTGTATTTTATTTTTGTAAAATTATGACCTTAAGTGTTGAATTTGAAATATTGGAATTATGAGTTCAATTTAAAGGAAATGTGTAAATCTTATGTATGGTTTTATTTTCTAAAATACATAAAATAAGATTTTTATATGGAAAGGAAAAGTTTAATTTATTTTATTTTGTATAAAATTAATTTTTATTTAACATATATAATTTTAAAAGGGTTCATATAATTTATATTTAAAATAGATTTTATAACTTTAAAAATAAAAGGAAAAAGGAGTTGGAAAGAATACTTTAAAATTTTATTTGTAACTTAAATCTGTTATTGACTGAATTTAAATAAAAATTCATTCAGGACTTAATGGTTTTGAAAATGATTTATAATTTGGTTAATAAAAGGTTATTAAATGAATACTTTAAATTTAAATAGAATTAGAATTTAATATTCTTTTGATTTAAATTATATTGAAATGTCATTTAAATATTTATAAAGAAATTTTTATAAATAACTACGGTGTGAAAAAGGCATTTGGTTGTTAAAGAGACCGATATCGGATATTGTAATGCTCTCTACCAATACCGAAAACCACTTTAACAACTACGTACGTGGTGGAGATTTCAGAATAAAGTAGGATGGTTGGCGAACGATTTTGTATGGTATTTACGTAGCTCTGACTCCCTTGAGTCGGCTTGATGTGATTAAATAGGAGCTACGTCGGGCCAAGTAAGGTCATTCCTCCTATGGGGCACATTTCTTCGAAACCATATCTATTGCTTTTATGATTTGATTTTGGTGTGCACAACTTTGATTTGGAAGTTTGTCTCAAGGTAGTCGATAGTAGCTGTTATGCGTTACCATCAGTCGAAACCCGCAAACGGTATATCTACGTTTCCATTGTCTCACGTACCTTGTCACAATTCTTATCGCGCCTTCTACGAGTTTGTTTTGTATCATACCTGTGGAGTGCCCTCTGGGTAAACCTCCAGTTTACGGAGGAGCATACGGTACTGTATATGCAATGTGGATATATAAAAAAATTTAAGGGGGATATGGGAAACGATTTAACACTACATACTTTACTTTACTATAGACATTATATATGTAGCATATTGTACTATGTATGCAGATAGTTCGAGCTCCACAACAGTTGACGGTCATGCAAAAGATTTGATCGAATATCATAATCAAAATGTGATTAATCAAGTAAAAGAACTGAAAACTCGTTTTGACCATACATGCAAGAAGAACTAGCTAAATTAGTTGTGAACTGTAATGTTGTGGATTGTGAAATAAGTTGTGATTGATGTTTATGTTTAGGGGCTGCGTCATTTTCTTTTCTACAAAACACAAAATTAGTCAACCTGTTTTGCCAGCTGTCTCTTAACTACTTTACTCTTTCTTCTCAAACACAGCCTACGAGTACAACTACCGATTGAAATCGACGAAAGTGATTCTTTATATCTACTCCTAAATTGTAACGACCCAGAATTTTCGATCCAGAAAATTCCAGATACTTAGGAAAAGAAGAAAAGAGAAAGAAGAGGAAACAGAAACAAGTCACGGAAACCTCACATTCGCAGCGGATCAACATATAATATCACATAAAATTATAGTTCACAAAGGAAAACTGTATCAGTACACTTATATTTTTATACATCGGAGTTACAACCATTACACAACACTGGACAGTTTAAAACAACATGTCCTAGATAAACTATAATACATACAACGGAATACGCTCCATACGTTCCTGCCATCCAGCTCGCCTCCTGAGCTCCAAAACGTCCTTACCTGAAAATCTGCAATACTCGGTCTGACCCGAGCATTACATCAAAGTAACACCCGGGTCAGGGTAGAAACCAGCATGAGTAAACTCATCTAACAAGAAATACCAATGCATACCACTTAGAATAAAAACTGGGTAACTCGTACTTCACTACGAGTTCTCAACTTGTTATAGTCAATTCTTTTTCATACAACAATATCTATGTACCTCTACATAGTTTAAAAGGACCAATTACTTAAACCATTCCATTCCAGCCTAATGATTTCACATATCAAATCTATAAGGAATTTTAGAAGGTTACAAATCGAAGTGGTTTTGGGTATTTGCTAATACCTGATCCCGGTCCCTTCTAATCCAATGTCATCTTAACCCAGGTTATACAATTGAAATTCAATTCAAACTTAATTTCAGGATGTCACTTTTTACACAACAATTCTTTATTGATAGATAACCACGTTATCCTTGTCCACCCAAACATATCATAACACAAAACAATTCATATCAGAGATACCAACCAATTCAAGGCATTTAATCATTATTCAATCATTCATAAGAAATATTGATCACTTCCAAAATTAATTTAATTATCTCTAATTAAATTAATCACTAACCTTTAATTATTTGGATTACCTTTTCTTAATATTAATTAATTGCAAATCAATTAATTAATGACCCTTTAATCATCCATCTTAATTAATCATCCTTGGTTAATTATACTTTAATTACAATAAGTAATTAACTCTTAATTAATTACACAAATTAATTAACCTTTACTCATTCGTATTAATTACATTGATTCTTAATTTATTACTCAAATTAATTATCTTATAATCACATACATTGATTAATTAACCCTTCATTAATCACACTCATTAGTTAACTAACCTTTAATTAATTTCTTTAATTAATCAACCCTTTAATTAATTACACTGAGTAATTAATCCTTAATTACTTCCACTAAGTAATTATTCTTTAATTACTTCTCTTAAATAATTAACCTTTAATTACCTTCAACAAGTAATTACACCATTGGTTAATTAATTACATTAATTAATTACATTGATTAATTAACCCTAATCAATAATTAGCCACAACAGTTAATTATTCCTTTGCTAATAATAATCAGTCTTTAATTTCTAATTTATTAACCAATTATTAATTATTAATTAATAAATTCCTTAATTATCAATAAATTTAAATGATAAATCATTTATCTTAGTTCAATTCCTTAATTATTCTTCCAAAATCTTTCCTAATAATTTTGGAATCAAAATAACTTAAAAACTTTAAGTTTACATAAAATTTTAATCATTTAATCTTTTGATTTAAACCGTTTAACTATCTGATTAGTTTAGGTTTTAAAACAACTTAAATACTTTCTTAACTTACATTAATAAAACATTAACTAATTAATTTATCACTTACAATAGTATAATATAATTAACTTATCTTGACTCTGCAATCATCTAATTTATAACACAGAGCGACCCAAGTATTACTACACAAAACTCGAGTTAAACCCCATGCTTTCCTGCGTCTCAACCCTTCTTCCACTTCCTTCCCTTTCAAAAACTCTAATTTAGTTTAGCTATAAAAAAAACCGTTACAGGTTTAATAAACTTCACGAACACACGAAGCAAAACCCAAGCGAATCTTCCTCTACCCCGAGACCAACCCCGAAGCAAAACTTCCCACCTCCTCATATACAACGCTGATACACCAGAAAACCCCGTGCATGTGCACGAACGTTCTGATCATCTCCCACCGGCGTCACGGCCCTCACCTCATCGGCAACTTCACCGTCATCCAACCTGACAACCCAGAAACTCGAAATTACAACCCACTCGAAATCCAGCAGTTAGCTTTCCACTTGAACTAACATGTTTGCCAAAATAATCGTCACGCTCCGACGTCTCAGGCCATACAAGGCTATTCAACTCCGGGCATAGCTTCGATGACCACCCTCGCGCTGATTCCTCCATGTAACGACCCAGAATTTTTGTTAATTAAAGTTTGTATATTTAATTGATTTTAAATATTAATAAGTGAAATTTATAAGTCGAATAAATTTTATTTTGAATAATTAGATTTAATTGGATAATTAAATCGATAATTTAATATGTGAAAATATCGAAATAATTGGAAATTGGGTTAAATATTGATTGAAAATGATTTGTAAAATTTCATTTTATCATGTTTGAGTTAAAATGATGTTTTAGAACTTTTAAAATCGAATTAAAAGTTAATTTGTGAAAATTGAATATTTTAATATTTAAATCGACTAGTGAAATTAGCCATTTTTCGAACAGTCTCAGAATTGGACGAAACTAATTCCATTAGATCCGTAATAGTTTGTTATTATCGGATTTCAATTTTCGTAGCAATTGGAGTTTTCGTTTGACCGTGGCAGCTCGAAACCTATCGAAATTGTTTTAATATTTATTTGGCGAGTTAAAATAGTCATTTTTCAAACAGTCTCGGATTTCAACAAAACCAGTTTCATCGGATCCATAATTTGATATTATTGTATGATTTCAAATTTCGTGTCAATCGGATTTACCGTTTGTCCGGGGCAAGCCAAAACGCCTAGAAATTTGATTTACCGATTTAATTTAAAATCGAACGTTTATTGCCATAACTCGCACAGATGATCGAATTAGCTCCCGAAACACGTTCCATTGTGTTTGGAACGCGGGGTAAACCTTAGGAACGCCAACCGGCATGCTTCGTTTGGAGTTCGAAAAATCCGGGATGAATAGTGTCGCGTATTTTTTCTATATAAGACCCTCTATATTTCATTTTGCAAAAGAGAAATTAAATCCTAGGGTTAAACGTCCAGCCGCCGGCCTCATAAACCAATGGCCGAAAATCTTGTTTCTTCCCTCCTCATTTTCTTCCAATCCGTAACTCATTTCGAAAAACGTCCAACTAGAAAAACGTAGATCTCCTCGAGATCTTTAAAACCAACGGTCGTGATCGTTTATGGAGCGGTAGATTGTCGGTAAATCTCGACCAAAGCCATCAAGTTTAGGCACGAATTTCGAGATATGGAGAGGACCGAGCTTCATCATTGCTTGGCCGTGGGTGGTGCTCGACAAAGGCTTTCAAACTATGGTCACTGATCGACTTCAAACGCATCGAGCTTGGTGCGACATCAAGGGGACGGTCGTGTGTATGGGTTCAAGTAACGTTCGAACGAGGTTTTAACTGAAGGGAGAAGGAACATGAAGTAACGGCCTGGATCCATAATCTCAAAATGAACGGATCAGAAAAATAAGGGTATAAAATATTAAAAAGAATTTGTTAATTTAGTTATATTTAAATTCGTGTAACTTAAAAATATCATAACTTGTTCGTACGAGGTCGGAATTCGACGAAAATTTTTGCGTTGGAACCGTATTGTCGAGCACTACGCTATGGAATTGGATTCGAGTCGTTTGGAGCTAGCAAAAATTTCGGGTAAAATTAAACGTCCGTTTAATTTTATTCGAAATAAAAGCTGAAAACGAAATTGAAATCAAGGTGAGAACTTCTCACTCAGTCGAATCGGTTTTGATTTAATTTTAGATAGTTAGATTTAAAATTCTTGAATGCATGTTTGAATGATGATTGTTATCTATTGATTGTTAAAATAGACAGTATGCGCCGTTAGTAAGCGGATGTTATTTATTAAAAACATATACCGCGAATATTTCACAGTACGGTGAAATTGGTATTATTTATGTACTTGGAGTTGATTTCCCGCATTATATAGCGGATGAGACCCTATTGCGCCGCCTATTAAGCGGATAATATTTTAAATCCCATATACCGCGATAATTCCGTACTGGAACGGAATTGGTATTGTGTTAACATCTTTGGATGCAGGAAAATAGGTTGAAGGGATCCAACTGGATTCCTCAACAGTATATATTTGATTATGGATATTTTGATATTCGTTGATTATCATATAAAGATATATGATGTCGTTGTTGTCGTGATTGACTATTTGGGTGTAGCATCATTGGGCCAATTTTGGAATTTTAAATGGATTTTTTAAAGTGATTTTTGAAAGTATATGTTATAAAATTATTTTTGGAATTGATTCATTTTAAATAAATAAACGTTATAATTTTAAAGTTATAAAAATTATGATTTTTGAGAAATATAGTTAAAAGTTGATTTTTGAAAATTTGGGGTAAATGATTTTATAAAATAAGTTTAAATTGGGATTTTTGAATTTATTATAAAAAGTTTAAAATATAGGATTTATGAAATTTGATTATTTTATAAATCAAAATGGTGAATTTATAAAGGAGTTAAAGATGTTTTAAAATAATAATATAAATTGATTTATATAGAAGATTACAAATTGATATTTATAAATTAAAATATTTGAATTATAAAACGAGTTTTTATAAGTGTTAGAATGAAGTGTAAATGGACTTCATAAATAAATGAAATTTATAGAATTATAAATGGTGAAGTTATAAATGGAATTTATAAGCAGTAGATTTATAAAACCTGTAGAGTTATTAAAAGAATAGTTTTGGGTAAATAAATGAATCTTATAAGTTAGGAGATTTATAATTTGGGAAGTCTTAAAAAAAAAGAATGATTTTGTAAACAAATAAATTATAAGTACTTGAAATATGAACTTTTGGTATATAATTGAGTTATAAATTGGAATAGGTTAATAAAGGAGATTTATAAAAGGAAGTTGTTATAAAATAAATAGAAATGAAATTTATAAACATTGTGTTATAAATCCGCAAATGGCTTATTTTGATAAGTAAATTGTTATAACTTATTAATGGAGTTATATTCACGTTTTAGACAGTGAATAATCCTTTAAAATAAAATGTAGAGAAATGATGAAATTGGTTAACGAAGTATATTCACGTTTTTGAATAGTGAATAATATGTTAAAGAAAATGTTTTGGATGTGATGTTTTAAATAAAATTAAAACGATCCACCGATGTTTGTAAAATGTGTTAAGATTCGAAACCATAGATTTCAACATTCATTGTTGAAATAGACGTTTTCGAGAAATAGAAGGAAATGGTGGACTATAACACTGTTGTTATAGTAAATGATTTCCGAAAGGAAATGTTTTGTATAGTATTGGGATTTATATATCTATTTTAATTTCGAATCCCTATACTAGTAATTTTGGGTTGTCGTAACGATGTTTTACGCAACATTCGTTTTGTCCCAAATAAATATGTTTAAGAGAATGATTTCCTTAAGGAATGAAATATATACTTAATTTCGATTTAAGTATATTGAATATTTTCCAAGTGTTGAAAATAAATGATTTGTGAATTACTTTTTATTAATAAGTATGGAAATGTTTTCCAATGTGAAATGAAACGTTTTTGAGAATTTTTATCTTTTTGAAGATAAATTGAAAATGAATAATTGAAATCGTATATTCATAAATATTTTAGAATGTAAATTTATTGTAGAATTTATAAATAAAAAGGGGAATTGTTTAAAAATAAACGTTGATTTATTTTTAAAGTGTGGGAATAAATTTACGTATTTGGAACGTAAATATAAAGTAAAATCGTTAAAGATTTATTTAATTGGTTTAAATGAACCATTTTGAAATGAAAATGAATAAAGATTTGTGAATATATCCGTATAGGGAAATGATTTGAAATTTGTTTTTCAAAAGTGGTAAAGATGAAAAGTGATTTGAAAATTGTTTTCAAATGGTTGAAGTGTGGAAAATATATATCTTGTAAAGATATTTTTTTGGAAAACAAATAATTTTTAAAATTATTTGGAATCTGGTGATGTTGTGCATATCCAATTATAGTTCAATAACCGACTATCAATATTTACCTTTAAATTGGTATTTGTTGTGATCTTCTTGAATTTGAATGCCACACTTATTTTTGAATAAGCGCTCACTATTCGGGTTAGCCAGGAAAGGACCTTGGGGTTGTATAACCCATTCCGAATATGTGATACGTCGTTATGAATTGCATTTGAAGACCGGTGTTGAAGACCGGATATTTTTGAAAAATGGAAGGATTACCGTCGAATGTTTCTGCACCGAATGGCCCCGGTATAGAAATTCCATATGTGATGGGAAGTCCGGACGTTATTAGTGAATATCCGGATTGCAAGGACTTCTTTGTAAGTGCCTTCAGTTCTGTTCGATCCCGGAACAGACTTGTATAGATAGTATGTCTGACATTACAAATTGAGATATAAAGCTGATTTCTTTCAAATATATTTCTGTTGATGGCGAAGAATTTATTCTCTTAGCTTAACAACCTTCTCTAAGACGTACGAGCTCAGAGGTTATGTAGTTGATGGTTATCAGCGATATATTCCCAATTGGGTAATGTGACATGCTGAGTGTTGCTGTGAAATGATCATTGTTTGATCATTTGTGATATGATCATTTGTTTGATCATTTATCTTTGTGATCATTACTTTGATCATTTTTTGACCCAAAGCATGGCTTTGTGCCAAAGCGTGGCTTTGTGGACGAGACTTCGTCGGACCTCACACCCCGGAAATGGTCAAAACAGGAAGAATGCAGCAAGGTTATTAGGGGTAGCGCCCTTTAGTGTATGTCATTCCTTCTGGATAGAGGTGGTATCATGGTATGGAGCCCAGATACTTAACCTATGTTGTTGCTGCAAACTTATTACTTTGTGGTTGTTGGAAATCGAGGATCCTCGGATGTAGATCGGTTACGATCGGGGGATGACATATTCGTGTCAGTAGTTACCCAGTTAGGGGTAACCCGGCCATGTGTTGGCAGAGATCCGGTTTGGTTCTCGGGGGGTCATTCCAGAGGCGTTTCCATGTGGCAATGGGAAGTTCCTTGGCCTAACCATATGTTGGAAATCCAAAGAAACAATACAAGCCTTGTACGGTTTTAGTTGTATAACCTGCCATGGAATGTGGCGGTAACCTGCTATTGAACATGGTAGCTATAGTACGCATAGGTGCGAAATGCCTATGCTGGCTAAGATTTATATCTTTATTTTCGAACTGATTTTTTTTCCTACACTATGCACTAGTAATAATATCAAATGTTTCTTTTTAATGCGTATCAAGCATCTTTGACTATCATAAAAAGAAATCTCCTCCGATTCTGCGTTTGCATTGTGTGTGTGTGCGGGAGGCCTTATGGTAGTCTCATTTTTTAAAAAAACAATGCGAATTGACTTTAAAAATATTCCTCTATTTTGTTTTTGAAGATAAAAATAAATTGTTTGAGTTCTCACACCAGTCACATGGCTGACTCGGAGTTTATTGTTTTCCTTCCTAAACTCTGGGTGCCCACCAATTTCCACACGGGCAGTCAAGAGTTAGTTTATCAGGATATTCTGGAATTCAGGAGTTGGTGGAGGCAAGTTGGATGACATGGCGTATTACTAGTATATAGTATTCCTTTTCCGCTGTTTGTTGTTGTTGTAAACTCTGATAGTATAATGTGATGTAATGTAATAACTGATATAGTTCTTTGTTTAAAGATTATTCATTTATCTATTATATGTTGTTCCGCTGCGATTGTGAGATTCTGATATTGTTCTGTTGTTTTCTTTCTGTTCTGTTCTATCTTTTCTCTCTTCTTCTATCTTTTTCTTTTCTTTTCTTTTTTTTAAAAAAAACCCTAAGAATTCGTATTTCCATTCATCTTGAGTTAATCACTGGATATTAGTGTCTATTCAAGAAGTACGGATTTGCGGGTCCTCACATCTGGTATCAGAGCATATGGTTAAGCGACAACCATGGCTATGTTGGGTATTACTCATTAGAGATAGAGTCAGTAGTACTCTAGAATGATTTGAGTGTAATAATAGCTATGAGTGCGTATTTGTTAGTGAATATGAGATGTTTTGTATTGTGTTGACTTATCGGTTGATTGTTTATAGATTCCGATCGATGTAGTCTAGCTAACTATGGTAGATAGGGGTTTCTAAACTCTTAAACAAGATAAACCGACACGATATTGTTTTAAATTGGGTAAATGAAATAATTTTACCTTGATTATATTTTATATATAAAGGAATAATTTTTCAGAATCATCAAAGTGTATGTAAGTTGATTGTTTGGTTGTTGAAAATGTAAGAATATATATATATATATATATATATATATATATAAGTTAATTAAAAGTTGTTTGAATAATCTAAATAAAAGAATAATTGTATAAGCAAAAGAATTATAAGTATGAAATTGTAATTAAAGTGATTTACAATTGTGAAATAAACTTATGTATATAAGAAGTGAAACTGTATGAATATATTTATGAATATGAGTTGTAAATAAAAAATGACTTTGAATAAGTGATGAAATTTGACTTTGGTAAAGGTTAAATAAAACTTACTTAGAATTGGAATCTGAATTGGATTTATAAGTGGGAAATTAAGTTAAGTAAAACCAAATAATGTTTAAAATGAAATATAACTTAAGAGATGTTGAATGAAGTTGATTTTGGTATCAAAGTAAATTAATAAAGTGAAGTGATGGATATAAACTTGAGTTATATAAATGAAATTCAACTTTTGTAATTAAATTGAATGAATGAATTGAATGTAAATCAATTAAATGTAAATAATTGATATGAAATAATGAATGTAAGTGTAATTCATTAAAAATCTAATGTTATTGGAAGTTGAATAATTGAATAAAAATCAATTTAATTAAACCAATTGAAAGTAGAGGTGTTAAACCAAATTGAATGAATATAAGCAAAGGAATTTGGTTGTAATTAATATACGGTGGTTGTTATATGATAGTTAGTTGATTGTATATAATTCATTAAGTGTTAATGAAATTGAAAGCTAAAGTAATTGAAATCCAATTTGAAGTTAAGTGAATCTTAAATAGAATTGAATTTGATTTGGAAGTGAACCAACTTGAATATGAATTAGTGAATATAAACTAATTGAGAATGAATATTAGTAAATTTACTGTTAATGAATCAAATGTGATTAAATTGAGAACCCATTTCATTGAATATTAATGAGAATATGAATGAATATTTATTGGTTATGGATGTTAGTTGGTTGATGGTTGAATATATTGTTTTTTCTACAGTTGCTATGTTGGCATATATAGTTATTATGTTGATATATGTTGTATATCGATACTATTGTCTATATACATGTTTCACATCTGTTTGTTGAGTGTTTAGTAGGTGCGGATCGCGTTTGCTTCGCATTTGGAGCTCGCTTTCGCGTTATATTAGCCGTATATGCTCGCTAATAAAATATAAGGTACATATCTCGGATTAAATATCGTACTTTTTTCCCTGCGGGATGCCTCATCACTTGATGAGATGTATATACGTGATATATATACTTTCAATTTTTTTTCCGGATCGAGCCGCGCAAAGGAGACTGTGGCGAATTTTTTCGAAAATTTAAGGCGTTAGAAAAATTTGGGAATTTTGGAGAAAGTTTTTGAAAACTATAATTTTGATTTGGAGTTGAAAGTTAAACAATAGTAGTTGTTTTGAAAAGATAACTAGGTATGATTTGGAAACTTAGTAAAGTTATTATAAGAAGTTTAACCATGGATTTTGGAAAGTTAATAGATTCTGTAACTTTTTTTACTTGGTAATTTCGAGGACGAAATTCTTTTAAGGGGGGAAGTTTGTAACGACCCAGAATTTTTGTTAATTAAAGTTCGTATATTTAATTGATTTTAAATATTAATAAGTGAAATTTATAAGTCGAATAAATTTTATTTCGATTAATTAGATTTAATTGGATAATTAAATCGATAATTTAACATGTGAAAATACAAAAATAATTGAAAATTGGGTAAAATATTGATTGAAAATGATTTGTAAAATTTTATTTTATCATGTTGGAGTTAGAATGATGTTTTAGAACTTTTAAAATCGAATTAAAAGTTAATTTGTGAAAATTGAATATTTTAATATTTAAATCGACTAGTGAAATTAGCCATTTTTCGAACAGTCTCAGAATTGGACAACACTAGTTCTATTGGATCCGTAATAGTTTGTTATTATCGGATTTCAATTTTCGTGGCAATTGGAGTTTTCGTTTGACCGTAGCAACTCGAAACGCATTGAAATTGTTTTAATATTTATTTGGCGGGTTAAAATAGTCATTTTTCAAACTATCTCGGATTTCGACAAAACTAGTTTCATCGGGTCCGTAATGTGATATTATTGTATGGTTTCAAATTTCGTGTCAATCGATTTACCGTTTGTCCGGTGCAAGCCAAAACGCCTAGAAATTTGATTTACCGATTTAATTTAAAATCGAACGTTTATTGCCATAACTCGCACAGATGATCAAATTAGCTCCCAAAACACGTTCCATTGTGTTTGGAACGCGGGGTAAACCTTAGGAACGCCAACCGGCATGCTTCGTTTGGAGTTCGGAAAATCCGGGATGAATAGTGTCACGTATTTTTTCTACATAAGCCCCTCTATATTTCATTTTGCAAAAGAGAAATTAAATCCTAGGGTTAAACGTCCAGCCGCCGGCCTCATAAACCAATGGCCGAAAATCTTGTTTCTTCCCTCCTCATTTTCTTCCAATCCGTAACTCATTTCGAAAAACGTCCAACTAGAAAAACGTAGATCTCCTCGAGATCTTTAAAACCAACGGTCGTGATCGTTTATGGAGCGGTAGATTGTCGGCAAATCTCGACCAAAGCCATCACGTTTAGGCAGGAATTTCGAGATATGAAGAGGGCCGAGCTTCATCATTGCTTGGCCGTGGGTGGAGCTCGACAAAGGCTTTCAAACTATGGTCACTGATCGACTTCAAACGCATCGAGCTTGGTGCGACATCAAGGGGACGATCGCGTGTATGGGTTCAAGTCACGTTCGAACAAGGTTTTCACTGAAGGGAGAAGGAACATGAAGTAACGGCCTGGATCCATAATCTCAAATTGAACGGCCCAGAAAAATAAGGGTATAAAATATTAAAAAGAATTTGTTAATTTAGTTATATTTAAATTCGTGTAACTTAAAAATATCATAACTTGTTCGTACGAGGTCGGAATTTGACGAAACTTTTTGCGTTGGAACCGTATTGTCGAGCACTACGCTATGAAATTGGATTGGAGTCGTTTGAAGCTAGCAAAAATTTCGGGTAAAATTAAACGTCCGTTTAATTTTATTCGAAATAAAAGCTGAAAACGAAATTGAAATCAAGGTGAGAACTTCTCACTCAATCGAATCGGTTTCGATTTAATTTTAGATTGTTAGATTTAAAATTCTTGAATGCATGTTTGAATGATGATTGTTATCTATTGATTGTTAAAATAGATAGTATGCGCCGTTAGTAAGCGGATGTTATTTATTAAAAACATATACCGCGAATATTTCACAGTACGGTGAAATTGGTATTATTTATGTACTTGGAGTTGATTTCCCGCATTATATAGCGGATGAGACCCTATTGCGCCACCTATTAAGCTGATAATATTTTAAATCCCATATACCGCGATAATTCCGTACTGGAACGGAATTGGTATTGTGCTAACATCTTTGGATGCAGGAAAACAGGTTGGAGAGATCCAACTGGATTCCTCAACAGTATTTATTTGATTATGGATATTTTTATATTCGTTGGTTATCATACACAGGTATACGATGTCGTTGTTGTCGTGATTGACTATTTGGTGTGTAGCATCATTGGGCCAATTTTGTAATTTTAAAAGGATTTTTTTAAAGTGATTTTTGAAAGTATACATTATAAAAATATTTTTGGAATTGATTCATTTTAAATAAATAAACGTTATAATTTTAAAGTTATAAAAATTATGATTTTTGAGAAATATAGTTAAAAGTTAATTTTTGAAAATTTGGGGTAAATGATTTTATAAAATAAGTTTAAATTGGAATTTTTGAATTTATTATAAAAAGTTTAAAATATAGGATTTATGAAATTTGATTATTTTATAAATCAAAATGGTGAATTTATAAAGGAGTTAAAGACGTTTTAAAATAATAATAGAAATTGATTTATATAAAAGATTATAAATTGATATTTATAAATTAAAATATTTGAATTATAAAACGAGTTTTTATAAGTGATAGAATGAAGTGTAAATGGACTTCATAAATAAATGAAATTTATAGAATTATAAACGGTGAAGTTATAAATGGAATTTATAAGCAGTAGATTTATAAAACCTGTAGAGTTATTAAAAGAATAGTTTTGGATAAATAAATGAATCTTATAAGTTAGGAGATTTATAATTTGGGAAGTCTTTAAAAAAAGAACGATTTTGTAAACAAATAAATTATAAGTATTTAACTTGAAAAATGAACTTTGGCTATATAATTGAGTTATAAATTGGAATAGGTTAATAAAGGAGATTTATAAAAGGAAGTTGTTATAAAATAAATAGAAATGGAATTTATAAACATTGTTTTATAAATCCATTAAACAACTTATTTTGATAAGTAAATTGTTATAACTTATTAATGGAGTTATATTCACGTTTTAGACAACGAATAATCCTTTAAAATAAAATGTATAGAAATGATGAAATTGGTTAACGAAGTATATTCACGTTTTTGAATAGTGAATAATATGTTAAAGAAAATGTTTTGGATGTGATGTTTTAAATAAAATTAAAACGATCCAACGATGTTTTTAAATTGTGTTAAGATTCGAAACCATAGATTTGAACATTCATTGTTGAAATAGACGTTCTCGAAAAATAGAAGGAAATGGTGGGCTATAACACTGTTGTTATAGTAAATGATTTCCGAAAGGAAATGTTTTGTATAGTATTGGGATTTATATATCTATTTTAATTTTGAATCCCTATACTAGTGATTTTGGGTTGTCGTAACGATGTTTTACGCAATATTCGTTTTGGACCAAATAAATATGTTTAAGAGAATGATTTCCTTAAAGAATGAAATATATACTTAATTTCGATTTAAGTATATTGAATATTTTCCAAGTATTGAAAATAAATGGATTTGTGAATTACTTATTATTAATAAGTATGGAAATGTTTTCCAATGTGAAATGAAACGTTTTTGAGAATTTATCTTTTTGAAGATAAATTGAAAATGAATAATTGAAATCGTATATTCATAAATATTTTAGAATGTAAATTTATTATAGAATTTATAAATAAAAAGGGGAATTGTTTAAAAATAAACGTTGATTTATTTTTGAAGTATGGGAATAAATTTACGGATTTGGAACGTAAATATAAAGTAAAATCGTTAAGGATTTATTTAATTGGTTTAAATGAACCATTTTGAAATGAAAATGAATAAAGATTTGTGAATATATCCCGTATAGGGAAATGATTTGAAATTTGTTTTTCAAAAGTGGTAAAGATGAAAAGTGATTTGAAAATTGTTTTCAAATAGTTGAAGTGTGGAAAATATATTTCTTGTAAAGATATTTTTCTGGAAAACAAATAATTTGGAAAATTATTTGGAATCTGGTGATGTTGTGCATATCCATTGATAGTTCAATAACCGACTATCAATATTTACCTTTAAATAGGTATTTGTTGTGATTTGCTTGAATTTGAATGCCACACTTATTTTTGAATAAGCGCTCACTATTCGGGTTAGCCGGGAGAGGACCTTGCGGTCGTATGACCCATTTCGAATATGTGATACGTCGTTATGAATTGTATTTGAAGACCGGTGTTGAAGATCGGATATTTTTGAAAACGTAAGGATTACTGGTCGAATGGCCCCGGTATAGAAATTCCATATGTGATGAGAAGTCCGGACGTGATTAGTGAATATCCGGTTTGCAAGGACTTCTTTGTAAGTGCCTTCGGTTCTGTTCGATCCCGGAACAGACTTGTATGGATAGTATGTCTGACATTACAAATTGAGATATAAAGCTGATTTCTTTCAAATATATTTCTGTTGGTGGCGGAGAATTTATTCTCTTAGCTTAACACCCTTCTCTGAGACGTACGAGCTCAGAGGTTATGTAGTTGATGGTTATCAGCGATATATTCCCAATTTGGTAATGCGACATGCTAAGTGTTGCTGTGAAATGATCATTGTTTGATTATTTGTGATATGATCATTTGTTTGATCATTTATCTTTGTGATCATTACTTTGATCATTTGTTGACCCAAAGCATGGCTTTGTACCAAAGCGTGGCTTTGTGGACGAAACTTCATCGGACCTCACACCCCGGAAATGGTCAAAACAGGAAGGATGCAGCAAGGTTATTAGGGGTAGCGCCCTTTAGTGTATGTCATTCCTTCTGGATAGATGTGGTATCATGGTATGGAGCTCAGATACTTAACCTATGTTGTTGCTGCAAACTTATTACTTTGTGGTTGTTGGAAATCGAGGATCCTCGGATGTAGATCGGTTACGATCGGGGGTTGACATATTCGTGTCAGTTGTTACCCAGTTAGGGGTAACCCGGCCTTGTGTTGGTAGAGATCCGGTTTGGTTCTCGGGACGTCATTCCAGAGGCGTTTCCATGTGGCAATGGGAAGTTCCTTGGCCTGACCATTTGTTGGAAATCCAAAGAAACAATACGAGCCTTGTACGGTTTTAGTTGTATAACCTGCCATGGAATGTGGCGGTAACCTGCTATTGAACATGGTAGCTATAGTAGGCATAAGTGCGAAATGCCTATGCTGGCTAAGATTTATATCTTTATTTTCGAACTGATTTTTTTTCCTACACTATGCACTAGTAATAATATCAAATGTTTCTTTTTAATGTGTATCAAGCATCTTTGACTATCATAAGGAGAAATCTCCTCCGATTCTGCGTTTGCGTTGTGTGTGTGTGCGGGAGGCCTTATGGTAGTCTCATTTTTTTAAAAAGCATTGCGAATTGACTTTAAAAATATTCCTCTATTTTGTTTTTGAAGATAAAAATAAACTGTTTGAGTTCTCACACCAGTCACATGACTGACTCAGAGTTTATTGTTTTCCTTCCTAAACTCTGGATGCCCACCAATTTCCACACGGGAAGTCAAGAGTAAGTTTATCAGGATATTCTGGAATTCAGGTGTTGCTGGAGGCAAGTTGGATGGCATGGCGTATTACTAGTATATAGTATTTCTTTTCCGCTGTTTGTTGTTGTTGTAAACTCTGATAGTATAATGTAATGTGATGTAATGTAATAACTGATATAGTTCTTTGTTTAAAGATTATTCATTTATCTATTATATGTTGTTCCGCTGCGATTGTGAGATTCTGATATTGTTCTGTTGTTTTCTTTCTGTTCTGTTCTATCTTTTCTCTCTTCTTCTATCTTTTTCTTTTCTTTTCTTTTTTTTAAAAAAAACCCTAAGAATTCGTATTTCCATTCATCTTGAGTTAATCACTGGATATTAGTGTCTATTCAAGAAGTACGGATTTGCGGGTCCTCACATCTGGTATCAGAGCATATGGTTAAGCGACAACCATGGCTATGTTGGGTATTACTCATTAGAGATAGAGTCAGTAGTACTCTAGAATGATTTGAGTGTAATAATAGCTATGAGTGCGTATTTGTTAGTGAATATGAGATGTTTTGTATTGTGTTGACTTATCGGTTGATTGTTTATAGATTCCGATCGATGTAGTCTAGCTAACTATGGTAGATAGGGGTTTCTAAACTCTTAAACAAGATAAACCGACACGATATTGTTTTAAATTGGGTAAATGAAATAATTTTACCTTGATTATATTTTATATATAAAGGAATAATTTTTCAGAATTATTAAAGTGTATGTAAGTTGATTGTTTGGTTGTTGAAAATATAAGAATATATATATATATATATATATATAAGTTAATTAAAAGTTGTTTGAATAATCTAAATAAAAGAATAATTGTATAAGCAAAAGAATTATAAGTATGAAATTGTAATTAAAGTGATTTACAATTGTGAAATAAACTTATGTATATAAGAAGTGAAACTGTATGAATATATTTATGAATATGAGTTGTAAATAAAAAATGACTTTGAATAAGTGATGAAATTTGACTTTGGTAAAGGTTAAATAAAACTTACTTAGAATTGGAATCTGAATTGGATTTATAAGTGGGAAATTAAGTTAAGTAAAACCAAATAATGTTTAAAATGAAATATAACTTAAGAGATGTTGAATGAAGTTGATTTTGGTATCAAAGTAAATTAATAAAGTGAAGTGATGGATATAAACTTGAGTTATATAAATGAAATTCAACTTTTGTAATTAAATTGAATGAATGAATTGAATGTAAATCAATTAAATGTAAATAATTGATATGAAATAATGAATGTAAGTGTAATTCATTAAAAATCTAATGTTATTGGAAGTTGAATAATTGAATGAAAATCAATTTAATTAAACCAATTGAAAGTAGAGGTGTTAAACCAAATTGAATGAATATAAGCAAAGGAATTTGGTTGTAATTAATATACGTTGGTTGTTATATGATAGTTAGTTGATTGTATATAATTCATTAAGTGTTAATGAAATTGAAAGCTAAAGTAATTGAAATCCAATTTGAAATTAAGTGAATCTTAAATAGAATTGAATTTGATTTGGAAGTGAACCAACTTGAATATGAATTAGTGAATATAAACTAATTGAGAATGAATATTAGTAAATTTACTGTTAATGAATCAAATGTGATTAAATTGAGAACCCATTTCATTGAATATTAATGAGAATATGAATGAATATTTATTGGTTATGGATGTTAGTTGGTTGATGGTTGAATATATTGTTTTTTCTACAGTTGCTATGTTGGCATATATAGTTATTATGTTGCTATATGTTGTATATCGATACTATTGTCTATATACATGTTTCTCATCTGTTTGTTGAGTGTTTAGTAGGTGCGGATCGCGTTTGCTTCGCATTTGGAGCTCACTTTTGCGCTATATTAGCCGTATATGCTCGCTAATAAAATATAAGGTACATATCTCAGATTAAATATCGTACTTTTTTCCCTGCGGGATGCCTCATCACTTGATGAGATGTATATTTGTGATATATATACTGTCAAATTTTTTTTTGGATCGAGCCGCGCAAAGGAGACTATGGCGAATTTTTCTGAAAATTTAAGACGTTAGAAAAATTCGGGAATTTTTGAGAAAGTTTATGAAAACTATAATTTTGATTTAGAGTTGAAAGTTAAACAATAGTAGTTGTTTTTGAAAAGATAACTAGGTATGATTTGGAAACTTAGTAAAGTTATTATAAGAAGTTTAACTATGGATTTTGGAAAGTTAATAGATTCTGTAACTTTTCTTACTTGGTAATTTCGAGGATGAAATTCTTTTAAGGGGGGAAAGTTTGTAACGACCCAGAATTTTTGTTAATTAAAGTTCGTATATTTAATTGATTTTAAATATTAATAAGTGAAATTTATAAGTCGAATAAATTTTATTTCGAATAATTAGATTTAATTGTATAATTAAATCGATAATTTAATATGTGAAAATACAGAAATAATTGAAAATTGGGTTTAATATTGATTGAAAATGATTTGTAAAATTTTATTTTATCATGTTGGAGTTAGAATGATGTTTTAGAACTTTTAAAATCGAATTAAAAGTTAATTTGTGAAAATTGAATATCTTAATATTTAAATGGACTAGTGAAATTAGCCATTTTTCGAACAGTCACAGAATTGGACGAAACTAGTTCCATTAGATCCGTAATAGTTTGTTATTATCGGATTTCAATTTTCGTAGCAATTGGAGTTTTCGTTTGACCGTGGCAGCTCGAAACGCATCGAAATTGTTTTAATATTTATTTGGCGAGTTAAAATAGTCATTTTTCAAACAATCTCGGATTTCGATGAAACCAGTTTCATCGGATCCGTAATGTGATATTATTGTATGGTTTCAAATTTCGTGTCAATCGAATTTACCGTTTGTCCGGGAAGCCAAAACGCCTAGAAATTTGATTTACCGATTTAATTTAAAATCGAACGTTTATTGCCATAACTCGCACAGATGATCGAATTAGCACTCGAAACACGTTCCATTGTGTTCGGAATGCGGGGAAAATCTTAGGAACGCCAACCGGCATGCTTTGTTTGGAGTTCGGAAAATCCGGGATGAATAGTGTCACGTATTTTTTCTATATAAGCCCCTCTATATTTCATTTTGCAAAAGAGAAATTAAAACCTAGGGTTAAACGTCCAGCCGCCGGCTTCATAAACCAATGGCCGAAAATCTTGTTTCTTCCCTCCTCATTTTCTTCCAATCCGTAACTCATTTCGAAAAACGTCCAACTAGAAAAACGTAGATCTCCTCGAGATCTTTAAAACCAACGGTCGTGATCGTTTATGGAGCGGTAGATTGTCGGCAAATCTCGACTAAAGCCATCACGTTTAGGCACGAATTTCGAGAAATGGAGAGGGCCGAGCTTCATAATTGCTTGGTCGTGGGTGGAGCTCGACAAAGGCTTTCAAACTATGGTCACTGATCGACTTCAAACGCATCGAGCTTGGTGCGACATCAAGGGGACGGTCGCGTGTATGGGTTCAAGTAACGTTCGAACGAGGTTTTCACTGAAGGGAGAAGGAACATGAAGTAACGGCCTACATCCATAATCTCAAAATGAACAGCCCAGAAAAATAAGGGTATAAAATATTAAAAAGAATTTGTTAATTTAGTTATATTTAAATTCGTGTAACTTAAAAATATCTTAACTTGTTCGTACGAGGTCGGAATTCGATGAAACTTTTTGCGTTGGAACCATCTTGTCAAGCACTACGCTATGGAATTGGATTGCAGTTCTTTGGAGCCCGCGAAAATTTTGGGTAAAATTAAACGTCCGTTTAATTTTATTCGAAATAAAAGATGAAAACGAAATTGAAATCAAGGTGAGAACTTCTCACTCAATCGAATCGGTTTCGATTTAATTTTAGATAGTTAGATTTAAAATTCTTGAATGCATGTTTGAATGATGATTGTTATCTATTGATTGTTAAATAGTCAGTATGCGCCGTTAGTAAGCGGATGTTATTTATTAAAAACATATACCGCGAATATTTCACAGTACGGTGAAATTGGTATCATTTATGTACTTGGAGTTGATTTCCCGCATTATATAGCGGATGAGACCCTATTGCGCCGTCTATTAAGAGGATAATATTTTAAATCCCATATACTGCGATATTTCCGTACTGAAACGGAATTGGTATTGTGCTAACATTTTTGGATGCAGGAAAACAGGTTGGAGGGATCCAACTGGATTCCTCAACAGTATTTATTTGATTATGGATATTTTGATATTCGTTGGTTATCATATACAGATATATGATGTCGTTGTTGTCGTGATTGACTATTTTGTGTGTAGCATCATTGGGCCAATTTTGGAATTTTAAAAGGATTTTTTTAAGTGATTTTTGAAAGTATACGTTATAAAAATATTTTTGGAATTGATTCATTTTAAATAAATAAACGTTATAATTTTAAAGTTATAAAAATTATGATTTTTGAGAAATATAGTTAAAAGTTGATTTTTGAAAATTTGGGGTAAATGATTTTATAAAATAAGTTTAAATTGGGATTTTTGAATTTATTATAACAAGTTTAAAATATAGGATTTATGAAATTTGATTATTTTATAAATCAAAATGGTGAATTTATAAAGGAGTTAAAGACGTTTTAAAATAATAATATAAGTTGATTTATATAAAAGATTATAAATTGATATTTATAAATTAAAATATTTGAATTATAAAATGAGTTTTTATAAGTGTTAGAATGAAGTGTAAATGGACTTCATAAATAACTGAAATTTATAGAATTATAAACGGTGAAGTTATAAATGGAATTTATAAGCAGTAGATTTATAAAACCTGTAGAATTATTAAAAGAAGAGTTTTATGTAAATAAATGAATCTTATAAGTTAGGAGATTTATAATTTGGGAAGTCTTAAAAAAAATACGATTTTGTAAACAAATAAATTATAAGTATTTAACTTGAAATATGAACTTTTGGCATATAATTGAGTTATAAATTGGAATAGGTTCATGAAGGAGATTTATAAAAGGAAGTTGTTATAAAATAAATAGAAATGGGATTTATAAACATTGTTTTATAAATCTGCAAACGACTTATTTTGATAAGTAAATTGTTATAACTTATTAATGGAGTTATATTCACGTTTTAGACAATAAATAATCCTTTAAAATGAAATGGTGAAATTGGTTAACGAAGTATATTCACGTTTTTGAATAGTGAATAATATGTTAAAGAAAATGTTTTGTATGTGATGTTTCAAATAAAATTAAAACGATCCAACGATGTTTTTAAAATGTGTTAAGATTCGAAACCATAGATTTCAACATTCATTGTTGAAATAGACGTTTTCGAGAAATAGAAGGAAATAGTGGACTACAACACTGTTGTTATAGTAAATGATTTCCGAAAGGAAATGTTTTGTATAGTATTGGGATTTACATATCTATTTTAATTTCGAATCCCTATACTAGTGATTTTGGGTTGTCGTAACGATGTTTTATGCAACATTCGTTTTGGCCCAAATAAATATGTTTAGGAGAATGATTTCCTTAAAGAATGAAATATATACTTAGTTTCGATTTAAGTATATTGAATATTTTCCAAGTGTTGAAAATAAATGGATTTGTGAATTACTTATTATTAATAAGTATGGAAATGTTTTCCAATGTGAAATGAAACGTTTTTGAGAATTTATCTTTTTGAAGATAAATTGAAAATGAATAATTGAAATCGTATATTCATAAATATTTTGGAATGTAAATTTATTATGGAATTTATAAATAAAAAGGGGAATTTTTGAAAAATAAACGTTGATTTATTTTTGAAGTGTGGGAATAAATTTACGGATTTGGAATGTAAACATAAAGTAAAATCGTTAAGGATATATTTAATTGGTTTAAATGTGCCATTTTGAAATGAAGATGAATAAAGATTTGTGAATATATCCCGTATAGGGAAATGATTTGAAATTTGTTTTTCAAAAGTGGTAAAGATGAAAAGTGATTTGAACATTGTTTTCAAATGGTTGAAGTGTGGAAAATATATATCTTATAAAGATATATTTTTGGAAAACAAATAATTTGGAAAATCATTTGGAATCTGGTGATGTTGTGCATATCCGTTGATAGTTCAATAACTGACTATCAATATTTACCTTTAAATAGGTATTTGTTGTGATTTGCTTGAATTTGAATGCCACACTTATTTTTGAATAAGCGCTCACTATTCGGGTTAGCCGGGAAAGGACCTTGGGATCGTATAACCCATTCCGAATATGTGATACGTCGTTATGAATTGCATTTGAAGACCGGTGTTGAAGACCGGATATTTTTGAAAACGGAAGGATTACCGTCGAATGTTTCTGCACCGAATGGCCCCGGTATAGAAATTCCATATGTGATGGGAAGTCCGGACGTGATTAGTGAATATCCGGATTGCAAGGACTTCTGTGTAAGTGCCTTCGGTTCTGTTCGATCTCGGAACAGACTTGTATGGATAGTATGTTTGACATTACAAATTGAGATATAAAGTTGATTTCTTTCAAATATATTTCTGTTGGTGGCGGAGAATTTATTCTCTTAGCTTAACACCCTTCTCTGAGACGTACGAGCTCAGAGGTTATGTAGTTGATGGTTATCAGCGATATATTCCCAATTTGGTAATGTAGCATGCTGAGTGTTGCTGTGAAATGATCATTGTTTGATCATTTGTGATATGATCATTTGTTTGATCATTTATCTTTGTGATCATTACTTTGATCATTTGTTGACCCAAAGCATGGCTTTGTACCAAAGCGTGGCTTTGTGGACGAGACTTCGTTGGACCTCACACCCCGGAAATGGTCAAAACAGGAAGGATGCAGCAAGGATATTAGGGGTAGCGCCCTTTAGTGTATGTCATTCCTTCTGGATAGAGGTGGTATCATGGTATGGAGCTCAGATACTTAACCTATGTTATAGCTGCAAACTTATTACTTTGTGGTTGTTGGAAATCGAGGATCCTCGGATGTAGATCGGTTACGATAGGGGGATGACATATTCGTGTCAGTAGTTGCCCAGTTAGGGGTAACCCGGCCTTGTGTTGGCAGAGATCCGGTTTGGTTCTCAGGACGTCATTCCAGAGGCGTTTCCATGTGGCAATGGGAAGGTCCTTGGCCTGACCATTTGTTGGAAATCCAAAGAAACAATACGAGCCTTGTACGGGTTTAGTTGTATAACCTGCCATGGAATGTGGCGATAACCTGCTATTGAACATGGTAGCTATAGTAGGCATAAGTACGAAATGCCTATGCTGGCTAAGATTTATGTCTTTATTTTCGAACTGATTTTTCTTTCCTACACTATGCACTAGTAATAATATCAAATGTTTCTTTTTAATGCGTATCAAGCATCTTTAACTATCATAAGGAGAAATCTCCTCCGATTCTGCGTTTGCATTGTGTGTGTGTGCGGGAGGCCTTTTGGTAGTCTCATTTTTTTAAAAAGCATTGCGAATTGACTTTAAAAATATTCCTCTATTTTGTTTTTGAAGATAAAAATAAACTGTTTGAGTTCTCACACCAGTCACATGACTGACTCGGAGTTTAATGTTTTCCTTCCTAAACTCTGGGTGCCCACCAATTTCCACACGGGCAGTCAAGAGTTAGTTTATCAGGATATTCTGGAATTCAGGAGTTGCTGGAGGCAAGTTGGATGGCATGGCGTATTACTAGTATGTAGTATTTCTTTTCCGCTGTTTGTTGTTGTTATTCATTTATCTAATATATTCAACACCTAATGAAAATACTTGGAAAATAATTTTATTGAAAATATCGAAAACATTTTTGAAAATAGAGGAAATATATTTGGTGAGAATGCTTTGGAAATCATCATCCCCATCCATGGTCGCAATTACATCCTGAGTTACGTTGCCATCGCAGCAAAAGTCCATGTAACTGTAGGCACTCCGCGCCCCTCGATTACGCCATGGAACCCGAGGTAGATCGCAGTTACATTACATGGTTACGTTGCCATCACAGCAAAAGTCCATATAACTGTGGGCATCAGCGCCCTCGATTTTCGCTGCCAAAACGGAACTTCTCCACTCCCACATAGGTCGCAATTTACCGATGCAAAATCAAACGCAGACTGTTGGCTCTCAGTGGCACACACGACTTTCGCTATGTTACCATAGGTCGCAGTCTACCGATATAAAATCAAACGTAGACTGTTGGCTCTCAGTGGCACATAGGACTTTCGCTATGGTATGCAGTAGATCGTAGTGACATCGAGTTAAACCGTCGTCACAGCATAACTCAAATGCCTCTGTAGGCATCAGCGCCCTCGACTTTCGCTACACACTACTCATAATCCTCAGGAACTACTTTTGTCCGTACTCCTCACAGGATCAACTTTAGAATCCCCCCCCCCCCTAAGAGTTTAAGGCAGTACCACCCTGTGGCACTCCTAAGAAGTTCATTCCAAAGGAGCGCCTTTTTCTCCAGAGCCATTTTCAATACACTTTATACTATACACATATAGTATCTTCCAAATCATACACCTAGTATGAATCTCATATAAATCTCCTTTACACAAAATCTATTCCGAAAATCGATAATTCTCAAACTAGGCTTTTTCAAATTCCACAATTGATTTTTCCCCAAAAATCAAAAAGCCTTTCCAAATCCAAAGGTTCGAAAAACCTTTCTCAAAATCATTCTCATAAGATCCTTTACATATATATAAATATATATAATTTTTTTTTCAAACTTTGGATCATTTTAAACTTGTATAAAACTCCTTTTATACTTCAAATATTTTTTTTCAAAATCCTTTCTTCTGGCTTTAGATTCAACAACGAAAGAATTATCTAATATGACAAAGATATATAACTTTGTTTATTCCAAATCAAATTTGATTACTCTATAAAATCGCTTACCAAATTACTTACTTACATAAAGTAAATTTTTACCATAGAAATATCCAATTTCCACTTTACTTCATCATATATTACCTTTTATTTCAAAAAACCATTTCACATTTCTTATCCACAAATTCCCAATATCAATTTCATTCAAATCCGTACGATGTACACATATCATCCGTACGCTATACCAATCTGATCGCTCATTCGATCACACAATTTCACTTCCGAACTAGTATCGTCCACCCGACTTCCTAGTGCGGACTCAGATCTAGTTTCTTGACTAGAAACCGTCATTCTCCCTACATAGCCTAACTATGATAGAGAATATCCAAAATCAATCAACAATCCATATCTAGGTTCGCCGTCGAAAATCGAGTGAAAAATCCCAACTCGGATCGACATATTATCTCGAAATTTTATGCTCGAATCTGGATCAAATCACTATGCAAATAGATTAACATACGCACACCCTACGTATTTATCTTTATTGGTTATTAGCCAAATCAATCTCCTTTTCTATTCACATTTCCTATTCACTTATTCACATTTTCTCCCAATATCCCTTTTTGATTAACACTTCAATTCTTATCTCAAATGGATATTTACTTGTGAACAGTTTGCAATCTGACCAGCTTAAATTTGGAAAATAGCTTGAAAAGTTAAAAATAGATAAGTAGTTGAAAAAAAATTATTAGTTTGTAAAATAGCTTGTAAAATAGTTAAGTAATGGTAAAATAGTTGGAAAATAAACAAATAGTTATAGAAATTTTTAAATAATTGCAAAATAGTTGTAAAATAGTAATTAGTTATAAAGTAGTTGAAAAATAGTAACTAGTTTATAAAATAGTTGTTAAATAGTTAAATAGTTCCAAAAATAATTGTAAATCAAGTATAAGATAGTTTTAGGTTTAAAAAGAAAAGTTGTATAATAAATAGTTTGGAAAAAATAGATTTATATTAAAACAATTTATTTTGAAAATAGTCCAGAGCCAAACTATTCAATTCCCAATCTCCGTTCCCTACAATTCAATTTAAATTTCCATTCTCATTTAAATTGATTCAATTCCAATTTAAATAATCTTTAATTTCCATTGAAATTGATTTATTCCCGATTCAAGTTGAATTAACCTCAATTTCTTTCCAAATTCAAACCAAATTCCATTTGAATTTTAAACCTATTCAACTTTAATCACAATTCCAAATTATTCAAATCAATTTGGATTAATTTCAATTTGAACCAGCTTCAATTTCAAATCATTTCAATTCTAGTTTAAATTAATCCCAATCCCATTTGAATTTGAACTCATTCAACTTCAATTTCATTTCAAATTAATCCAATTTAAATTTTCCTTTTGAATTTTTAAACTTATCCATCTTCAATCATAATTCCAATTAATTCAAATCAAATTCCATTTTAACTAATTGAATCCAAATTTCAAATTTAAACCATCTCGAATTAAATAAATTCGAGTTAAATTTTTAAATGTTGATTTAATCCTTTAAATCAAATCAACTTATATCTTTAAACCATTTAATTCTGAATCCAAATTCCATTTTTAACCTATTTCAAAGTTCAAATAATTATTCAAATCATTTTCAAACAACTAAATCTTTGAAATTCAATTTGTCACCCAATTTCAATTTTGAAACCAAACCTTTGAAGTTTTATCTTAAACATTCAAATCTTAAGTCCAAAATGGTTCCATTTTATTTTAATAATGGATATATTACCACACCTCATTTCTTTAAACAAATCCAATTCACAGTTTAAAGATTATTAATAACAACAGGGTAATATTATCCGATTATTTTAAAACATCCATCCATTTTCAATTTTCAGATCTCAAACCCATTTTGAGATCACTCAAACTCCCAATTCAAATCAACCATTTAACTTCCCAGGTTAAATCTTTATTTCATCTTGAAATTTCCAAATCCGGTTGATCATTCAAACTTATTTAACTTCTTCCAAGTTAAATTCAATTTACTTAATCCAGTCAAATTTACACAATTTGAATTTCCATTTAAGTTTAAAACTTACTTCACTTTGGGTTTCACATCTTATTCTAAATTTAAAACTCGACATTTAGAGTCTATTTCAAACCATCTTTGATATTATGTATATTTCTCATACATACATATTTATTTCCTTTACATAGCAAATTACATTTAAATTTTAAACCGCCTTTGGTTTCAATTCAAAACAAATTCCTTTAAATTTTCAAACAACTCTTATTTGAAATATGATCCTTTCATTCAAATACATTAGATAATATTATTTATTATTTCTTTATCAGCTTTGAAACAAATTTTCAAATTTGTGGACCTAGATTTAAAACTTCACAATTTAGATCCTCTTTAGTTCCAATTTATAAGTCATATTTGCCTAAATGTTTTACTTCCCTATAACATTTCATTTGGCTTACTTATAATATATCATTATTAAACACAATAATTATTTATGATAATACCCAAGATTATCATATTTGGATACCAATTCCTTTTTGTCTTATTCTGGAACTTTTTTCCAAATTCAAGATTTTAATTTAAGTTTGAATCCATTTCAAACTTATCTTTATTCAATTCCAATTTGGTTGTTTTTCTATTACCACCTAATTTAATTCCAAAAATTTAACAACCAATTACCTTAATATTATTAGAAAGAAATATTGCTTTATATATCAAAATATAGACTTATATAAAATCATTTAAAATCATTATATAATAAAATAACAAGTACACTCTCATATATATATGCACTCAACTCATTTTAGAGTACATTGACCCTACCCTTAATGAGTAATCCCACCAGAGCTAAGGTTCTCGCTTAACCTTCGCTCTGATACCAAATGTAACGACTTGGAATTTTCGATCTAGAAAATTCTAGATAGTTAGGAAAAGAAGAAAAGAGAAAGAAGAAGAAACGGAACACGTCATAGAAACCTCACATTCGCAGCGGATCATTATATAATATCACATAAAATAATAGTTTACAAAGGAAAACTGTATTAGTACACTTATATTTTTATACATCAGAGTTACAACCATTACACAACACTGGACAGTTTAAAACAACATGTCCTATATAAACTATAATATATACAGCGGAATACCCTCCATACGTTCCTGCCATCCAGCTCGCCTCCTGAGCTCCAAAATGACCTTACCTGAAAATCTGCAATACTCGGTCTGACCCGAGCATTACATCAAAGTAACACCCGGGTCAGGTTGGAAACTAGCGTGAGTAAACCCATCTAACAAGAAATACCAATGCATACCACTTAAAATAAAATCTGGGTAACTCGTACTTCACTATGGTTCTCAACTTGTTATAGTCAATACTTTTTCATACAACAATATCTATGTACCTCTACATAGTTTAAATGGTCCAATTACTTAAATCATTCCATTCCAGCCTAATGATTTCACATATCAAATCTATAAGGAATTTTAGAAGGTTACAAATCGAAGTGGTTTCGGGTATTTGCTAATACCCGATCCCGGTCCCTTCTAATCCAATGTCTTCTTAACCCAGGTTATACAATTGAAATTCGATTCAAACTTAATTTCAGTATGTCACTTTTTACACAACAATTCTTTATTGATAGATAACCACGTTATCCTTGTCCACCCAAACATATCATAACACAAAACAATTCATATCAGAGATACCAATCAATTCAAGGCATTTAATCATTATTCAATCATTCATAAGAAAGATCGATCACTTCCAAAATTAATTTAATTTATCTCTAATTAAATTAATCACTAATCTTTAATTATTTGGATTACCTTTTCTTAATATTAATTAATTACAAATCAATAAATTAATGACCCTTTAATCAATCATCTTAATCATCCTTGGTTAATTATACTTTTTTTTTTACAGGGCAAGCGGGGTTGAAAACTGGACCCCTACCAGATTTATTATAAAAAACAAAAGAAGATACATATGGGAAACAAAGGAGAAAAACAGAAAGAAAAAAAAGAAATAAAAACAGGAAAACACGCACAACTATGGAATCCAAGGATCGAACAGCTGCAGATGGAAATCATACTTGCTCAGTTTCATGCCATACGTAATTGCATTTTTTAAAATTGCCCAAAGCTCCATATTGTTCCTCGTCTTTCCCTCAAAATGTCTCATATTCCTCTCATGCCATACCATTTTCAGCAGCTTTTTAATGGAGAAGAAAAAAGGAGTTCTTCTCACCTCACTCCAATCTATAGCAAACTCAACGACTTCCCAATGATTCACAGTTGCAGAAGACAACCCCATGTTACTCAAAACATTATTCCAAAGAGGCACAACATAAGGGCAGTGAAAGAAAAGGTGGAGGGTAGATTCATCATTACCACTGCACAACAAACAAGAGGAGGGAACAGTCATGGCATACGATATCAGTTTGTCTCTTGTTAACAAGGCATTATTCAAAACCTTCCATAGCATCAAATTGTCCCCACTAGGTGAAATGGTGTTACAAATAACCTTATGCCATTTACAGTCTGTCATGGAGGCAGTACCCTGCAGTGCCTCATAAACTCTATAGATAGAATGGACCTTGCCATTCCAATACACACTGTCATGGTCATGAAGATCAAAATTTGACTGAGTAAACTGTCTCCAAAGAGCTCTGACATTTTGATTGCTGGTGTAAGGCGGCACTAACTTACCAGCAGTAATGAAATCAACAGCCCTGCCATCTCTGACAATGCCAGATTGAAATATCTGCTGAGGTGTGCAGATATGCTGCAGTATAATCGCTTTGGCTATCCAGGGATCATGCCAGAAGCTACAGTTACTTGTACTAGACAGTTGAATCTGGATTAAAGGCCTTAACAAGCTTCTCAAGTTAAGAATGCTCCTCCAAACCCAGCTGCAATTATGAGGAACATCCATAACCCAAAACTTCTTTGAATCAACATTATGCTTTAAGGTCCAGTTTACCCATAAAGAATCCTTCTTTAGCATTAGGGCATTTATGTGATTACTGTATGCAGCCTTATTCCATAAAGGGATGTTAAACAATCCCAGACCCCCTTTGCATTGAGATTTTTCAAAAAGAGAGAAGGTGCAAGGGAAAACCTTCTTAACATGAATGTTGCCAAACCATAAGAATCTCATCATAGCAGTTCTAACCATTTTCAACAGCTTTGATGGTAGGATAAAAGCCCTGGCCCAATAGACCATCATAGAGAAACACACTGATTTTAACAGAATAAGCATGCCTGCTTGAGTTAACATTCTAGTGGTCCACCTCTCAATTACAGCAGTGATTCTTTGGTACAGAGGAATGCAATTAGCCATAGTCACTCTGGATGAAAATACGGGCAGACCAAGGTAAGTCATATCATGGCTCATAGTTTGCATCCCAGCAGCAGCAATAAGATAATCTCCCTGCTCACTAGTAACTCCAGCAATCATGATGCTTGATTTGGTTAAGTTAAGCTGCAGACCAGTCATCAAGTAAAAGCCATGGAGAGCTCTTAAGATATTTTCAATAGACCTAATATTTGGCCTGGTAAAAATCATGATGTCATCCGCAAATAAAAGACGAGTTAATTGCACATCCTTACATTTTGAATGATAGGAAATCTGCTTGGACAAGTACATAGGCTTGATGTAGCATGTGAAGACTTCCATCACCAAGATAAAGAGATAGGAGGATAGGGGGTCACCCTGCCTAATCCCTTGTTTGCCTTCAAAATAACCAGTGCTCGCTCCACTGATGATCAATGAGTACGTAGGGGTGGAAATGCATTCAAATATCCAGGCAACAAACACCTTTGGGAACTCCATAAGGGACATAATTCTTACAATGGAAGACCACTGCACACTATCATATGCTTTCTTCAGATCAAGCTTGAGCATGGCTCCTTGGTTGGCATTAACCCTGTTGTAACCTTTTAAGAGCTCATGAGCTAGCATGACATTGTCAAGGATGTTTCTGGAAGGAAGAAAAGCAACCTGATTTTTAGAAATTATTCGCTGAAGAACAACAACCACCCTAGTGGCAATTATTTTAGAAATACACTTATATATCACATTACAACATGAGATTGGTCTGAAGGAAGACACAGAGGAAGGTAACAGGGTCTTGGGGATAAGAACCAAGTTAGTAGCATTAACTGTCTTCATGAGCTTAAATTTATCAAAAAAATTATGTACTGCCTTACAGAAATCCACTCCAACAATATCCCAACCAGTTGTGAAGAAGTGAACATTGAAGCCATCGGGGCCACCACACGAATTCTTGTTCATCGCAAAAAGAGTTCTCTTTATTTCATCATCAGTCACCTTTTCCACTAGAGAAGCTGCTTCCTCAGTATTGACTTTGGGAAGTTGGATAGAAGAAAGGTCATCAAGGCAAGGAATAAAGTTTGAACTATTACCGAGAAGACTAGAAAAATGCTTTTGAAAGGAAGCATCCACCGCTTCAGGGGTAGAATGCAAAATTCCTGCTTCATCATGGATGGAAAAAATATTGTTCGCTGCTTGATTAGCTTTTAGGGTTGCATGGAAATAAGAGGTGTTTCTTTCCCCTTCAGATGCCCACTTGATTCTAGATTGCTGCTTTTTCATATCACATTCAATATCCAGCACATTACTTAGCTCATGGGATATAACAGTTTCATCCTTAGCCAATTCAGCATTATCAGGGAAAGCCATCATCAGATTCTGAGCATCACCAAGTTGCTCCTTGAGCTTCGTGGAACTGAGGTTGCCATATCCATATTTACCTTTAGCCCAAGCCCTTAATGCCTCCTTTGTTACCTTGAGTTTTCTGCATAGAATATACATAAAGTTACCAAAGAATTCGACATGCAGTTTGTAATATTAGAATATACTCAGGGTCGAGAGACCATGAGTTATAAAATTTGAAGCCTCTTTTCTTTCCATGGAGTTTCCTAACCGTGGTAGTGATAAGGGGGGAATGGTCAGAGAGGATGGAAGGTGGCAAATGTGTAGAAAGGTCAGGCCATGAGGAGAGAGCAGTGTGATTAGAGAAAGAATGATCAATGTTACAGAAAGTCCTAACACCAGACCTGGACTTATTATTCCATGAAAAAACAGAACCCTCCTTATGAATAGGAATAAGATTTGAATTAAAAATTGCTGAGTTCAAAGGGATGATGTCCTTTGGCATAAGTGGTAAACCACCATGCTTGTCAGATAGAGTGAAACAGGAGTTGAAATCACCAACCACTATCCACGGGTGAGATTCCTGTCTAAAGGCTGGCAGAAGATCAAAAAGTATTTGTCTAGAAGCTTGTGTATTATAAGCATAGACGAAGGATAAATAAAAGGAGGAATGTGGATTATGATATTTGGCATGGAAGTGCATTATTTGAGGAGTAGCAAGAATGAGAACAAGTGAAAGCACAGCAGGGTTATGCATGACCATAATTCTGCCAAAATTGGCCTCATTAAGATTATGAGTTAGGGCCCAGGAAGGATTAACATACTTGGCAGCAGAAATGGTAAGAGGAAGATTTAGTTTTGTTCCAAGTAAAGCAAAAATTGACAGCTGATATTGCATAATTAACTGCTTAACATGATCAAGCTTGAGGAAGTTATGAGTTCTCCTTATGTTCCAAGCTCCAAAATTGAGAGACATAAATTAAACAAGGGATTGGAGAGCAGATTCTTTCATGCTCCTAGTAACAGGAGACTCAAATCTATTTGGGGTTGATTGTTTTGAAGGTTTTCTTTTTTTTTGATAATTGATACAGAAGTTGGAACAGTGGACGTTTGATTAACAGATTTGGGAGAAGTAGGTGGGGATAACCATCCAGGTATGTTTCCCAAGAAAACATAAGGTTGTTTTGCCTGAATTGAAGGAAGTGAATTTGATGAGGAATTTTTGGATAGGTTATTGGATGAGTGCATTGATAAAAGTAGTTCAGTAATTTGACTTTGCAAACTTCTGCAGAAAAGGTCTTCTGGATCAAGCACAGGGAAGGATGGGGTTGTTGAAGCGTTAACCTGATTGGAGATTGGAATGGGAGAAACAGAATCAAGATTGTTCAAGTTATGGTTTGATTTGTGAAGTTGCCCTTGTGAATTGCCTTGTGATGTGGTGTTGTGGATACCATGCACAAAGGACACAGTGTGCATCAGCGTCTTATTTACATTAGCAGTGTCATGTGCATTTCCACAATCAATGTCAAGAAATTGACCATTGGAAATGCTGCTCTCCCTCCCTTCATTTCCTACCACCTTGTCACGTGAATCATCCCCACTATTTTTTTCATCATTACATAATGTTTCGTTCCTAGCTTGGACTTCTTCATCCATGTCTTTATGCACGTCAAGTTCATCAACCATGTCTTTAAGCACATCAAATGTATTACTGACCAAAAATTCCCCATGATGAGAACAATCTTCCATGTTATTATCATTAACTTCTACCACAACTATATTATCTGCTTCATTTTGATACTGAATAACATGGGAAGCATCATGCTCTCCTTGAAGCTCCTTACTTTGATTGATAACTGCCTCCTTTTGATATGGCTGTTCCCTGGTATATGTTTTTATTTTTGTAACTTTATGCCAAACCTGTTTTCCTTTCATATGCTGATTGTCTATCCCTCTTTCCACCTTATTTTCTTGTTGATTACCCCCTTTCACTGCTGCAACCTCCTTAAAACCCACCATAGCATGCGGATTTTTTTGACAAGATGTGCCCAAATGCCCAAACTGTTTACATTCAATACAGATATCAGGCTTCCACAAGTAGCTGACTTGAACTATTTGCATTGATCCATCAAGCATTTTAACTGGAAACTCATCCACAAGTTGACAATCAGGTAACACATCCACTAAACATTTTGCAAAACCGATTCTCTCCATTCTCTCAGTTGATGAATCCATACATAACATTCTACCAATTCTTGAAGCCAACCAATTTATGCCAATGTGAGACCATGCAAAGATTGGGATATTTGCCATTTTTAGCCAAACTGGAACTGTTCTTATAGAACAGCAACTACTACCAATGGAAGGGTCCCAAGCCTTTATAATGAATATTTTGTTTCGAAGAAAAATAGGATCAGCTTCTAATATTTTCCTTCTGTCTTCAGCGCAAGACAGATTGAAAAGAAACAAAGTACCATCAGATTTCACTGCTATGTCACCTTTCGGTTTCCATAGTTTTTTTAGATGGTTGATGACTGTTAGGTAGGACAGAGGCTTATCAAGAAAAAAACCAAATAACCATTCACTCCAGATTGCACGACCGGCTTGTATGACAACGTCTAGTGGAACCATCGCAGTCCCATCAAAAGTTAGTGGAATTTCAACAGGGGCATAAGACCCAGCATTTCGTGGTTTGTTTTTGAATAGAGACGACCATGAAGAGGAAGCTAAAGGCGGGTGGGAGAGAGGAGGGGGCACTGGAGGCGGCAGGGAGATAGGAGAGTTCGGTAGGGAACAAGGATGAGAAGAAGGACAGGGGATGGCAGAAGCTACGGGGGGGACTGTTTGAAAAGACGGGGGCGGGACAGGGGTATGGGCGGGATCGGCCATGGAAAGAAAAAAAAGAAAAAAAAGTTAAAAAAAAGGTTAATTATACTTTAATTACAATAAGTAATTAACTCTTAATTAATTACACAAATTAATTAACCTTTACTCATCCGTATTAATTACATTGATTCTTAATTTATTACTCAAATTAATTATCTTATAATCACTTACATTGATTAATTAAACCTTCATTAATCACACTCATTAGTTAACTAAACTTTAATTAATTTCTTTAATTAATCAACCCTTTAATTAATTACACTGAGTAATTAATCCTTAATTACTTCCACTAAGTAATTATTCTTTAATTACTTCTCTTGAATAATTAACCTTTAATTACCTTTATCAAGTAATCACACCATTGGTTAATTAATTACATTAATAAATTACATTGATTAATTAACACTAATCAATAATTTGTCACAACAATTAATTATTCCTTTGCTAATAATAATTACTCTTTAATTTCTAATTTATTAACCAATAATTAATTCTTGATTATTAATTCATAAATTCCTTAATTATCAATAAATTCAAATGATAAATCATTTATCTTAGCTAAATTCCTTAATTATTCTTCCAAAATCTTTCCTAATAATCATGGAATCAAAATAACTTAAAAACTTTAAGTTTACGTAAAATCTTAAACATTTAATCTTTTGATTTAAACCATTTAATTATCTAATTAGTTTAGCTTTTAAAACAACTTAAATACTTTCTTAACTTACATTAATAAAACATTAACTAATAAATTATCACTTACAATAGTCTAATATAATTAACTTATCTTGACTCTACAACCATCTAATTTATAACACAGAGCGACTCGAGTATTACTACACAAAAACTCGACTTAAACCCCATGCTTTCCTGCATTCAACCTTTCTTCCACTTCCTTCCCTTTCAAAAACTCTAATTTAATTTAACTGTAAAAAAATGTTACAGGTTTAACAACTTCGCGAACACACGAAGCAAAACCCAAGCGAATCTTCCTCTACCCCGAGACCAACCCCGAAGCAAAACTTCCCACCTCCTCGTATACAACACTGGCACACCAAAAATCCCTCTGCACGTGCACGAACGTTCTGGTCATCTCCCACCGGCGTCACGACCCTCATATCATTAACAACTTCACCGTCATCCTACCTGACAACCCAGAAACTCGAAATTACAACCCACTCGAAATCGAGCAGTAAGCTTCCCACTTGAACTAACAGGTGTTTGCCAAAATAATCGTCACCCTCCGACGTCTCAGGCCATACGAGGCCATTCAACTCCGGCCAAAGCTACGATGACCACCCTCGCGTCGATTCCTCCAAGTCCTGTGCAGTCCGATTCAACCTAGACATCTCCATAGTCTCGAATAAAAGACCCACCCAAAACAGCAATAAAACACTATGTCGCCGTCGCCTGGCCACCGTAGCCAAAGATAGGTAGCTTCTCCAATTTTCCTGAGAACGTCAACAACCCCACTACCTCCAGTCCAAATTCCAACCTTCAAGACAACGCTGATCAACGGCAAACGACCAAAAAGCCCAAAACGTTCAACCGATCATCCTAATGGTTTAGCAAACTAAAAATCAAGCTATTACCTCTAAAATTCATCATTCACTATTACAAATCAGATAGACTATTTAAAATAGGGAATTAAAATGATTTATTTTTGTCCCAAATTGAATTTCACTGATCTTTTCCAAATTTTGAATTAATTACTAAACATAAAATCCTAAATCCATTTTTAAAAACAAATTTAGGTAGTTATAACCATTTTCTTTTCAATGATCAAGATTTAACAATGACTCTATGTAATGATATGAATTTTTTGAAATGGAAACTTGGGACTGTGGATAACATAGAGCAAAGGTATGTATTTATACATACACAGGTATCTTACAGACAAATCAGATGGATATACATTCATTCATATGCATATACTTATGCAAACTTCACTAATAAAATCATTCATCTCATGCAATAAAGTTTATAACCATATTAAGTTTTAAAAAATCTTGTTTACTCACCTGTAAAATGAAACAGAGAAACCAAGGCCTTGAGAAACCTGGAAATACTTTGATCTTTAAACAACTACTTGAATTAGAAGGCTGCGGTTTGATAGAACTGAATCGAACAGCATGCTTTTGATTTTTCAACAGGATTGCTTTAGGTTGAAAATTTGCAGTTGCTGTTTGATTTACCTTCTTCTTCTTTTTCTTTCTTTTCCAGTCTTGACAGTTTTAATCTTTGGTTCCTCTGGTTTTCTTTTTCTTTACAGTTTTTTTATTTTAAACTTTGCTTCGAGTATTTGATTTGTTTTATATCTGAGATTTTTACTTAATTGAATCTGGATTTGCCTTGATCTGAGATGGATTTGGATTGTGTTGAGCTCAGATTTCAGAGTTAAAGCTTGATGTTTTAAATCCTTTACTATTTACAGGTTTGCTTTTTTAAAAAAATTCCAGGTTTTTGAAAGAAAAATGGAAACCTGGTTTTTTTCTTAAGCCTTTGTTACTTAAAATTAAAAAGAAAAATAAAGTTTTTGCCACTTGTTCCTTTCTAAGCTAACACTTGTTAACCTTATGTGCTATAATGCTTACACATGTTAATTTGTGTGCTAAAATATTTCACTTGTGTTTTGTATGTATTTATTATTTTAAATATCTATTTTAGAAATTTTTATATTTAATTTCTATTTAATTAATATTTTTCATAATTTATATTTAGCAAATCTTTTTAAAAGAAAATAGCATAAAACAAATTTTATACAAATAAAATCATATATATTATTTTTATATTCAATTTACCTTAAGATGTTTATCTTTAGAATTCCAAATTCAAATTCAAATTCAAATTCAACTTAAAATCACTCATATAAATGTATATATTTTAAACAAACACAAATTTAATTTGTAAATAATATTTCTATTTAAAATCCATTTATATAAATAAAAATAACACATTATTATTGTTTTGGAAACAATAATTTTACCAATTTTAAATAATTATAAAAGAGCTTATCAGATACATATCTATCCAATATTTAAAACCCAGCATTATTATAATTAGGTTCTTATATATATATATATATATATATATATATATATTATATGTATTCAGATATATCTTAGAATTTCATTTGTTCAATTTACAAATAAGCATTTTAATAAATTTAATTCTGTTAATTTCCAATTATAGATGCCCAAAAATTCAGGTTATCACATAAATCGCTCCGCGTCACGTATTAAATTCGATCTCTAATTTTAGTTTAACCAAAAAAGTCAATTCTAGAAACAAGAATTTTCAAATTTTAGATCGAGCTCCACTATGTCAGACTGCCATACACAAGATTTGATCGAATATAATAATCAAAATTTGGTTAATCAACTGAACGAACTAAAAACTCGTTTTGAGTCATAAATGCAAGAAAAACTAGTTAAATTAACTGTGAATTATAGTGTTGTGTAACGACCCGTAAGTTTCGACAATTAAAAACATTAAATTTAATAAGACTTTTGTAATTAAATGTTGGAAGAAATTAAAATTTAAGATTTATAACTTGAATAATACTACAATGAAATGCAACAATGTTAATTAAAGCTAATTATGAACAATTTGAATGGAATTCCAATTAATTGAAATAGTGTAACGTTATACTTGGTTATAAAGTGAACATAGGAAAAAGAATGCAAATATTGAATTCATTAATGAAATAATATATTGTTAATGGAAATTGAATAAATTCAGTGTTATGAAAGAAATGATAACATTTATTTGTAAGTTATAAATGTAATTAAAGGCTAATGAAGACAATTATTACATATATTACCTGTTTATTTGGTTTATTAAATTGAATTGTAAATAAATGGCAACTAATTCCCTTAATTAGTGCAGTTAATGTAGGTTTAATTGATAATGGTAAAAAGGTTGATTCTATACAATGTAATCAATGTAAATTTTTATCATAATATGACTTTTGATTTGAATAAAAGGATGGAAATCAATTTACTCAAATTTATTGGAATTGGAAAGTTTATTAAGTGAATTTATTACAATCAATGAAATAAAAGGTTACGTAAATGAAAGGTAAGATGAAATGGTAAAATATTGATGTAATGGAAGATATAACAACGTTGACTATGTATGTAAGGCAATAATTGATTTAATAAGAGAATGAAACCAAGGTAAATTAATTGATACTTTAATTATAATTAATGTGTGAAATTGACCAAAATTCAATAAAATGGAAATATAGCAGTTAATACGAATAAAGGATAGAAATTGGAGTATATTAACGTAATGAAATGTAAAACGAATGTTAGCTATGTTATTAGATCATAAGTGACCATAAATAAAATTCTAAAACAACAAACTACAATGAAGCAATGAAGTGGAAGGTTCTAACACGTATTAGAATATAATTTAATAACAGGAAGTGGAATAATAAATGTCAGTATTTATAATGAGCTAAATGAATATTGATTGATAGAGAAAAACATTTATTTAGTACGCAATTTAATGCTTGTTGGATACTATAATTCTATAAATGTGTTTGCATGACTATAAATAAGGATTACAATGTTCACGTATTTATTTAATTGATTTCATCAATTTGGGTCTGTTTGAAGTGGAAGATTAAAATTAATTGGAAGTAAATTTATTGAAATCTTTCAATTGAAAAGGGAAAAAGAAACAATGTGCAATTAATAATATAATCATTATAACTTCTAAGATTCTTGCTTTTATATATATATATATATATATATATATATATATATATTTGTAAATAATATCATGTATATGTACGAATAATGTATGATGAGCTATCAATTGAAAAAAAAAAATTAGACAATTACCTTCGATTTTGTGATTTAAACTATCTACACCTTCATCGATTCACTCTTCTTTTCGAGTCATTTCGATTTCATATTCAATCTTTAAATTTCGTTCGTTTACAAATCTATATTTCATAAATTAAACGTACGCTTTGAAAAATGTCAAAAGTATGAATTTGAAGGGTTTTGGGCTTTACATTAAAAAGCACGAGTATTTTTGAAAATTAGTTACCTATATTCAAAAATAAAAACATAGCATATAACTTTGTTTTGTGAATGATGTTTTGTACATTTTAAACTTTAACAAGGATGTGAACCAAATTTTCCCTAAACAATAACATTGGACGATCTATTGAAATCACTATCTTATAAATAAAGTTTTAAACTCTAAACAAATATAAATATATTAAAAAAATACTCAAAAGAAAATCTTAAAAAAGAACTTTTATTATTCAAAAATACTTAAATGGCAAAATCAAACCTTTTTTAGCCGATTATAAAATTAAAATGCAACTCACCGGTGGAATTTTCAATACTGGAAAAAAACTATTAAAGGCGGTTTACAAGCAAATTATTACATAAGTTGTAACATACCCAATTTTATTTTCCTAAAAATATTAAGGTTTCAAATGGTATAGTTAAAAACTAAAACATAAATTATCAATATTTATGAACCCAATACAAAGATAACTATAATATTATTCAACACCTTCTCCAAAACCTCAGCCATATTAAGAAAATCTACAAAGACCTAAAATTTATGTAAGAAAGGTAATTTAGCAACAAAGATAAAGAATAAACCAAAGAGTTCGATGCTAAGAATAGATCTTTCAAATAGTTAAATGAAGATGTCGACAAAATCACAACCAAATATCTGTAAATTTAATCACCATTATTAATACCAAATAAAACTAGAGCTATATAGCTATATGACAAAATAGACATTCCCTCATATGGATGCGGTTTGAAAAACTAAAAAAGATAATTGATTACTCAACTAAACAGACATTAACCAACCATCCATGGTGTTGGAAGCACTTAAAAACTCAACATTGAACATCCAGACAAACTCTACAACAACATTCCCTCATGTATGATAAAGGATAATTTATATTGGAAAACTCAAAAAGATAAGTGATTACACATCTATTAAATTTATCATTTGTTTGTTGTTGTTTATAACATGTTAATTACTTTTAACTTGAAAATAGAAAAAAAAAACTAAAGAAAAATATAAAAGAACGATTTATTATTAAAAGGCGAAATTAGGCTAAGGGCACTTTTAGGCCTACTAATTAGTTCCTGGCCCACAACTTCAAAAAATAAGTTTGCAGGACATTTTACATATCCACGTAACAAACCCCCCTCCCACCCCCTCGAAAATTTAGGGTTTTCCTTCCAGTCCTTCATTCGAACTCAGTTCAAAATTGCCCAATCACACTTTTTTCGAAATCAATTTGAAGCTTGACTAAATCGTTTAAAATTTGCATAACCACACTTTCTTCCAAATAGATTCGAACTCAAAATCACTTTAATCTAAGATCTGTACTCGACCGAATGATTTCTACTGAAAATAATTTATTATCTCTTTTTCAATTTAATGCCTGTAGGATTGTAAAGGAACATTAATTCCCCATTTTGAGTTCGTTTTCATATAATGTATTGTTGTTTCGAATGTTGTCTTCTGTATTGTTGTCTCTAATTTTGAGTTGTGGTGTTTCTGATTTGATTTACTCCATGAATAGTAACTGCATGTCATTGAAATTGTTCTTTTTCACATTAAGTCAAGTAACCCTTGATGCATTTTCCTATAGTCTATAGATGCTTGATCCATTCGCTTAAATATTGTATTTATCTTGGCTAATTGGTGAAAACAAAAAAAAATTGGTTTTTGGACCTCAACTGTTGGAATATGATTTTTTTTATATGGAAAATCAACATAGTACCTCAGGGTGGGATACAAGTGTAAATAACTAACATATTAATGTTACAAGCAAGATATTGTTGATTTTAGTGTTGCATATATAAAATATGATAGCATGTATCCATACTGCAATATATGCCGAACCATATTTCCTCGTTGCTTATATGAAGGTCAAATAGTTAGTTTTAAGTGGTGGTTTTGCATCACTCTGTCACTTGAGGAATCTCATCATAAACTGTACCGAATAGGAATCCAACAACATCCAAAATTACAGTGCACCATATGCAGATATATGATTAATCTGAACCAAAGAGTATATGGAAGCCATTCAACTATAAAGCTAGATGTAGCTACTTAAGAGTATAATAGAGCTATTTATTGTTTGCTAAATGATAAAACTATTTATCATTTAATAACAATATTTGCTTCTACCTTTATTGTTTATTAAATGATAAAACTATTTATCTTTATGTCAAAAGAATTGTAGTAATCTTTTTAAAATTATTTTTTTATTAAATGATAGTTTTATTTATATTAATTTTAGAATAATTGTATTGATTTAATGACAATTTTTTTTATCTCTATAGCAAAATGATTGTATTAAATATTTTAATTATACATTGATAATATGTTTAAGTTTATGTATTATAATACATATAAATATACTTAATGATAATTCTTTTTATCTTATGAAAAAATGATTGTATTAAATATTTTAATCTTTTTCTTCAACATAAATATTCTTTAATAAAGTTAAGTTAAATATGTTTCCCTTGTGTTAAGTAATAAAACTATTTATAGTTTAGTAAATGATAAAAATATTTATTTTTATCTGAAATATGTTACAGCAGTCAATTTACATTTATTGATTACTAAATGATGATTGTATTTATCTTTATGTCCAAGTAATTTATAATTATTGAATTATAATTATTTTTATCTTCTTAAAATGATAGTTATCTATATAATTTAGTGAATGGTAAAAATATTTATCTTTATCTGAAATATTTTGCAGTTGTCAATTTACATTTATTGATTATTAAATGATAATTTTATTTATTTTTATGTCAAAGTAATTTATAATTATTGAATTATAATTATTTTTATCTTTATCTCAAAATGGTAGTTATCTTTATAGTTTAGTAAATGATAAAAATATTTATCTTTATCTGAAATATGTTGTAGTAGTCAATTTACATTATTGATTATTAAATGATAATTGTATTTATCTTTACCTCAAAATAATTTTTAATTATTCAATTATAATTATTTTTATATTTATCTCAAAATGATGGTTACCTTTTAATTAAAAAATATAAATATGTTTATCTTTTATATAAATATTCTTTAATAAAGTTAAATGAAATATGTTTATCGTGTATTAAATGATAAAACTATTTTGTATTCACTAAATGATAATAGTATTTATCTTCATATTGAAATTGTTATATTAATAATTTTTCATTTATTGATTATTAAATGATATTTGTATTTTTTAAAAGATAATTTTTATTATCTTTATGTCAAAATGATAGTTATCTTTTAATATAAAAAATATAAATATGTTTATCTTTTATATAAATACTTTTCAATAAAGTTAAATATAATTTTGTAAATTAAGTTAAATATATTTACCTTGTATTGAATAATAAAGTTATTTATTGTTTATTAAAAGATAAAAGCATTTGTCATTAAGTCAAAATTGTTGTATTAATCATTAAAAAGTATTTTTTTGTGTAAGGAAATGTACAAACAAAGCTAAACCAAAATAATAAAGTTAAAAATACAATGCCAAACCATTTTAACTAAGTTTCAAGAAAATATGGGAAACATAGCTCAAATGAAATGAACACACCAATCAAAGTATTTAACTGTACGTTTTATTTGTAATTCAGTTTTTATTAAAAAAAGTATTATACACCTAGCTTGAGTAGAATAATCTGACAGTATGAATCAGAACATACTACTGTCAATAGACCTGTATGTAATTAGCCTACATATATTTTTCTAATACTTTGCCATTTAGGCAATTAGCATTAGTTTGGATTTGTGAGCAGCATATAGTTCATGAATGATTTACAGAAATTAAAAAGAGTTTGACCATATATGGCAGACTAATTAAATAATTGCTAACATTGTTGAATCTTTAGCTTTCCTACCTTTGTTAAGGTATGGTGATGTGCTTATGTATGGATTTGGGATTAACACTGAATTGAATATAAATACTCCCTTATGCATTTTCAAACATCTGGCACAGCAACTGCACCTTTCATGTTTAATTTGGCACTATATTTATCTTTATATCAAATGGACAAAATTTCCTTTTTTTTACAGCTATAATCATGCATACTAGAAAGACATCCAAAACTGCGGAAAGCATAAATTAAATCAAACTAGTTCTATGAAAATTGCAAACTGTATATTTATCAACATAAATGGTCAACAATGTATCAACATGAGGCCTATGAGCAGCGCCTATTATCAAAAACATAGCCAATCAACTACAGAATCTCCATCTACTCAATAGCAAACAGTAACAGTATGTGAAGTTTCTTTATTGTTTACACTTTTCTTATGATGCGCATCATTTTTGCTTGCTACTATAATAATAACTGATCGAGATTAATTCATATTTTTATTGCATCAATAGATCTGAACTGCTTAATATTCAATTTAATTAAGCACTGAAACTACTACTAGTTTTAGTTTCACTAACGGATCTTTCATTAATTCGAATTTTTCTTGCATCAATAAATCTTGAATCAATTTCATTAATTCAGATTTTAGGATCAGTGACAAAATACCTACTTGGTTTTCTACTAGTTCCAACACTAAAATTACTAAAATGGTAGTAGGCAACGAACAACAAAGAAACTGGTTTCTATTAAGAATTTATTAATTAAGCATTGCAACTTTACAATGAGAATTTATTAATTAAAAATCATGGCAGTATGTAAATATATTGTAAATGTTTATCTTTTTACAAAAAAATAATTCTGTGTATCTTTTTATACAAAATCTATATATTATGAGACTATTACAAATTTACCCTCATTTCATTTTTACATACTAATGTTTTATTTCCACTATAATAAAACACAAAACATATCTCCACTTTAGAAGTAACTGAAGTGGAAGAAAGAGACATTGATTCTCAACTGCAGACTCAACAAGAAGATGATAGAGCAAATGAAATTCGTGAAACAAGTGAAGAAAAAGAAATATATATGACAAACGAAAGTGAAGACACTGAAACTGATGAAGATGTTGAAAAGTTTGAAGTTCAATGCAAAGAAACAAAACATTATAGTGGAAACTACAGGTGCAATTTAGATGCACTTTTCAAAGTGATGAGCAGAATTAAAAAAAAAGAATTTATTATCAGCTGATACCATTTCATACATGAGCAAAACCCCATTCCAAAAAAAATTGAAATCTCTTAAAAGACAAAATAGAAAGGCAAGATTTTCGAAAAAGTGCAAAGAGTTTAGATGAAGTTATAACATATTATGATAAAAATGAAAAAGCTTTTAGAACAGGAGATTCATTATTGATACTAATAGAAGAAGATGTTAGCTTGATTTTGGAATGTCATTAGTGGGTAATGATTTATTCCCTATTGGAATAACAAGCAGAGATAACTTGCGTGAGGAATTTGTTGATTTCATGGATAAAATTTTTGAAAAGGAAAGAATTAAGAATTAACAAAAAAAATAGTGGGAAAGATATGATATGGGAAATGGAAGTGTGGACTTGGTGAAATTTCTAGTTTTTTTTATGATTATAACATTTTTGTTTCCAAATAATCAGACATATTTGCAATGGGGTTTTATTCTGAAACTACTAAATTTGAAAACTCTGAATTCAATTTCTTGGCCAAAAACGATATACAATCATGTTTCAAAAAATGTTGAGAAGTTTGCAGAAGATCCAAGAAGCATGCCAGGCTATTCTATGATTTTACTGGTATGTGCTAATTGTAACGACCCGTAATTTCGCTACTTCGAAAATGAGGGATTTCGTTCGATTTAAATATAAAAGGAGTTTAAATCTTAAATAAATATGTTATATATATAAATAATTATCTATTCTTATAGTTAATGTATTAAAAAGTATAAATTTGGATTTTAGAACAAATCGACAAAAGTTAAGTTTTGTTAAAAATAAATAAAGGCTTAAATAAATGGATTTTAATATTTGTCTAAAAGATAAATCTTATTTAAAACATCTAATAAAGATAATAAAAGTATGTTAATAGATTTAAAAGTTTGTTAATAATCGTTTTATAAAAATAACAAAAATTTATCGCATTTTGTCAGTTTTACGTACACTGTAAAATTAGAGACTTTGATATTATTTAAATATGATTTTAAAATATAAAGATACTTGTTTTATTTTATTTAAAGAAGTAAAAAGTTCATTTAAATTTTGGTTTACTTCAATATATAGCTTAATAAAAACATCAAGTTTTGACTGTATAATTTGTCGTCAAAAATGTCGTTTTTAACCAAAATAAGTTGTCGACAAGTTGTTGCAACTTGATACATTTTCAAACTTATAAATACAAGTTTATAAACTATATAAAAATTATACATTTAGCACTAAAAACAAAAAGAGTTTACTTTTGAAAATATTTACATAAATGTATAAAAAGTAAAAAGCATGATTTGACAAATTTAAAAATTATTTAACCTTTTATAAAACAACATCATTACTCTACTTCATATCTCATTAATAAGAAGTTATGTTTATACATAGGAAAGGAGAAAATGCAAAAGTGAAAAGAAAGCTAATGTAAGAAGTTAATGACACATGCATACGTGCATTTAATGCAAATCAAATCATTCCAAAGTCTTCTCTTTAAACACAAAATCTACGAAGGTAATCGTTCCTCTTTCTTACCATCACCATTAATACATATCAAATCACTTTTTTCACATAAAAGAAGAGTATATTTAAATTCAAAAATGAAGAGGGCATTAATGTCATTTACCACTAAATATGTTTACTTATAAATACAAGCACGCCTCTCTTCATTTCCACTACACTTTCATTTCATAAAATTTCCAAAAACCTTCTCTACTGCCACCATTTCCCTTCTACCTTCAAGCTACCACCTCCACATCACCTTACACCATCAAAACCAAGCCAGACATCCACCTACTCACCTCCTACATCCACCTAACCTCGGCCACACCACCAAACCCACATCCACCTAGGCCGTACCCCCCTATACACCAAGGTCGTGCCCTCCTACACCTAAGGCCGAGCCACCCTACCCCCTAGGTCGAGCCCACACTTCCCAACCCCAAAGCCACCTACAAGCCATACCTTCCTCCACACTCACATACCCAAGGCCGTATCCCCTCCTCTTTATATAACAAAAAAAAGAAAAAGAAAAAGAAAGGAAAGCAAAAGCATTCGGAAAAGAAGCGATAAAGGCGAGACGTTGGAAAGAGCACGTTAATGAGAAACGCGTATCTCACGTTAAAGATTGACGGAGTGGATATTATGGTGAGAAATTCTCACCGCTTTTTAAATTATGTTGATTATCATGCTTAATTGTTATGTTAAATAATCACTATTTAATGATATGAATGTTTGATTGAATGTTTGAATATGTTGGATAATCCGTAGTAATGTTATGATATTTACCGTATGGAAAATATTGATGTTATATGGATGTTGTATGGTTGTTATGATAATTTGGACATCGCATTCCTATTAGTTAAGTAATCACTTTGTTTAGTAAGACCATATTTTAGTAATATGAGCAATTATTGAAAAATATGTCTCTTTTCATTTAAAAGTGAAATTAAATTTAAAATGAAAGAGAATTTAAAATTTGAAGTGAATCGGATTTGAAAAGGATAGTTAATTTGAAATTGAAATTAAGATGAATAGTGAAATTGAAATTGAAATCGATTTTGAAAAATTAAAGTTTAGTTTGATATTAAATTGAAGTTTAAATTGAGATTAGATTTGAAATCTAAGTTTTAAATGTGTTTAATTTGAGATTATAATTGAAATTGAGTTGAAATGGGAAATTAAAATTTAATATTAAAATAATGGGAATAAAATAATATTATAATATTGTGATAGTGAAAATATATTTTAAATACTTTAAAAAGGGAAAATATTGATTTAAAATGGTTTCTAATGATTTTATAAGTGTTGAAATCTAATTTGAATTGATTATTTCAAATATTGAAAAATAAGTTCAAACTAGACGCGTCGCGCAACGGTAGTTCGCGATTTCGCACCGAAAAGTTCAAATGAGTGTATAGAGTGGAACATAGCTCGGAATTCTTCGAGATAAGAAAATTTCTGACTATTATATCCATATCTTCTAAACTAAGAAAGAAAATCAAAGTTTCGATAAGTAGATTTTGAATTAAGTCCAAATTAATTTTCTAGAAAAAATCGCGCTAGTGCAGTTTAGTGACCATAACAGGAAATTTGTTTAAATGGATGTTTTTAATTATGGAAAAATATGGAATAAATTTGATAAATCTATTTAAATGATTTAAAAGAGATTTGGATACGAAAATATGAATTATTGAATGTTTAAAAGTTGTTTAATTCAAATAAGCTTATTTAGCACTTTCCGCAACACTTTTATGCTGCGAATTCTATAACTTTTGGAATATGAGTTTAAATGTAACGACGTTTCCTAGAATCAATTGTGAACGTTTTAAAACGGATAATTAAGCATATTGAAAGATAATTTGGAATATTTATAAGCAATTCCAAAATAAAGTTGAAAATCTGAGTATGCGGAAACGACTAGTACATTTGTCCCGCCTGTGAGATCTGGAAAGATAAAACAAGATGTTTAACTAAGGTTAGGGATGGAGCAACCAGTGCCCTGAACTTACCTGCCTATGTTTTCTTTTCTTAGGCGAGGGGTGGAACAGATTGAAAGGAAAGCCCGGATACTCTTAAATAAAAAGATTCTGTATTAAGTTTTTGAATTAAAAGAAGATTGGAATTATCCGAAAGTAAAGTAATATCCAGAAAGAATGATTCCTAAGATCGAATTTACTTCAAAATGTTTGTTAAAATTGATTTAGGGTTTATCGTAAACGATGTCTTAAATAACATTGTTTTTGACACGCTTAAAAGTTAAGAAGTTTGGATCAAGAATTAAGTAAGAAAATCTGAGATATTTTCCGAAGCAAAAGAATGAACTTCTTAGAAATTACTCTAAGTCAAAAGAAAGAGAATTCGAAATCATCCGAAAAGAATTAAAGTGAAAAGAGACTTAATAAATCCTATATACTCATATTCACTTTTTATCGATGATTGGATTTCGAAGGAACCGGAATCAGATTTGGTTAATTCCTATCCGAAAACCACTTCGAACTAATGTATACGTTCGAACGTGAAGACATGTTGAAGACGATGATTATTGAAGACCGTGGATCTTTATAGCGTGAGGGCTGCTTGTTGATTTGCTCGGGGTTGCACCCATTATCGAGTTATATATAGAAGTGGTCTCCTCATGATGGAGATTTTGCGGATTGCAAGGGCTTCTCGCCTAATAATGGCCGAGGAAAGTGCCTTCGGTTTGTCCTGTTCATGGACAACTTGTATGGACGTTTGTCCGACATTGCATTTCTAACGATTACGTACATTGGTTTTTACAAGCATATATCAGTGGTGGCGGAGAAGGCAACTTCTCTTAGCTTAACACCCTCCTTGAGACTTACGAGCTCAAGGGTTGTATTTTTATGGAAGGCAATTAGTAGTTAAACAGAAATGGAAATGTGGCATTTAAAGATGTGATATGTGCTATGTGAAAAGGTAATCGTTTGCCTCAAGCCTCATCAAACCGGAAATGACCGAAACAGGATTAGATGCGGCAAGGCTAAGTGGATCATCCCCAAGTAGAGTATGATCATCCCCTTCTAGATATATTTCTTCCCGCTATGACGTTCGGGATGTATACTAATGTGGTGTATGGAAAACGAGCGCTCGGTTAAAGGTCGGTAACGACCGGGGGATGACATATTCGGTACTATCTAGTTAAAGAGGTAGGCCAGTCTTGTGTTGGTAGAGAAGCTTTGTGATGGTTTATCGGGACATCCATCTAGAGGTGTACCCATTTCGGAAGGTAGATCATGTGTCTGGTCATTTGTATGGAAATCCATTCTCCAATAAGAACCTACGGACTTGATTGTAAACCTATTATGCTGGAATTTAATCAATGTAATAATTTCGGCTAAGATTAATAAGTTTATTTGCAAATGTTTTCAAAGAATGTCATTAGAAATAATATCAAAAGTTTTGATATAAAAGTGTTTTAGTTATCATAAGGTAAAAACCCGTCCGTGTTTATGTGTGGGCGTGGTCTTATGAGATACTCTTTCTTTTCAAAGGATCTTTATAAAAAGGCTGATATATGACACTGTCATTTATTGTTGAGTTTTTCTCACGCTGGTTTATCAAGCCTGATCCGGGTATTTTCAATACTCGGGTCAGATCCGAGTAGTTTCAGGATAGTCGAAAACAATTGGAGTTTCCAGAGGAGAGCTGGAGATATTCATCGACGTATGGAGATATTCTGTTTATCCGCTTTGCGTAGTGTATTTTGTTTAATGTTTGTCAGCAATTGTAAGGGCAAGTTTTATAACTGTCCAAGCTGAATTTAGGTTAGACTGTGATATATGTATTTAAAAGTTTTCCGCTGTAAAAATATTTGTTCAATATTATATGTTATTCCATTTGTGTGAGATTCTGTTCTGTCTGCTTTTCTTTATCACCCTTAATGATCCGTCTTTTCGTGCAATTTGAGTTGGACATGTTTGGTTTATTGTCGATTCAAAGGGTACGGGAAAACGGGCCTTTACATTTGGTATCAAAGCTGAAGGTTAAGCGAGAACCTTGGCTCTATTATGGGTAAAGTCTCATCAGAGATAAGATTAGTAATATCCCAGGATGAGTAACTCATTAGAGATAGGGTTAGCAACACCCTAGAATGAGTTATGAGAGTATTATATATATGAGCGCGTATTTGTTAATTTTATAAAAATGATTTTGTTTTAAAGGAAATGGGTAAATGAAATAATTTTACCTTGGGTTTATATTATAAATATTAAAGGGAATACAATTACCTTTTGGGTTAGAAGTTAAGGATTGATTGTGAATTTGCTTAGTGAAACTAAAATATGAATATCTTGTGATTAGAATTGCATAATTTGACTATAAGATATTTCATATAGGATCAATTAGTTGAAAGCTAGAATTTAAAACTTTAATCATATACTCTTAGATACTTAGTATTAAGAAATAATAATGATTTAATGATCATCATAATGGATGGATTTAAAAGCTAAGTACAAATATCTTATGAAGTAAAATTCACAATTTGATTATAAGATATTTGATGATAATACTGAAGCTAGAAGTGTAATTAGAGAAAGTGAAGAGAAAATGTACACTTAGAAAAAATTATTATCAATAAGATAGAAAAAGATAGGCCAAGATTGAAATTTGGGGTAAATATAATATAAAAGGATAAGTTGTATAACTTATAAAGGAGTTAAGTTAATTTGAAATTTAGACACTTTGATTAGGTTAAAAGTCAAAGTAAAATTTAGGAATAAGAGATATAAGAAATATCATCCTAATATAAAACTTTGAATTAGTGATACATTTAGGGTAACATTTGTAATTCAAAATGAACTAAGATTAGAAGTGGATATTTTTAAATTATATGGTTAGTAGTTTGATTGTTGGATGAAAATGATTAAGTAACAAATACCATGTGAATTAAGTTTCACAATTTGACTATAAGGTATTTGATGGATTTAACAATTTTGATTTAGAAAATAGATAGGTAAATAAGTCAAGTAGTTAATCATAGAATCGGTAAGAAAAAAGTGTACACTTAGTAAAGTTGTCTTATTAATATATGGATTGGGTAAATAACAATAGCTAAATGGAAACCTTAGGTAAAGAAAACTAAGGATTGATTTTGTAACTTATTTATCTGGAATAGTAGAATTCCACATTTGTTGAAGACCCTAATTGAAGTGATGATGGTTTGAAGATTTGGGATATGTATATATACTCTTAGGAAGTAAAAGTATATTATACAAGTTTAAGTCATATTTATGAGCTTAAGTAATAATGGATTTAGTAAAAGGTAAATGGTTGTGAAATAAAGTTGGATTAATAGAAGTTTTGAAAAAATGTATTAGGTAAAGATTAAGTACATAAGTTAAACGTAGATCATTTTGACACATAAATTTTGATCTAAGATTTGAGTACAGAACTTTGAGGTGTTTACACCAATCCGAAAAAGGATTTATCGCTCGATTCTTGATGGCGAACATTAATGAGAATTTATGATTATGTACACAAGTTTTCTATCATAGTTGAGAGCTATGCAAGGAAAGCAAGGGTTTGTATTAAGAAGTCTGATCAAAGTCCTCACTAGAAAATCGAGAGATCGATACTAGTTCAAAAGAAAAGTTGTGGATTTAAACAATAGATCGAATCAAATTTCGCATATAGTATGATGTGTTGGGTCTGTCTACTTAGTAGTTGGATAGTTATCTTAAATAGTAGGCATTAAGATATAGTGGTTGGACTTATGTTTTGATATGTATATATATAGACCTCGGGTATAGTACATGCTCGGGACAGAGGATGAGTTATGTGGATGTATACATTAGTATCAGTGTGTTTGTTTTGGATACATAGTCTTGTTTGGTTGTTGTATATATTATCTTAAGTGTGCAATATGCACTAGGATGAGTACAATAGAAGTTTGAGTTGATATACGTATATAATCGTAAGTACATGATAAGTACTCGGGTTAGTGTGGAAAATCTTGGTATGTGTGTTTGGCATCATCTTTTTTAGTGTTGTTATGATATCGGCCTTCTTCTTTTATATCATCGGTAGAAATAAGCCAAATTATTTGAGGAGATGAGTATGGGATAGAATCCTTTGTCTTTGATTTCATTTCGAGGACGAAATGATTTTAAGTAGGGGAGAATGTAACGACCCGTAATTTCGCTACTTCGAAAATGAGGGATTTCGTTCGGTTTAAATTTAAAAGGAGTTTAAATCTTAAATAAATATGTTATATATACAAATAATTATCTATTCTTATAGTTAATGTATCAAAAAGTATAAATTTGGATTTTAGAACAAATCGACAAAAATTAAGTTTTGTTAAAAATAAATAAAGGCTTAAATAAATGGATTTTAATATTTGTCTAAAAAGATAAATCTTTTAAAACATCTAATAAAGATAATAAAAGTATGTTAATAGATTTAAAAGTTTGTTAATAATCGTTTTATAAAAATAACAAAAATTTGTTGCATTTTGTCAGTTTTACGCACGCTGTAAAATTAGATATTTTGATATTATTTAAATATGATTTTAAAATATAAAGATACTTGTTTTATTTTATTTAAAGAAGTAAAAAGTTCATTTTAAAGTTTGGTTTACTTCAATATATAGTTTAATAAAAAGGTCAAATTTTGACTGTATAATTTGTCGTCAAAAACGCCGTTTTTAACCAAAACAAGTTTTCGACAAGTTGTTGCAACTTGATACATTTCCAAACTTATAAATACAAGTTTACAAACTATATAAACATTATACATTTATCACTAAAACAAAATGAGTTTACTTTTGAAAATATTTACATAAATGTATAAAAAGTAAAAAGCATGATTTGACAAATTTAAAAATTATTAAACCTTTTATAAAACAACATCCCTACTCTACTTCATATCTCATTAATAAGAAGTTTTGTTTATGCATAGGAAAGGAGCAAATGCAAAAGTGAAAAGAAAGCTAATGTAAGAAGTTAATGACACATACATACATGCATTTAATGCAAATCAAATCACTCTTTTTCACATAAAAGAAAAGTATATTTAAATTCAAAAATAAAGAGGGCATTAATGTCATTTACCACTAAATATGTTTACTTATACAAGCACACCTCTCTTCATTTCCACTACGCTTTCATTTCATAAAATTTTCAAAAACCTTCTCTACTTCCACCATTTCCCTTCTACCTTCAAGCTACCACCTCCACATCACCTTACACCATCAAAACCAAGCCAAACATCCACCTACTCACCTCCTACATCCACCTAACCTCGGCCACACCACCAAATCCACCTCCACCTAGGCCGTACCCCCCTAAACACCAAGGCCGTGCCCTCCTACATCTAAGGCCGAGCCACCCTACCCCCTAGGCCGAGCCCACGCTTCCCAAACCCGAGCCCAAACCCTCCTACAGGCCTACACACCATCCCCAAAGCCACCTACAAGCCATACCTTCCTCTACAATCACACACCCAAGGCCGTACCCCCTCCTCTTTATATAACAAAAAAAAGAAAAAGAAAGGAAAACAAAAGCATTCGGAAAAGAAGCGATAAAGGCGAGACGTTGTAAAGAGCACGTTAATGAGAAACGCGTATCTCACGTTAAAGATTGACGGAGTGGATATTATGGTGAGAAATTCTCACCGCTTTTTAAATTATGTTGATTATCATGCTTAATTGTTATGTTAAATAATCACTATTTAATGATATGAATGTTTGATTGAATATTTGAATATGTTGGATAATTTGTAGTAATGTTATGACATTTACCGCATGGAAAATGTTGATGTTATATGGATGTTGTATAGTTGTTATGATAATTTGGACATCACATTACTATTAGTTAAGTAATCACTTTGTTTAGTAAGACCATATTTTAGTAATATGAGCAATTGTGGAAAAATATGTCTCTTTTCATTTAAAAGTGAAATTAAAGTTAAAATGAAAGAGAAGTTGAAATTTGAAGTGAATCGGATTTGAAAAGGACAGTTAATTTGAAATTGAAATTAAGATGAATAGTGAAATTGAAATTGAAATCGATTTTGAAAAATTGAAGTTTAGTTTGATATTAAATTGAAGTTTAAATTGAGATTAGATTTGAAATCTAAGTTTTAAATGTGTTTAATTTGAGATTATAATTGAAATTGAGTTGAAATGAGAAATTAAAATTTAATATTAAAATAATGGGAATAAAATAATATTATAATATTGTGATAGTGAAAATATATTTTAAATACTTTAAAAAGGGAAAATATTGATTTAAAATGGTTTCTAATTATTTTATAAGTGTTGAAATCCAATTTGAATTGATCATTTCAAATATTGAAAAATAAGTTCAAACTAGACGCGTCGCGCAACGGTAGTTCGCGATTTCGCGCCGAAAAGTTCAAATGAGTGTAGAGAGTGGAACATAGCTCGGAATTCTTCGAGATAAGAAAATTTCGGACTTCCATATCTTCTAAACTAAGAAAGAAAATCAAAGTTTCGATAAGTAGATTTTGAATTAAGTCCAAATTAATTTTCTAGAAAAATCGCGCTAGTGCAGTTTAGTGACCATAACAGGAAATTTGTTTAAATGGATGTTTTTAATTATGGAAAAATATGGAATAAATTTGATAAATCTATTTAAATGATTTAAAAGAGATTTGGATAGGAAAATATGAATTATCGAATGTTTGAAGTTGTTTAATTCAAATAAGCTTATTTAGCACTTTCCGCAGCACTTTTATGTTGCGAATTCTGTAACTTTTGGAATATGAGTTTAAATGTAACGACGTTTCCTAAAATCAATTGTGAACGTTTTAAAAAGGATAATTAAGCATTTTGAAAGATAATTTGGAATATTTATAAGCAATTCCAAAATAAAGTTGAAAATCTGAGTATGCGGAAACGACTAGTACATTTGTCCCGCCTGTGAGATCTGGGAAGATAAAACAAGGTGTTTAAATAAAGTTAGGGATGGAGCAACCAGTGCCCTGAACTTACCTGGCATATGTTTTCTTTTCTTAGGCGAGGGGTGGAACAGATCAAAAGGAAAGCCCGGATGCTCTGAAATAAAAAGATTCTGTATTAAGTTTTTGAATTAAAAGAAGATTAGTATTATCCGAAAGTTAAGCAATCTCCAGAAAGAATGATTTTTAAGATCGAATTTACTTCAAAATGTTTGTTAAGATTGATTTAGGGTTTATCGTAAACGATGTCTTAAATAACATTGTTTTGGACCCGCTTAAAAGTTAAGAAGTTTGGATCAAGAATTAAGTAAGGAAATCTGAGATATTTTCCAAAGCAAAAGAATGAACTTCTTAGAAACTACTCTAAGTTAAAAGAAAGAGAATTCGAACTAATCCAAAAAGAATTAAAGTGAAAAGAGACTTAATAAATCCTATATACTCATATTCACTTTTTATCGATGATTGGATTTCGAAGGAACCGAAATTGGATTTGGTTAATTCCTATCCGAAAACCACTTCGAACTAATGTATACGTTCGAATGTGAAGACATGTTGAAGACGATGATTATTGAAGACCGTGGATCTTTTTAGCGTAAGGGCTGCTTGTTGATTTGCTCGGGGTTGCACCCATTATGGAGTTATATATAGAAGTGGTCTCCTCATGATGGAGATTTTGCGGATTGCAAGGGCTTCTCGCCTAATAATGGCCGAGGAAAGTGCCTTCGGTTTGTCCTGTTCCTGGACAACTTGTATGGACGTTTGTCCGACATTGCATTTCTAACGATTACGTACATTGGTTTTTACAAACATACATCAGTGGTGGCGGAGAAGGCAACTTCTCTTAGCTTAACACCCTCCTTAAGACTTACGAGCTCAAGGGTTGTATTTTTATGGAAGGCAATTAGTAGTTAAACAGAAATGACAATGTGGCATTCAAAGATGTGATATGTGCTATGTGAAAAGGTAATTGTTTGCCTCAAGCCTCACCAAACCGGAAATGACCGAAACAGGATTAGATGTGGCAAGGCTAAGTGGGTCATCCCCAGGTAGGGTATGATCATTCTCTTCTAGATATATTTCTTCCCGCTATGACGTTCGGGATGTTTATTAATGTGGTGTATGGAAAACGAGCGCTCGGTTAATGGTCGATAACGACCGAGGGATGACATATTCGGTACTATCTAGTTAAAGAGGTAGGCCGGTCTTGTGTTGGTAGAGAAGCTTTGTGATGGTTTTTCGGGACATCCATCTAGAGGTGTACCCATTTCGGAAGGTAGATCCTGCGCCTGGTCATTTGTATGGAAATCCATTCTCCAATAAGAACGTACGAACTTGATTGTAAACCTATTATGCTGGAATTTAATCAATGTAACAATTTCGGTTAAGATTAATAAGTTTATTTGCAAATGTTTTCAAAGAATGTCATTAGAAATAATATCAAAAGTTTTGATATAAAAGTATTTTAGGTATCATAAGGTAAAAACCCGTCTGTGTTTATGTGTGGGCGTGATCTTATGAGATACTCTTTCGTTTCAAACTTATATATGACACTGTCATTTATTGTTGAGTTTTTTTCACGCTGGTTTATCAAGCCTGATCCGGGTATTTTCAATACTCGGGTCAGATCCGAGTAGTTTCAGGATAGTCGAAGACAATTGGAGTTTCCAGAGGAGAGCTGGAGATATTCATCGATGTATGGAGATATTCTGTTTATCCGCTTTGCATAGTGTATTTTGTTTGATGTTTGTCAGTAATTGTAAGGGCAGGTTTTATAACTGTCCAAGCTGAATTTAGGTTAGACTCTGATATATGTATTTAAAAGTTTTCCGCTGTAAAAATATTTGTTCAATATTATATGTTATTCCATTCGTGTGAGATTCTGTTTTGTCTACTTTTCTTTATCACCCTTAATGATCCGTCTTTTCGTGCAATTTGAGTTGGACATGTGTGGTTTATTGTCGATTCAAAGGATACGGGAAAACAGGCCTTTACACTAATTCTTATTATAAGATAATTATGTACCAAAAAGAAGATAATTGGACAAAAAAGTAACACTGTAATTTTTATTTTACAGTATTGGATATGTGAAAACACAGAAATCATAGAAGAAAAAAAAGGTGCTCAAATGGCAAGCCCAAGGATGGTGAAATGGAATTTGTCAAAGCTCAAAAATGTGTCACTTAATATGGTTAAAGGAAAAAGGCTATAATAATTTTATTTTAGCCAAACAAGTGAAATAATTATTAATAATGATAATTCATTTTATCGTTTTCAATCTTAATAGTACATGCTTGTTTATAGGTGAAAGAGTTCAAATTATACTTCTCATTATTCTTCTTGCCTAATTATTAATTGTTCAATTATTATGCAATGCAGTCTAATTGTTAACTGTCTAGTATGGTCTTTTCTAGATGTATATGTTGTTATCTGTCAAGTTGTTCTGCAGTGCACTCTTCTTGCAGTAAAATTACTAATAATAGCTATTTTTTCTATTAACTTATTACAGATGGTGGACTTGAATAGAAGTGTAGTTGCACTTTGTAGGTTCCTAAAATTAATGCTTCTGTCCTTTTAAGCCGCAGAAGCCATAAAATAGTGGGAAATCCGAACACTTTTTATTGGAACATTTAGACTTGTAGACCAATCGACTTTAAGTATGTTATTGTTTTTGTTATAAAATAAGATCATCAAGTGAAGATGATGCTTAATAGGTTTTTTACTTATTTAGAAAAATACATGGTTCAAAAAGCATATAATACTTTTTGTGTATGCTCCACCATACTAGATGCTTCTAGCCACTCAATGGCCATGTAGTGTATTCATCCAGCTAACAAAAATGAACTTGTATTTTCTGCTTGTAAAAGGCTATACAAGTAAAGTCTTAGACATACCCACATTGATATCAAATAAAATCCTTTTATGGATTTACTCTATTCGTTTTTTTCCTTTAGATATAATAAAATTCTTTTGGTTAAATGCACAAATACTATATGTTATATAAATGTAATTCCTTTTTGAAAATATGAATCTGCTTTGCGTTACCACTGCAGTTTGTCGTCTAGGCTTGTTTGAGTGGCATTCACTGAATGTACGCGCTTCACTTCTGCTATTTAATTAGTTTCTCTTTACGTTTTGTGGTTCTTTTTATTTATACTTGGTTTATGTAGTCTGAATTTTGTAGGAAATTCTTTGAGGTAAAATGTTGTTTAGTAAATTCATTGGTCTTAACAAGAGCTTGAGATGCAACTTCTTTAGTTGAGAAACATGACTGTAGGCTTAAAGCCAATGCAAATTAGGTTGTAATCAATGAATGTGAATTATTGTTTTGTTGTTGAATCCAACTAGACTCATTGTTAGTTTCCAATCAATAGCTCTTTTAACATTTTTCGTCTTCTTGTCTCTTCTTATTTATGCATTTTTTCTATTAATTTAACATCTTTTGACTCTTTTAACATCTTTTGACTCTTTTAACATCTTTTGATAGATTGTAAAAAGGTTCAAAAAAATATCAGAAAATAAGAAGAAATTGCCAACCGAAGTGATAGAACTTGTTGAAGATTAAGTGGAAGAGGAGAGCAACTAAAAAAAAGGGAAAACAGAAAAAGAAAAGGAGAAAAGAAAAAAGAAGAAGAAATTTTATTGATGGAAAATGAAGCCAAAGAAAAGGAAATAGAAAGTCTAAAACAAAAGGTTATGGAGCTGAAAAAACACTTTTGCTCAAAAAAAAGGAATTGGAAGAAGAACAAATTTGGAGAAAAAATTTGATGCTAAATTGAAAGATTTGGGGGAGGAATGTACTGTGAGGGAAGATGTACATGAAATAACCGAAAGAAGAAGAAAACATGTATCTGCTGGGCACACAAACAGTTTACCAGAGTTTCCATCTTTCAAATTATTTGAATCTCAAGATTTTAAAACACCTGAAATGGTAAAGGAGTTAGGCAAAAATCATGGCAAGGTTTATAATGAAGATAAACATGAAATGAAAGAAGATGAAAAAGCAAATGAGAAAGAAAAGGAGATGGAAACAAAACTTAAAAAAAATTGAACTGAAAATAAAGGCAGAAGGAAAAAAGAAGAGAAAAAGAGCACAAATAGAACCAAGTTCTATGCGGAGAAGAATAAAACAAATGGTAAGGTTGGCAAAAAAAGATCCAAATTATACTTATGAAGAAAAGAATAAAGTAATAGATGTGAAAAGGTACAACATAGTAAAGAAGGAAGAGCAGATAAAGAAGAAGAGTAGAAACATAGAAAACTATCCACTGTTGAAGCATTTTCCACACAACGAAGCAAAGATGATGACAGATTTCTTCAATGTGGTCGGAGATATTGAGTAAGTGAAATTATAAATATTTCTTATACTATTTATATATTTGTATTGAATGATTGAAATAAACATTGTTATTGAAATTTTCAGCGAAGAAGCTTATAAATTGGATGATGAAAATATGATTGTCATATACAAAAGTATGATAGAAGAAATGCTTTTTGGTGGATTCAATAGTGGGCAGGTAGTCCAAATGTAAAATAAAAAACTAATATTCTTATTAAGTTATTTTTAATAGTAACTTGTGTAATTGATTTTTTGTATAGATGGTCGATTAGTATTGGTTTAGGAGAGCAAAGATGTATGATAGCAATTCTAGCGTAACATACATTAACACAACAACGACAATAAGACCAATTATATATAAATAAATGCTATCCATCGTTAATAAAATATTAGTTAAAATATTTATTTCTCTTCACAGAAAAGTGCATTCAATAACATTGAGAATGTGAAAAATCAACTGGTCATTCCAACAATAAGAAAGGCTCTATCAAATCCTTTGTGATGTACTATACTATTTCCAGTACATGATGAAGCACATTGGATGCTTTTGGAATTTGATAGAGAAACGACATCTTGGATTCTTTATGACTCACTGTATTGTACATCAAGAAATAAAAATTTTAGCAGCAGACATAAGAGGGCTGCCTTGGCAATAGTAAGAATTTTATATTTCATCAAAATTTGCATAAAATCCTAAATTATTTTATATTTATTTCTATGTTTTTTAATCCTATTGTTCTACACAGAAAACAATTGTCAACCAGATCATCAAGGAGTTCAAATGCCACGAAAGCAACACAAATTTGAAAATTTTAAGTACCCTTACGTTGGGAACTAGTGCTCAGCAAGAAAATGGGTAATTATTTTTAAATTATATGTTCATGCTTATTTAACTATTACTAATGCTTAATTAATTATCGATTTGATGCATGTAAACCATATGATACATCATGCTATGTATAGAACTATCGTTTATCAAAAATTAATAAAAGAATTATCATTTTAAGTACGAAAAATTTAATCATCCATCATTTTATAGAAGCTTTACAACATTGTTGACATATTACAAAAATATTCATTTGTAATCAAAAGATAATACCATTCATCATTTTCAGAAATTGTTAAATTCTTTTATCATTTTTACAAAATTGCTACATTTTCATAAAGTGATAAAAGCATCTATCAACTTAAATATTGAAAATTTAAACAGCCATCATTTTATATAAGCATTAAAGCAGCCTTACTGACTTACTATATTACAGCAATATTCATTTTTGATAAAAAGATAACACCATTTATTTTTTAGAAATTGATAAAAGAATTTATAATTTTTCAAAAATTGATAAAAGAATTACCATTTTAAGTATATAAAATTTGGTGCCAGCTATTTGAACACAAAATGGTGACACAAAAGATCCGAACCATTGGATTTTTCCGTCTTAATGGGAAAAGTGGAATTCAGGGAGAATCCAATGGTGGAGATTCTTTGTGTCACCAATTGTGTCTATATTTTGTGTCTAAATAAACTTTTCCATAAAATATAATCATTAATCATTTTATAGAAACATTACAACATTGTTAACATATTACAACAATATTAATTTGTAATTAAAAGATAATACCATTTATCATTTTCATAAATTGATAAATTCTTTTATCATTTTTATAAAATTGCTACATTTCATAAAGTGATAAAAGCATCTAGCAACTTAAATATAGAAAATTTAAACGGTCATCGTTTTATATAAGCATTAAAACAGCCTTACTGGCTTATTATATTACAGCAATATTCATTTGTGGTAAAAAAGATAACACTGTTTAACTTTTTTAGAAATTGATAAAAGAATTTGTCGTTTTTTAGAAATTGATAAAAGAATTATCATTTTAAGTATATAAAATATAATCATTCATCATTTTATAGAAGCATTACAACTTTGTTAACATATTACTAAAACATTCATTTGTAATTAAAAGATAATACAATTTATCATTTTCACAAATTGATAAATTATTTTATCATTTTTATTAAATTGCTAAATTTTCATAAAGCGGTAAAAGCAATGAAACTGAAGCAGTTTGGATGTTACTGTGATGAAGTAGATGTAGAGTGCGGCGATATAGTGAAGAAGTTTAACTGCAATTAACAAGTATAAGCAAATATATGGGGTTACTGCTTCCTTTTTGTTTTTGTTTTTTGGTGCAGAGATTTTGTTTGAATGTGGGAGGTTGTTGGCTTGCACTATGTGTTTATACAATTTGATGGGGGGATGTAAGAGGTAGCTGTTGATAAGCAGTTGCACTGGATGATGTTGTGTTATTTGAAATGTTGTTTATGGTTGATGATGGTGAACGTAGGAAGGAAGTCGAGGAGATGAAATAGCAAGTTATTGTACGGATGGATTGTTGTGTAGCAGTTCTCAAATGGTGTTCCTGAAAGCATAAATGTGGAAACAGTTTTGCTAGAGAAAGGATTGTGATGAAAATGTGGTTAAAAGTGTGGTTTGAGTGGATAGGTAAACTGATATTGTTGGAATTATGTTCATGCAGTGGTGAGCAGGGATGGCGTGTAGTGATGGAATGGTTTTGATTTGTATATATGATGGAGGGCAGAGAGGTGAATAGTGGAAGTGATGTGCAATTGGTAGTGGATATTGTAGGATCGATTTCACCCTAGAGAGGGGGTGAATATGGTGATACTATTAATTATAAAAATTATTGCGGAAGTTTATGTAAAATAATTGCAACACAGATTTAGCAGAATTATAGCAGCACAGATAATAGCAGAATAAAAAATGCAGAAATAGAGCACATAGATTTACCCAGCTTTGGCAAAACCATGCCTACGTGCCGCCCCCAAGGTTTTTACTAGAAATTAAGTAGTCAGACGCTTACATACGTAAACTCGCGACACCCTCTATCGACTAATCTAACTCTACGCTCAAAACCCTGCCACAACTCAACCACTGAGTTGCGAATTCTCGAACTACACCACTGTAGTTCGTCCTCTAGTCACATGACTAGAAATTACAAAATTTTGAAAGAGAAAAATGCAAATTTGAAAACAATTTAAATACAAAACCCTAATTTAAAAATCTAAGGCCCAATGTAATATAAAAGAAGCCGGCCCAAAGAATTATCACACTAAAAAATTGTCAGCTCCTCTTTTTTACTGTATTTCTGTCACCCAATTCCTTTTCTCTTCTCGATTGTGATAATGGCTGCTCGTCCGTTTCTCATACATTTCCTCTTTAAAAATTAGGGCTTGTGAAAATTGAAGGCGCCGACTTTGTTGATCGTTCAGGTGGATATTGTCGTGATTGCTTTGACGATCGATTATTTCTTCATTGCCTTGCACACGGCTGCCCCAATATTTGATCGAGTTTGACTAAGTGGTATGTGATTTATTCTCTTTGCTTTTCTGGTTGATATGCTTGAACTCGATGGTTTTTCTGCCGATGATGTTAAATGTTTATATAGGATTCGATTTCCTATTTTCTCGTTCGTCTGATAATTTGCTCGGCCATTTGATTTTGCATTGATGACTGTGATGATTTCTGACTTGTTCAAAACCGTATATTTTTTTACCTTGATTATCACGGCTTCGATTTTGAACTGTTCCTTTCCTTGACAACCATGGCTTTGAATTGTTTTGGAATTTGACTTGTTTTACTTATGGTTGAGTCTTAGAAATTTGTTAAAATTTATTCAGAACTAATTCGCACTTCATTGTTGTCGGTTTTTAATCAAAATAGAACTGATTGTGTAAAAACACTACAGCCAGTCGACTGGCTATAAACAACCAATCTACTGACTGGTGTTCATACACGAGTATGTACTGCTCACTTTTTAAAATTTGTTGTATAGTCAATCGACTAACCTGAGCCGAACTATAATTTTTGAATAGACATCTAATTCTACGAAAGGTTGCGATCGTTCTCTAAACGAAAATGGATGCTCCTTTTGGTCAGAAATCTTCACCAATGGAAATTACTCTGTCTACTATAAATACATGTTCCCAAACACTTCACATCCACCGAAAATCATTCTAACTTTCTTATATTCTTCTTGTGCTCTCATACTTGCACTCATACAGCAAACAAGCACTTTGTTGCTTTGTATCTTCAAATAAACTTTCATAATATTCGATTCTTAGCATTACATTTTCTTCGTATCTTCACATACACTTCTTATACTTGAAAATTTGATTATAAAAGGTTTGTATTATCAAAGACAAATCAATGTTATCAAGAACACATAGTGTCAGATAGTCTTTTATATTAGTGAAGTCGTCTTCTACGGCTGAAGCGAAAAGCATTTTCTGCTGCTCAGACTATGTATACCTGTTTCTCCTGATTAAATGAAGATTGTTGTTTTAATGAAATTCCAAATGAAGTCTGAAACTGAACGTAAAACGATGCTCTGAACCATTATAAAAGTATCTCACGTTATTTTTATTATTATACTGCTTTTATATTTCACACTATTTACTACTTTGCTACTATCACTATATTCTGCATCATCGTATATCCATATTGCACTATTCATTATCATTATCACTTTAATTTAAATTATTAATATTAAATGAATAAATCATATCTTGGTTTTGCAGTAGCAGCAATTAAACAACTATTTCTACCTTTTAAGAGATGACAAAAAGAAATATAATAGGACGACAATAATAGAATTCATAAATACGCGCTTCGCAAGATACAAACTTTTTCAAACTGATTGGTTTTTTCATCAAGAACCATAAATATATGACTATTATGATTACTGCTATCAATTGTTTTCAAATAACAAACCAAATCATTATAAGATTGTTCTTCATTATCAAATTTTTACTTCTAAACCATCTTCTTGCCCATACATGTATTGTAATAACTTAAACTAGCATCATAATTTCTTTTAAAACTAACAATAATATAACTAGTCTTTCTTGTTGGTTCAACACGAATTTCTCCTATAATCAAGATTTTCATCATCTCACGCTTAATTAAAGTAGTGTTAATCAATTTAAAACCACCACCAAATGAATGATTAGATTCAAACCTTCTAACTAAAAAATGATCCAATTGTTTAAACTTGTAAGAAGCATAAATTTTAAAACAACAACCTTCTGCAGCACACTGCATACAGCATGGCAGTTCGCTCTTTACTATTCTTCAAGAACTTGGATTTGAATTATTTTTTGGATAATTTGCAGTGACAGTTTTAAATACGAACTAAAATGTTTAACCAACACCAATAAAAAATTCAAAATTACAATCTTTCTACATCAACTCATTAAAAGCAAACATTTTATTAAAAAAAATCCAAACTATCTGCAACATATCAAAAATTGAGGTTCATTGGCTACGAATTGAAGGAGATATGATTTTTCTAAAATGATGTATTTTCGGCCAGAAATCAAAGAACAGTTTTTGGCCAATTTCAAGCATAAATTTTGCAAATCAAAACAATATAAAATTCATTGAAAATTTTCAGAAACATTGTGCAATCCAACTTCTACAACATATCAAAATTTTGGGGCAATAAGATGTAAAATGAAGAAGATATAATTTTTCTAAAATAAAGTTATTATATGGTTCTCATCCCTTATCCATTTTACTTAGGGATGTCTTTAAGAGAAACCACATTCATGTTACTTATTGAATTCCTTTAAAATAGATAGATGAATCCCCGATACCCCTTCCTTATAAATGATATGATGAATAACATGTCGTTCCGTTGGCAACAACGGAGTGATTCTCACTATTTCGTTTATTATTGAGATCCTTACTACTGATAAGTTTAGCTTGCCTAACCCGTGTGTTTTTCACTCGGATCAGACCGAGTTGCAGGTTAGTTTGGATTGCTTCACTTCTTGGATCAACTAGATTGCTTTTTTTGGACTTATCATTTTGGCTTGGATGTCGTTTTTGAGTCGTCTGCTTTTACGTGTTTTATTGTATATCATTTTTTGGGATGGGTGTAAATGTGATTCAGTAGTCCATGCTACATATATATGATGTATTATTATGGAGATGTATGGTGATGTATGTATTTATATATATACTCTGATCTGAGTTTGCTGTTCTGTGACTGATGTTTTTTTATTTGCATGTATATTACATTATTTCTGAAATGGTCTGAATCCACCATAGTGTGCATTAGTTAGGGACTAAGCGTGTCTACCATTTTTGAGGTAACAAAAAAAATCAAGACTTAATTGAAATGCTTAACTCTTGACCAATGTATTACTATGATGGTCGCCCTTAACCAGCCATATTCTCTATATAAGTAGACAGGATTACTTAGTAATTCTCTTTACTAATGTAAGTCTCGGGGTGGGGCGTTACACGAGTATTAAAACTCACAAATGCTAGCTAAAGTCATGCTTAAAAATGTCAAATCTAGTCAAAAATGGTTTCAATTTATTGATTTTATGTTCATATTGTCTCTGTGAAAACTGAGTTTGTGTGTCACTTTGCACGTCAGCTTCTCCCAATTCCGGCGAGGAAATGCCGTCGAATTTTCTTCAGTTGATGTTGGATATCAGCTCTCCTTTCTCTTGAGCAATTTCTATTCTTCCGCATACTCTGTATATGTTGTAGTCGAGCACCACGCTATATTGGACCATTTTCTATTACAGAGCGTATCGGTCCTGTTGCATATCGTGTAGCACTTCCCGATCAGTTTTCTGAAGATGCTTCTCAGTCTCTGGGTGGAGCGTTACAGCTTGGTACCAGAACATTGTTTCAGCATAAAATGTAATATATATAGAACACCATACAGCTGATTTCTGGCCTATTCTCTATATTAGTAGACATGATTACTTAATAATTCTATTTACTAATGTAGGCCTCGGGGTGGGGGGTTACAGCTGATTTCTGGCCGAAAATACATAATCTTAGAAAAATCTAATCTCCTTCAATTCATAGCAATTGAACCTCAATTTTTAATATGTTGCAATACTTGAATGGTTCATTGCTTTTGAAAATTTTAATGAATTTTCAGTTGTTTTGATCTGCTAAATTAATGCTTGAAATTGGTCAAAAACTGATCTCTGTGTATTGGCCGAAAATATATCATTTTAAAAAAATTATATCTTCTTCATTTTACAGCTTATTGTCCAAAATTTTGATATGTTGTAGAAGTTGGATTACAAATGTTTCTAAAAAAATTCATGAAATTATTAGCTGTTTTGATATAGAAAATCGTTGATTCAAAACAGCCAAAAATTTTGATTTTTTGTGCTTGCTAAAAATAAGTATTTTGAAAAATCATAACTCTTTCATTTTGCAAGCAGTGAATTGCTTCAAATTTTTGATAAGTTATAATGCTCATGTCATAGCATAGCATATTAAAATTTGGCAGAAATATGGATTATTTCGGCACCCCAAATTACTATACAAAGTTAGCCAAAAACTAAGTTGTTTGGTAAATTTTTCTTTCCATTCGCGCTTTCGTTAGCTGTTTCACTACAAATTTCGATGATTTTAAATATTGTTTGAATAAGTTTGATGATGAATGTTTAGTATTATTATCCGAAAATGGATTATCTTGATTTTGGAATTTTTTGGAATTTAAATTTTATTTAAATTCTATTTAAATCTAAATATTGATAAATATCGGTATTTGAAAAATTCGATGGTTTTAATTGATTTTGGTTTTGTATAAGTTTCTAAAAATTATTTATAAATTATGGTTAATTAAATAAATGTTTTAAAAACATTTTAAAGGGTTTTCAAACAATTATTTATTTTTTAAAAAAAATATTTTATATATAGATAATCTATTTGATAAATAGATTTTTCTTTTTAAAACTTAAATAAAAATTTCTAAAAAATTGTTTAAAAATCCCGTTTTGTTTAAAAAATGTTTCTAGATACATTATAACATAGTTAGATGATTTTCGACATATGAGAATGAAAATTAAGCGATGAGACGAAAACACATATCTCATACCACGTATTTTTGCCAAATCGTTTAATTTATATTCTCATATATCAAAAATCATCTAACTATGTTATAATATATCTAGAAACATTTTTTAAACAAAACGGGATTTTTAAACAATTTTTTAGTAAAAAATCTATTTATCAAATAGATTATCTATATATATATATATATATATATATATTACTTTTTAAAAAAAATAAAGAATTGCTTAAAAACCCTTTCAGAAGACGAACGGCATGACAAGCCACTCATATGAACCGTAGCGAGTGCGGAAATCCTAGGCAAGGTCAAGCTGTGAAAAAACCTTAGCGCCACTCAACTAATCGAACATATCGTCAATCCTAGGCAACTGATAGCGGTTTTTGATGGTTAACTCATTAAGCTTGCGATAATCAACGCATAGCCTAAGAGTCCCATCGAACTTCCTTACAAATACCACTGTGACTCCCCACAATGAAGAACTAGAACGAATGAAATGCTTGGCTTCAAGCTCTATCGACTCTGCCTCGTCATCCTGTTACTCGTCTCTGAAACCAATGGCTGCAACCACCGTTCAAAAATAAATTTCATATATAATCTCAAAATATTATTTTCAAAATCTTAATTTTTAAAACACAAACCATCGTGTTTGATTGTGTCATCATAGCATTGAGAAGATTCCTATCGACAACGTTAATCAGGCGTATCGACCAAAAATCTTAACTACTCGATGGACGTATACAAATCATATCTCAGATACACAATAATATACTACAACGGAAAGCCTCTATACGTTCTCGCCATTCAGCTCGCCTCCTGAGCTCCAGAACGTCCTACCTGAAAATCTATAATACTCGGTCTGACCCGAGCATTACATCAAAGTAACACCCGGGTCAGGCTGGAAACCAGCATGAGTAAACCCATCTAACATAGAATACAGAAGTATTCAACTCATATAAACCCGGGTAACTTATATCAATTTTCACTTCACAAGTCGTTTCATACATCAATTTCTAAGTGTCAGAACTTAGGTTATATGGTCCTATACACTTAAATCATTTCATTTCAGCCTATTGATTTCACATATCAATTTATAATGAGTCGAAGTGGTTTCGGATATTTACTAATATCCGACTCCGGTCTCTTCAAGTCTCATGTCGTCCTAACCCAATTTAACCAAATGAAATACACCACATTTCATAATTGAGATATCAACTCATTCAAAACATCCAATACCATACAATTACCCATAAGTAAAACTTAATCACATACAAATTTAATTTAATTAATCCTGATTGAATTACTAACCTCAACCACTTAGATTTCTTCATTTAACTTTAATTTATTCCAAATCAATTAACCAATCATTCCTTCATTATTCATCTTAATTAATCACTCTGTATTAATTATCCTTCAATTACATTCAGGTAATTAACTTTAATTAATTTTCACAAAATTAGTTATTCATAACAAAAGTCAGTAAGTAATCTTAATTTCTTCGTAAAATCATTAACTATATTTAATTACATGAATCCCTGATTACTTATATTAAATAACTTCTCATAAGTCACTTATTATTGATTGATTAATCTTAATTAACCAACCTTTAATTACATCATTAATTTATATTAATTAATGTCCCTTAATTACTTTATTGATTAATTAAGCTTAACCCCTCAAGAAATTAATTAACTCTTTAATTAATTAACATTAAATCAATTATATTAATTAATCCTTTAGTTATCAATATCAAGTGATTACCCTTAATCACTTCCATTTACGTACTCCCATAAGTATTTATCCAAAAGTTACTTTATCCAATTAACTAATAAGTGATTATCATTAATTAATTAGACAAATTAATTAACCTAAACTAAATTACGTTAATTAATTATTCAATTAATAAATCACTTAATTCCTAGTTAATTATCTCCTAATTTAATTCATTTTCTCTATTTACTTCTTTAAGTAATTTTTCTTAATTACAAACTAATTAAGTATTCTTAATTTATATCAACCTACTTAATTTATTCAACCTTTAATTATAAAGAAATTCTAAGATATTTCATTCATCTTAATTTATTGGTTAGTTATCATCAAAATTCTTATTTAAACCATCTTAGAATTTAATATCAATAATTTATTAACTTAAAACCGTAATCGTTTATTCACTTACCTGTAAATGATTATAACTTAACATTGTTTTAAGGTCTCCTTTACTTTAACTTAGTTGGGCCGAAGCCCAACAACGTCACTCTATAATCTCTCCCCCTTTTCCCCAAATTATCGTTCCCAGCCCCCTCCTGATTTGGAGCAAAAAGAAAACGTCCCACAACTCCACTCTTGCCCTGGTTATACCCGAGTTCACGCGAGTACACTGCTCGCTCCAGCTTCCAGTTAAACGTCTTCCACTTCGAACAATCTAATGAGAACACAACTCTTCATCCACATAACATTGGAACACAGGCACGAAGACCTCGTGCACGTGCACATGTCAACTCCAGCGTCGCTACCTCCGGCAACTCGCCCCACACATCAACGATCGCCCAAACGTTCGACCCCGACCCTCGAATCATCGTCACGAAGCACTGAGGAAAAAATGCAACTTCCAGTCAAAACTGCAACACTCAACCTCACCAAAGACCACCTCGACACGGCCATCCCGACCACCAGAGTCGCCGCGCCTTCGCCTACACCTACCTCCACATCTCAGCCACGCCTCCTTCGAATCCGGTCGAACTTGATACCACGAAGAACCCGCGAAGTCGAAATTCCTATAGCTAGTTAAAACTAGGGTTAAAAACGTCCACAACTTACCGTCGCCGCAACGGTGATCTGGAGCTCCACCCCATAATTTTCCCAGCCTCCCCGATCACTCCACCGTCTCCAGTGGAAGCCCCGACCTCCCCAGTCATCTTGATCAAACAGAATTTCCCAAAAACGATTTTCCAAACATTCCCAAATTACTAACTTAATGCAATAATAAAATTGTTGATTTTAGTTTCAAAAATCATTACTTTCAAAATGAATTCAAATTATAATCCAAAAAAAATTATGATGTTTGAAATTTATCACATTGGAAATTTTTATCTGTAGTTCCAACTTTTCTTGAGAAGTTTTGCTATGTTTAACTCTAACTATTTTTAAGGCTTGAATCTTGTTTACATTAACATCTTTGTTAAGGAGTTATTGTCTAAAAATGAATCAGCGAAATGGAATTGATTTCCAAGCCAATCAAAGGCATGTAAAACCTGGAAATCTTCACTTGTCTGAATGTTTTTTTTAGACATGCAACAACCAACTCACAGCATCCTCATTCATATACACATGGTTCAGAACTTAAGACAATCACACAAACATATTTTATAATCCTGCACCACTAGTGAACCATATGACACATGCATCAAATTTGAAAGTGTTTTCACGTTTACAGTTTTTAAAACAGAGGCCTAAATTAAGAACTCAGATGTTTTAAAACCAACAGAAAAACACACAGCTTACATACATACAAATTTGCAAAGCAACCATGAACACAGTGATTCACTTGCATCATATAATTGTTACTTAAACTTTTAAATTTAAAAGCTTACACACAGGCATTTCAACTAAAAAGAACATAGGAGGTTGGCTTAGGTTACTCACAGTTCTTTGAGAAAGAAACTCAGTTGTTTGTTGATTTATTTAGCTTGAAGAATTTGAATTGTTGTTGCTTTCTTGCCTCTGATTTCTTGCTTCAGATTTGGTCTCCATATTAAATTTCCAGCTTTCACTTTCTTGTTCCTAGTATTTTTTTTATTTTTTTGAACGAAATGAAGCAAAGAGGGTTTATAATATGAACAAGTATACAGGCCTTGTATCTTGCTGGTACAACAAGGGTCAGAGATATTTTTCCTAGCCTCCTTCTTTGACCAAGGAAGATTTTCCTTCTAGCTCAAGCTTGGCCTTATGTATACTTGAAATGATATATTGTAGGCTACAATTTAATGCTTGTCTTAATATATGTTTACATAATTATCATCATGTTTGCTGTGTATAAACATTTTATGTAACTTGTAGGTAGACAAGGCTTGTAAATGAAGATATTATATTTTATCTTTTTATTTTATGAACATAGATATTATGCATGAAAAAAAATTGTCTTCTTGCTTAAATTATTCATATGTATATGTTTGTGTCAGGTGTATTTTATACTTTGGTCTTATAAATGAAGATATGTGTTTTTAGAGATGTTTTGTTTTATCTGGTATTATTTCTAGCTTCACCATATACATATATTTACTTGTGCTTATCTTATTCTATACTTTGTTCTTAAATTTTCCAGTTTATGTTGCAAGTATACACTAACACTTACTTCTTGTTCTTATTTATTACATTTGTATTTTATATTTGACTATCAATATTTAAATTAGATTCATACGTTTTACTTACATTTAATATGTATATTTTATTTGATAGACTTTGATTTTATTCCAAACATTAGATGTTAACAAGGTAAGCATTTTAATTTAATTATTAAGATAAATTTTATTATAAATATTATCAAAAGATTTTATTTTAAATTTTCAGAGTCCAATTTCCTTTTTAAAATACAAAATCATACAAATAATTGACAATTTATTACAAAAATCATATTGATTTTAAAACGATGAGTTTACATTATATTTAATTGGATTAAATATTTATTAAAATAATAGGGCCAAAATCCAGGGTCGTCACAATTCGTATCACTCCTCTAACTCTAAGTTGTCGTATGCCACACCAACATCTTCTAGTAGATACCATTCTTCAAGTAGCTCAACTCCTTTCTTGGCCACTCCTACTTCTAAAAATGAACCAATTCATGATTGGGGACAATATCACACTGGGTATACACCAAATAGCAAGAAGTCAAGGAGCTCACTTTTTATTTTTCCAAAAACTAAAGAAAAATATATAACATCCACCACTATCAAAAGAAACAAATCAATTTGCAAAGAGAGATGTACTATGAACAACGAATGAATTCCAAATGTCTTAGCCTTATAGAATAAATTGCCCTCAAGTTCTATGGCAAATCACCAAAGAATGACGTTATTGAGCCCTCAATATCTCGTCAACCACATACATCTGGCTGGAATCAATGAGAACAAACTCCACAGCAACCTACGTATCTCCAAACTCTTGGCAACGCCAAAACTATTGATCTCCTTTACGATCTCATGTTGAAATCACCAAGGTTGAACCAGATGAATGCTCTCCTAAGACTCTAAAATAATCAGTCTCCTTATGTTTTATTGTTCCATATTCATGTATGTGTTTGTTTCATTAATCTTTGAATAAAATTAATAGGTTTTATAATTCACGGAAGTTCTTGACTATAGCTAGTCGACTGAGACATATAGGTCAGTCGACTGTTTATAGAAATAAAAACTCTCGGGTTAGTAACCAGTCGACTGACCTTCCCCGACCAGTCGACTGGCTGTACATATTAACTGTTGTCTCCTCTTTTATCCCCTTTAACGCTTCTTTTTACTTTACCTTCTTCATAATTTTTTCATCCTACAGAAACTTAGCCTCCATTTCTTCCTAAAAAACTCTCAAATACATCAAATTAATGGCTCCTCCAAGATCAAAACAAACTTTTTCATCTTTTGTTGATACTTATGTTGCCCATTGGCTATACGACGCAACCGCAATAGAAAGATGGTAGAAGATGAAAAATTCTACAATCATTGAAGGTTATTTCATGGTATACTTTGATTTTGGAGCTTATTCTCTTCAAGAATTAATGCGAAGATGTGGAGTAGAGTCGCTACTCGACTACAATTCAAATCGCCACAACATAAACCATCTCATGGTAAAACTTTGCTTTGCAAATCTTAATACTGGCCACCAGCAACCGCCTAATTGAAATAATTGTGTATGGAGTTTGTACTGTGGACAACAATTTTCCTTTCACTTGATCGAATGACACATATCCTTCAATCTCCAAATGAATGTATTGATTTAAATGATTTCGAGTGCAATACAAGACAATGAGATAGAATTAGTCAAATGTTCATGAGTGAAGACATGACTGCATTGCGTTCTAAGTTTCTACGGCCTAAAGCAAGAATCTTGCACAAGACTCTTACGCGATCTATTCTTCCACGAACCAGATCATATGAATTAATATATACGGAAAATTTCAAAGCTCTCTATGCGATATGGGTAAATATACGTGTAAATTGGTCACGTCGTATTTTAAATGAATTTCTCACCTTCCTCTATGAGAATATGAATGTTATTTGCTTTGGAGAATATATAATGAAACTTCTTCAGATAGGGTTTTTATATGTGTTCTCTAGGATTATTACATACAGATTTATTATCAATCAAAAAGCTGTGGAATGTTGAATCACTAGTTTTGTTTCATGACAAAACAATTTAGATGAAAAGAGAATACACGATTAATCTCGACAAAAAGATACAATTAAAGGACTATGGTGATATCGAGACTTTGAATCTATGTTTTCATTGTTTATTACTTATAGTTGAGTCTTAGAAATTTGTTAAAATTTATTCACAACTAATTCGCACTTCATTGTTGTCAGTTTTTAATCAAAACAGAATTGATTGTGTAAAAACACTACAGTCAGTCGACTGGCTATAAACAACCAATCTACTGACTGGTGTACATACACGAGTATTTACTGCTCACTTTTTTTAATTTGTTATAAAGTTAATCGACTAACCTGAGCCGAACTGTAATTTTTGAATTGACATCTAATTCTACGAAAGGTTGCGATCGTTCTCTAAACGAAAATGGATGCTCCTTTTGGTCAGAACTCTTCACCAATGGCAATCACTCTGTCTACTATAAATACATGTTTCCAAACACTTCACATCCACCGAAATTATTCTAACTTTCTTATATTCTTCTTGTGCTCTCATACTTGCACTCATACAGCAAACAAGCACTTTGTTGCTTTGTATCTTCAAATAAACTTTCATAATATTCGATTCTTAGCATTACATTTTCTTGGTATCTTCACATACACTTCTTTTACTTGAAAATTTGTTTATTAAAGGTTTGTACTATCAAAGACAAATCAATATTATCAAGAACACATGTATACATGTTTCTCCTAATTAAATGAAGATCGTTGTTTTAGTAAAAATTCCAAATGAAGTCTGAAACTGAACGTAAAACGATGCTCCGAACCATTATAAAAGTATCTCATGTTATTTTTATTATTATACTGCTTTTATATTTCACACTATTTACTACTTTACTACTATCACTATACTCTACATCATCGTATATCCATATTGCACTATTCATTATCATTATCACTTTAAATTAAATTATTAATATTAAATGAATAAATCATATCCTGATTTTGCAATAGCAGCAATTAAACAACTATTTCTGCCTTTTAAGAGATGACAAAAAGAAATATAATAGTACGACAATAATAGAATTCATAAATACGCGCTTCGCAAGATACAAACTTTTTCAAACTGATTGATTTTTTCATCAAGAACCATAAATATATGACTATTATGATTATTTCTATCAATTGTTTTCAAATAACAAACCAAATTATTATAAGATTGTTCTTCATTACCAAATTTTTACTTCTAAACCATCTTCTTGCCCATACATGCATTGTAATAACTTAAACTAGCATCATAATTTCTTTTAAAACTAACAATAATATAACTAGTCTTTCTTGTTGGTTCAACACGAATTTTTCCTAAAATTAAGATTTTCATCAGATCACGCTTAATTAAAGTAATGTTAATCGATCTAAAACCATCACCAAATTAACGATTAGATTCAAACCTTCTAACTAAAAAATAATCCAATTGTTTAAACTTGCAAGAAGCATAAATTTTAAAACTACAACCTTCTACAGCACACTGCATACAACATGGCAGTTCGCTCTTTACTATTCTCCAAGAACTTGGATTTGAATCATTTTTTGGATAATTTGCAGTGACGGTTTTAAATACGAACTAAAAATTTTAACCAACACCGATAAAAAGTTCAAAATTACAATCTTTCTTCATCAACTCATTAAAAGCAAACATTTTATTAAAAAAATTCAAACTATCTGCAACATATCAAAAATTGTGTTTCATTGGCTACGAATTGAAGGAGATATGATTTTCTTAAGATGATGTATTTTCGGTCAGAAATCAAAGAACAGTTTTTGGCCAATTTCAAGCATAAATTTTGCAAATCAAAACAGTATAGAATTCATTAAAATAATTTAAAAATATTGTGCAATCCAGCTTCTACAAAATATCAAAAATTTGGGGCAATAAGCTGTAAAATTAATAAGATATAATTTTTCTAAAATGAAGTTTTTATATGGTTCTCATCCATTATCCATTTCACTTAGGGATGTCCTTAAGAGAAACCACATGCATGTTACTTATTAAATTCCTTTGAAATAGATAAATGAATCCCCGATGCCCCCTTCCTTATAAATGATATGAAGAATAACATGTCGTTCCGTTGGCAACAACGGAGTGATTCTCACCATTCCGTTTATTATTGAGATTCTTACTACTGATAAATTTAGCTTGCCTGACCCGTGTGTTTTTCACTCGAATCAGACCGAGTTGCAGGTTAGTTTGGATTGCTTCACTAATTGGATCAATTAAATTGTTTTTGTTGGACTTATAATTTTGGCTTCGATGTCGTTTTTTGATCGTCTGCTTTTATGTGTTTTATTGCATATCATTTTGTGGGATGGGTGTACATGTGATTCAGTATATTATGAAGATGTATGTATTTATATATATACACTGATCTGGGTTTGCTGTTCTGTGACTGATGTTTTTTTTTATTTGCATTTATATTATATTATTTCTGAAATGGTCCGAATCCACCATAGTGTGCATTAGTTAGGAACTAAACGTGTCTACCACTTATGAGTTAATGAAAAAAAAAACCAAGACTTAATTGACATGCTTAACTCTTAACTAATGTATTACTATGATGGTCACCCTTAACCAGCCCTATTCTCTATATTAGTAGACAAGATTATTTAGTAATTCGCTTTACTATTGTAAGTCTCGGGGTAAGCCGTTACACGAGTATCAAAACTTACAAATGCTAGCTGAAGTCATGCTTCAAAATTTCAAATCTAGCCAAAAATGGTTTCAATTTATTAATTTTATGTTCATATTGTTTCTGTGAAAATTGAGTTTATGTGTCACTTTGCACGTCAGTTTCTCTCAATTCCGACAATGAAATGCCGTCGGATTTTCTTCAGTTAATGTTAGATATCAGCTCTTCTTTCTCTTAAGTAATTTCTGTTCTTCTGCATACTCTAGTATATTTAATTCAATGTATATGTTATAGTCGAGCACCACGCTATATTGGATCATTTCCTACTACAGAGCGGTCCTGTTGCATATCGTGTAGCAGTCCCGATCAGTTTTCTGGAGATGCTTCTCAGTCTCGGGGTGGGGCGTTACAGCTTAGTATCAGAACATTGTTTCAGAATATAATGTAATATATATAAAACAACATACAACTGATTTCTGCCATATTCTCTATATCAGTAGACAGGATTACTTAGTAATTCGCTTTACTAATGTAGGTCTCGGGGTGGGGCGTTACAACTGATTTCTGGCCGAAAATACATTATCTTAGAAAAATCATATCTCCTTCAATTCGTAGCAATTGAATCTCAATTTTTAATATGTTGCAATATTTGGATGGTTTATTGCTTCTGAAAATTTTCAATAAATTTTCAGTTGTTTTGACATGCTAAATTAATGCTTGAAATTGGTCAAAAACTGATCTCTGTGCGTTGGCCGAAAATACATTATTTTAGAAAAATTACAACCTTTTCATTTTACAGCTTATTGCTCAAATTTTTGATATATTGTAGAATTTGGATTGCAAAATGTTTCCGAAAATTTTCATGAAATTATGAGCTGTTTTGATATAGAAAATTATTGATTCAAAACAGCCAAAAATCTCGATTTTTTGTGCTTGCTGAAAAGAGCTATGTTTCAAAAAGCATAACTCTTTCATTTTGCAGTGAATTACCTCAAATTTTTGATATGTTATAATCCTCATGTCATAGTATAACATTGTAAAATTTTACAGAAATTTAGGTTATTTTGGCACCCCAAATTACTATCCAAAGTTAGTAAAAAACTAAGTTGTTTGGTAAATTGTTCTTTCTATTCGCGCTTTCGTGTTCCACTTCGAATTTCGATGATTTTAAATATTATTTGAAAAAGTTTGATGATGAATGTTTAGTATTATTATCCGAAAATGAAATAGCTTGATTTTGGAATATTTTGAAATTTAATTTTTATTTAAATTCTATTTTAAATTAAATATCGGTATTTGACAAATTCGATGGTTTTAATTGATTTTGATTTTGAATAAGTTTCCGAAAATTATTTATAAATTATGGTTAATTAAATAAATGTTATAAAAGTATTTTAAAAGGTTTGTAAAAAATTATTTATTTTTTTGAAAAGTATTTTATATATAGATATTATATTTGATATATAGATTTTTCTACATAAAATTTTTTAAATAATTGTTTAAAAATCTCATTTTCTTTATAAAATATTTCTAGATATATTATAGCCTAGTTAGATGATTTTCGACGTATGAGAATGAAAATTAAACAATGAGGCAAAAACACGTCCCATACCACGTATTTTTGCCTAAAAGTTTAATTTACATTCTAATATATCGAAAATCATCTAAGTAGCCTATAATATATGTAGAAACATTTTATAGAGTAAACGGGATTTTTAAATCATTTTTAAAAAAAATTTAAGTTAGTTTTGAAAGGAAAAAGCTATTTGTTAAATACAGTGTGTGTGTATATATATATATATATATATATATATATATATATATATATATAATACTTTTAAAAAAATAATAATTGCTTAATACCTCTTTGAAAAGCTCAACAATATGACGAACCACTCATATAAACCGTAACGAGTGCATATAGCTGTAAGTGGAATGTTGTCTTTCGCAACTCAAAGCTGGTGAAATCCCATGGCAATGTCAAGCAGTGAGAAAACCTTAGCATTATTCAACTGATCAAACATATCGTCAATCCTAAGCAACTGATAACGATTTTTGATGGTTAACTCATTAAGCTTGCGATAATCAACGCATAGCCTCTGAGTACCATCGGACTTCCTTACGAATACCACCACGGCTCCCTGCAGTGAAGAACTAGATCGAATGAAATGCTTGGCTACAAACTTTATCGACTTTGCCTCGCCATCCTGTTACTCGTCTCTGAAATCAATGGCTGCAACTACCGTTCAAAAATAAATTTCATATATAATCTCAAAATATTATTTTCAAAATCTTAATTTTTAAAACACAAACCATCGTGTTTGATTGTCTCATCATAACATTTAAAAGATTCCTATCGATAACGTTAATCAGACGTATCGACCAAAAATCTTAACTACACGATGGATAACCCAACACTTCCAAATTATTTCTACGAAAGAATAATACTCATATAAATATATTCTCAAAACATCCATCTCATACACTACTCACACAATCATCAATGCCAAGCAATTAACAGTTAAAGCAAAAACTACTACCACAACCAACATTATTCCAAGACGATTTCTTCAATTTAACAAACAAAACCAAAAATTCCTCTACGTAGAAAATAGAAGCACAAAACAGCTGGTAATCACTGTCTCTCTAAATAATCTTGAAATCTCAAAAATAAAAAATATCAAAGTAGCAATTGTTAAAATCAAAAACAACCAAAACAATCACCGTTGTCGCAGTGCTAAAACTAAAGAAGCGAAATTTACCTAACAAAATAACAACCAAAAAAAAGAAATATCCTAAACAAATATGTTATTCATAATGATCACCAAAACATAATTTTCCATTATTAAAATTGTAAAATATTGGACTGGATGTAAAATAAATAAAATTTCAAAGGAGAATCTAACTATAATAATTTCACATGAATTCCATCCGAATTCCATCTTATGACGAACTTGTTATGCAATAATTATCAAATTCTCTTTTCTAAAAATTATAACTAGCCCTAAAAAATGCAATAGAGCACTGCCCTTCGAACAAAGTAAGAAGAAAGGAATGAAATTATATACTATCTCATTTAAATTATATACTATTTCATTAGCATGTTGATCAAGTCTGCATTGCTCCGCCAGCAAAAGAATAACTATACATATTCATTATATTCAAAATACACCTCTAGTGCAAAATTGACGGTATCGCAAAAAATAATTGTCAGTGGTTTATTTTCCATTTAACAACACCCACATTAAAAGCATTTCTTATTTTCTACTTTATTCCATTTAACACCCCGCACATTAAAAGCATTCCTTATTTTTCTTACTTTATATTTTCCAAGCCTTTCATCTTAATTAAAAAAAATATGGCTAGCTTGAATTAAAGAAATGAAGTATCCAAGCTTACTCATTAAATGCCAAATAAGTAATAGTAATTTATGTAGGAGTACCACTCGAAACCTCTCTTGGATAGATAAGAAAATACAATGGGCATTTGGGGTTCCTTCAGTCAGCAGCCAATAAATGAGTAACGCACTGTGTACGCAGTGGCTAATTGGTCGTTACACGGCTTATAATATCAACGCCAAAAGGACTTCGACCAAAAATTTTCAACATTATATCGTGGTGCCTCCAACGTTTCCAGTTCTGACCCAGCAGGCAATGTATAATTAAAAATAGCATGTCAAATAGCATGTCTAGGACATAGTTGCTGCAAATGATTCAGATCAAGGAAACTATACAACTATAAATCTACTTTCTGAGTTATATTAAAGTTGATCTAATCAAAAAAGAAACATTGTCTAATGAAAATTAAATTTTGCAAAATACAGCAAATTTTACACATTTTTGTTCAAGCATCTGAATGCAGAAAAAACACCAAAAAACTAATACTGCCAGAATCTCAGCTTGAAATTAATGTTGGCAACGTACAGCGCTTATCACTCTACTAAATCAAAGTGACAGAGACTCTAATTTATTGCCCAAATAATTAATGAAAAATGTGCTCAGAAATAAATAAAGATTTCAACATGGAGATCCTTAAATCTCTTGAGAGTTTGATGGTATCTTTACACATCATCACGGCTACAGAATACGAAAAATAAAAATTGACTTACAGTTATAAAAAGATATTGAAAGCACTCGGATTCATAGAATTTATCATCAGAAATAAAATCAAACAATACGAATACGAATATTGCTAGTTCTTCATTGTGCTCGAAATCTTTTGAAACTTGCAAAACATAAAATGAAAAGAAAAAAAAAAGATAAAAGGAAGAAGAAAAGCACGACGGAAGAGGGCAGTATAGATCGGACGAAGTACTGAATTGAGATGAATTTATACGGAAACTAAACCCTAGATGCGATGCAATTGATATCTTAGCCGTTGATTGTTTTGATGTAAATTGAACCTTTAGGCCTCATGGGAAGGCCAAGATATGATGTTTTTTGGTGTATATACCGGTTTTATTACTAGTGGAACGTGTAAACCTATTACATTTCTCTGATTTTCTACTCTTCCACTTTTGTGTGGTTTTGCGAGTTGATAAAAATGAAAGAGCAAAATTTATGGAAAGCCGTCTTCACTCGTGTAACATCGTAGTTGTGCTCCTAGACTCATTGGCTTCAATAATCTGTCACTTGTAACTGACTTGAATCACAATTTTGAACATGAAACCGTGAATCGAACCATGATGTCCTATTATTTATTTATTCTTATATTAATTTCAAAATTATTAAAAGTATGGATCTGTAAAAAAGTGCAACAAAACAAATGAAAACAACTAAGTATGCAACTTAACATATATGTTTATTATTTTTATTTTTCTTCTACTTTGAACTTGAAACCAACCTAAAATTTAAAATGTTAATTCTTACAACACCGAATGATCAAAATACCGTAAAATATATCATAAATAACACGGTGGAAGTTGGTTTACACAGTGCATGATTTAATTGGGATTTTATATAAATTTTAATTTTATCGATTTTTGGAACGTCATTATTGACGTTTGATGGTTTTCACAATTAGATCAACAATCCAGTCTGTTCAAAACATGACACGTATTGAATTAAAATACTCCAGCTTTACACACTAAGTGCCATGATATTCAACATGACCATGATTATGGTAGTACTTTTTATTATTTATTTTTTGGTATTTCGCATATATTTGACCCTAACAAAAAAGAAAGAAAGAGAATAATAATTTAAGCGTAGAATATATGAGTAAATATTGTATACTATCTCGTAACATGTAACATTCCTCACTTGGAGGCACAAAACTAACGAGTACGGAAGATGCAGTCATCCATGGTTATTAATTCTCGTTGACCAAATGTGATAATGTTGGATACATTATTACAACAGAAACACATGGATATGAAAAAATTAATAACCATTAAACAAATTTCTCATTTCATTTCAATCATGTTTCAAATTCATTACACAATCCCAAATTCGATAACCACGCTCGGAGAAAATATAATTATTACAAACTACGGCAAGAACGACATATGAAGATGCCCCTTAGATGATCAGAGTCTAAACATAAGCAATTAAACAACTTTGTCTTTACATCAAAATCTTTACACCAAAACACAGCAGAATCAAATAGTATAAAAATTCCTATTAGCTAGCCTGCCTCCTACACGTCTCCGGAAGCTTACTCGTCTAAAGGAGAGTCTGAAAACCTCAACTCTCAAGCTACTTAAACTCAATTGAGCACCGAATAGTTTAAGGAAAAAAGTAAACTTCGACACAGACATAGAGCCTGGTATAAATAATAACATATCATCTCGAACCATTTAGATATCTAGTTGGACCACGCCGCTTTGCGGAACGGGTTTTTCCCTCACTAGTATCTTACCCCAAAAATTTATAATAACCATACAATGTGCTCCTGCATCCACAATGGTTAAAAACATAATAATTTAAAATATTACATGATGATATGCTAACAAGCAAAATATATCTTGGATTTTCCATCCTCATTCATTTGACTATCTGTCGTAGTTATAGTTTATAGGGTCACCATTAACCAATTAGTTTTTATAGACTGACTAATAACCTGTTCAAAATTTATGGACTATCAGTCTGATTTCATAGTTTTCATGGGATCACTAAGAACCTATTGGTCTTTGCCAGTAACTTCAGTATTTCGTGTGTTTAGTCTAAACCTATTGGTATCTCCAATAACTTTCCTTATATCATAGTTTTCATGGGTTGACTATGAACCTATTGACTTCTGTCAATAACTTTTTCCAAATATAGTTTTCATGGGATCACTACGAACCTGATGGCCCCTGCCAATAACTCTCTCCAAACATGATTTTCATGGGTTTAATATGAACTTGTCTAAACTGACAACTTCTTGACCAGTCTTTGGGCATCCAATGCTCTGGTCTACCCGACCCCCTGGATGTAATTCTGCTCATACAGGAGTTAACTCAGTTTATATTCATATTGGATCAACCTAACTGGTTATTCTGCCCTTACATCCCAAAATACAGTTATATGTTCATTGTACAGTGAATATGTTTATAGAAGAAGCACATAGAATAACATAATAATACCAACATTTATGGTTTAATATCCTTGAAATCATTTCCACCTAAAACATAGTTAATACCTTTAACCCATTTTTTTATCAAGGAAAGCTTCTTCAAAAACTCCAAAATCTAAAAACCATTTCAAAGCTCTTTCATATCGCCATGGGTTTTCCTTTAAAACCGAGATTCAGTTCTTTGTTTTGAAAACTAACACTACAACCAAAAAAACCTTTCGTAGCATTTGAAAAGTACTACCACAATCAATAGTAGCATTTCAAAGAACGCTGCCCAATGTGATGCTGCAATAGAGTCAGGAAATTCTGCAGCGTTTCTGAAATGTTCTAAATTAATGGCTACTGAAGCTTTTAGAAAACGCTGCCGTAAATTAATTTTGCAGCTTTAGTTAAACGCTGTAAAATCATTTAGCAGCATTTTGGAAATGCAATCTAACAACTGACTTCGAAGAACCAATAATACAGCAATAGTTTTGAACGCTGCAAAAATAAGTTATGCAGCCTTTATGAAACGCTGCGGTATATCAACATTTTTGGTGCATTTTACAACTACAGCAGCAAGCTCAATTTATAAAATATGAATAGATATAATCTAATAACATAAGCAGTTATAAAGATTAAACATAATCAAAGCTACATTAATTTCATATACCATAAAATTTAGTCATATACAATATTTCATGAACAATGTTTTAAGCACAAATGTTGACATACAAAACCTTACAAAACAAGCTTGCTAAAAGAGAATATAAATCGTGGAAAGTCCAAGCTCGTCTCCTTCAAAGGTCCAATATACCTATAAGAAAAAATAGGCAATTAGAGATCAGCGGTATAAGAGAACAAATATGAATTTATTATGTAAAAGCCAAAAAGAAAATGAGATACATACAATGATCCATCATCATGTCAGTTTTTACATATTCTACTATCATCTCTCCTTCTACTTTTCATTTACTACTAGCTCAAAACCCAAGCATTTAATCCGATTAAAAAAAAGTTGACTAAGAAAACTCAAATTCAAGTGTAAAATAGTGTGCAATCAGTTAAAAAGACAAGATTATCATTTATTTCACTCTGTATTACCAATATAACATCCCAAATTCACCTACAGTTCTTATCTAAAGCAAAATTCCATAAATTTAACTTAGGTTCATCAAGAGACACCAGGTGGGTATGGCTTAACAAACTATAATGGCAGGAATTCTCTAGTGATGCTCATGTAATCTATGTTCAGAAAATAGTTAATGTAAATATTCATCACAGAGTTACTATGTACAAAACCGGTTGTAATAATAAACATACTAGTAATAATAATTAAGTTTATTTATCTAATCATAGTGTTATGGCTCATCTGTAGATTAAATAATACATTTTCACATAATATATGGTTGAGATTACATCTAATAATTATCTTTAACATATTATATATTATTTATGAACATTTTTTAAATATATTTTATCACATATCAATGTAATAAACATTTTATTATCTTCATAAGAAAAATGCTTCCACATCGAGTAAACAAATTCCTATATCAAGAAAAAAAATGTTCAAATGCTTTAACCTAATCGAGTAAACTTAGATAAGTTTTATATCTTAATTTATTATTATTGTTGCTGTTGTTATTTATAAAAATTAGTCAAATTATTATTCTTATTATTACAAATTTAGTTAATTTTTATAAAACTCGGTTAACTCGGTTAATATTTTATAATTTATTATTATTATTGTTAAATTAATTAATTTATCATTATTATTATTTATAAAACTTAATTGACTTGATTAAATTATTATTATTGTTATTATAAATTTAGTTAATTTTTGTTAAACTTAGTTAACCCGATGATGCAGGCCAGCATCATGAGACCTTAGGTTGCTTAAGCGAGCTACGAACTAACCGTGATCATGAGTTAAGTATAAGTCGTGTGCGACTTAACAAAAGGAAGAATGGACGAGTTAAGGAAAAGGAGCTACGACTTAACAAAGCTAAAGGGACAGGGTTACGACTCAATGGGAGTTTGAGGTGTTTGAGTTTGATGAGTCATACACGAGTCAATGAAAGCTTAAGTCGTTTCCGACCTAAGAAGTTATAGGAGGAAGTCAGACGTGTTAGTAAAGAAGGATTGAGTCGCTTCCAAGCTAACTGGATATCAGAAGGAGACTGTTGCCGAGCTAACAAGTCACGACCTAAGCTCTTAGGTCGGCAACGATCTAATGTGTTGCATATGTGCCGAGTTAACGAGCTACAGGATTCAGGGCATCAAGCTTTAGGTCGGTTGCGACCTAATGGGATACGAGTTATCGAGATAGCCATAAGTCACTCCAGCTGCATTGACGAGTTACGACCTATGATAGGTCGCACATCCTTAAGTCGTGGAAGATAAGTCGCTGATGTTAAGTCGTTCAAATAGTTAGGTCGCATGAAGAAGAGATACAATTCTTTAGGTCGCAAACGACCTAACTCACATGCCACTTCTTTAAGTCGTTCATGAAGGATCGTTTTAGGTCGCTGCATTGCTTATATCGTTCCAGTTCCTGATGCCGAGGTTACTTAAGTTGTCTCGAAGAAGATAGGTCGCTCCGAGGCAAGGCCGCATGAAGTTTAGGTCGTATGTCATGAGTAGGTGCTGTGGTTATAAATATGTGAACTTGTGAGTCGCTGGATTTTCTTAGGTCGTCAACGACCTAAGTTGAGTCGCGTTGTTTGAGTCGGTTTGTATATATGTTAGGTCGCGTGAGGCCTGTATTGTGTTGTATTCTATTTGCTAAGTCGTTAAACGAGTTAAACCGGGAATGTTTGTTATAGGTCGTTAACGACCTATGGTAGGTCGGTGGTGTTGTAATGTGTTGAGTCTTGTGAAGGGTTTGATTTTTAAGGTCGTGGCCGACCTAAGTGTTAGGTCGTGGCCGACCTAAGTGTTGTAAAATGGCTGAGTCGTGTGGGTTGTAAAAGCTATAAATAGGGGGTGTGTTGTAACTTTTTGGTGGTTGATTTTGAATAAAATTTCTCTTTTGTTAGCTTTGTGCTTTCATACCAATTGGTAGTTGAGTGTAATCTCCTATCTCCACTTACGTCGTTCGAGTGCGCTCGAATCCACGTTTGTTGAAGCCGATTCACGGAATCTAGTGCGCTAGATCAACGTGCGAAGAATCGTAGATCTTTGAACACGGTATAGTGCGCTATCAACGTGTTTGAGATAGCTAGAGTTCGGTATCTTTGGATCAACGAACTTGGGCATTTTTGGTATCTTCAACTCACCGATTGCTACAATCCATCGATTGAAGTTTTGTTTGATTAATCCGCTGCGTCAGTTTGGTATCAGAGCCAGGTTAGCCAATCATAGCTAAGTTGATTCTTGGAGCCAAGTATTTGGAGTTTATCGTGTTCATCTTGAAGTTGCAACGAGTTTGAAGATTCCGATCCATTCCATTTTGGATCTAGAGTGGAGATTTGTTTGAATTTGATTTGTGTTGAAGTACTTGAGCTTGAGCCGAGCTAAGTTGTGTAGTGGTATAGGCCGAGTCAAGAGAAGTTTAAGGCCGAGCCTTGTGAAGTTGTGTGGAAGCTTGTGAAGCCGTCACTTGAAGATTTTGTTGTTCAATCATGCCACCTAGAAGAGCTAACCGACATCAAAACGTTGAAGCTTTGTATCGAAAAGAAGAAGCCGATCAAATGGAGCAACGTATGCATGAGAAGTTCGATGAAAGTTTTGGTAGATTGGAGAAATTGATGATGGATTTGAATACAAGTCAAAGCAGAAGGTCGCCAATCTCGGACCATGGAGGAAACCGAGTTTCGCCATTGGTTACGGAAGCGAGGAGGGTGTTACCATCATCTAGTCGTGACAGAAGAGAATCATCAGTTTCGATGAGGAGAGATCATCGTGATTATGAAAGAGGAAGTAGAAAGGATGAGCATGTTCATAGCAGAAGCAATGTTCAGAATCGATATCGAAGCTCATCTAAATTTGAAGAAGATCGTTATGGTGATAGTGTTCATTTTCGATTTCAGGAATCTAGGAAGGATACAGAAATTCCAGAATTCCGAGGTGGGTTACAAGCAGAGGAATTCCTTGATTGGTTGTCAAAGGTTGAAAGAATGTTTGAACTCCATGATATTCCTGAAGATCGCCAAGTTAAGTTAGTTGTTGCAAGCTTGAGAGGTAGAGCTATGGACTGGTGGCAACAAACTAAATCAACCAGAGAGAGAATGAAGAAATCTAAAGTTGTCAAGTGGGATAAGATGAAAAGGATGATGAAAGCAAATTTCTTACCCTACAATTATCAATCTCGTGTTAACCAACAGTTGCAGAAGAGGAATCCAGGTAGTCAAGGGAAGGGTATGGTTATAAGACCCAGTAATCAGTTTGATGGCGTTCCTTACAGTAGAGAAATTTCCAAGAGAATCAACGAACCAGTTGCACACAGAATCATTACGACGAATGTTGATGACCAAGTTAAGCGCTATCATTATCAGGAGTCTAACCATCGAAGTTTTGAAAGTACAAAGTCCCAGAAGAAACCCTTTGTTATAGAAGAATGTGAAAGTGAGGAAGTGGATGATTCTACTGACAGCGGGACAGAAGAAGAAGAGGAACAGACTAGTCCAATATCATTCAGCGAGAGTGTTGAAGAATCGGAAGGTACTGCTGAAACATTGGTTATGTATGAGGCAAGAGAAGAACTTCAATTTCCGGAGGAAGTTAAACCAATGTTGGAAGAGCTAGAAGAGGTTGGTCCTACAGAATCATTCGCAGCCTTACCACTAAAGTTTGATAATGAAGATGAAGAGCTCGAGTTAGAGAACGAAGAATGTAATTTGTTGAGGAGGATTGACGAAGTTAATTCTTATCAAGCACCACAATTTGATAACGATGAAGAATCTTTGTCAAGTAATGAGGAGAGTAATATGTTGAGGAGGACTGATGAATTTGACTTTTATCAACCGCTGAAATTTGATGATAACGAAGAGATTGAGTCAAAGTATGTGGATGTAGAAGTTGATTACTCGTCATTGCCAAAGTTTGATATCGATAGTATGGAAGAAGAAATTGTGTTCGGAGTTGAGGGAATTCATTTGTTGATGGAGGATTTTTGTTTGACACCTGAGCTTATGGATGAGAACCAGCCAAGTATTGATTCCGTGGTTTTCGAGGAGCCTGGGCAAAATGAAAGTGAAATGGAAGAAAAGGCAGAATCAGATTGTTTATTATCTTTAAGAGAGTTCGTCGATGAAATGGAAGATGATGAGGAGTTGTCAATGTTGATTGAATCCGAAAAAGATTTTGATGTTGAGAACCCTGAGGAGGATGAAGCATTCGAAATATGTGAAGAATGTGGAGATGAGATGTTTGAGGAACTGCTTGGAGAAACCAATCCTGTAATATTGGAAGAGTATGAGGAAATGAGAAATGAATTGCTTGTGTTGACCGAGCAAGGAGCGAGTGAAGATATTGATGATTTCGAGGAAGTTGGATCAGAATTCGAAGAGTCTGAAGTCGAATATTCTGAGGCATTATCCGAAGAGTTACCATCACTCCAGGACATTCAACCTCATACTGAACTCCTACCAGATGCTATTTTACTGCCAGTATCGTATGATCTTGTGAGTCTGAAAGAACAGGAAGAGTTGATACGACAGGAGGAAGAGAATGATTGCCAGTTGAAGTCGTCTGATGATGTCCACCCTGCAAACATTGCCAGTGTCAATTGCTTGGAACCATCTTATGAAAATAACTATGTTGAAGGAGAAGCGAGCGGGAGTTCATTTCAGTCAGGAGAATTTGATACAACACTTCAAGGACAGATGCTAGATGATAACATCTCTGAACAATATACGGAAAGACAAGAATCTGAGCATGAATCATCACACTTCTTAGGACGAGATTTCCTAATTCGTTCTATGATTTTAAATTTCCTTATATCGTCTCACATTTTGGATAAGTTTTGGTTCTATATCACGTCTTCCTATTGGCAGAAGCAATATGATATACGACACTATTTTTATGAAGTCCTGTGCTACATGAAGTGGATCTGGCATCTAGTGCTTAGTTTATCCCACACTTTTTCTTACGTCATCTCCCTCAGATCACTTCCTTATGCCGCCTGTCTGATGCCACGTCTGTTTTATTCTAGGCATTCTTTATTTCGAACCATATCGTCAAAGGGTCAAGACAAGATTAATCTCAAGAGTGGGTATCACCAGTGTCACATCAAACCAGATAATGAATGGAAGACAGCGTCTCGAAGAAGAAAGTTTGTAAATTCGAGGACGAATTTCTTCCAACCAGGGGAAGATGATGCAGGCCAGCATCATGAGACCTTAGGTTGCTTAAGCGAGCTACGAACTAACCGTGATCATGAGTTAAGTATAAGTCGTGTGCGACTTAACAAAAGGAAGAATGGACGAGTTAAGGAAAAGGAGCTACGACTTAACAAAGCTAAAGGGACAGGGTTACGACTCAATGGGAGTTTGAGGTGTTTGAGTTTGATGAGTCATACACGAGTCAATGAAAGCTTAAGTCGTTTCCGACCTAAGAAGTTATAGGAGGAAGTCAGACGTGTTAGTAAAGAAGGATTGAGTCGCTTCCAAGCTAACTGGATATCAGAAGGAGACTGTTGCCGAGCTAACAAGTCACGACCTAAGCTCTTAGGTCGGCAACGATCTAATGTGTTGCATATGTGCCGAGTTAACGAGCTACAGGATTCAGGGCATCAAGCTTTAGGTCGGTTGCGACCTAATGGGATACGAGTTATCGAGATAGCCATAAGTCACTCCAGCTGCATTGACGAGTTACGACCTATGATAGGTCGCACATCCTTAAGTCGTGGAAGATAAGTCGCTGATGTTAAGTCGTTCAAATAGTTAGGTCGCATGAAGAAGAGATACAATTCTTTAGGTCGCAAACGACCTAACTCACATGCCACTTCTTTAAGTCGTTCATGAAGGATCGTTTTAGGTCGCTGCATTGCTTATATCGTTCCAGTTCCTGATGCCGAGGTTACTTAAGTTGTCTCGAAGAAGATAGGTCGCTCCGAGGCAAGGCCGCATGAAGTTTAGGTCGTATGTCATGAGTAGGTGCTGTGGTTATAAATATGTGAACTTGTGAGTCGCTGGATTTTCTTAGGTCGTCAACGACCTAAGTTGAGTCGCGTTGTTTGAGTCGGTTTGTATATATGTTAGGTCGCGTGAGGCCTGTATTGTGTTGTATTCTATTTGCTAAGTCGTTAAACGAGTTAAACCGGGAATGTTTGTTATAGGTCGTTAACGACCTATGGTAGGTCGGTGGTGTTGTAATGTGTTGAGTCTTGTGAAGGGTTTGATTTTTAAGGTCGTGGCCGACCTAAGTGTTAGGTCGTGGCCGACCTAAGTGTTGTAAAATGGCTGAGTCGTGTGGGTTGTAAAAGCTATAAATAGGGGGTGTGTTGTAACTTTTTGGTGGTTGATTTTGAATAAAATTTCTCTTTTGTTAGCTTTGTGCTTTCATACCAATTGGTAGTTGAGTGTAATCTCCTATCTCCACTTACGTCGTTCGAGTGCGCTCGAATCCACGTTTGTTGAAGCCGATTCACGGAATCTAGTGCGCTAGATCAACGTGCGAAGAATCGTAGATCTTTGAACACGGTATAGTGCGCTATCAACGTGTTTGAGATAGCTAGAGTTCGGTATCTTTGGATCAACGAACTTGGGCATTTTTGGTATCTTCAACTCACCGATTGCTACAATCCATCGATTGAAGTTTTGTTTGATTAATCCGCTGCGTCACCCGATTAATGTTTTATAATTTATTATTATTATTAACTTAATTAATTTATCATTATTATTATTCATAAAACTTAACTGACTTTGTAAAAAATTAATATCATTGTTATAAATTTAATTAATTTTTATAAAACTTAGTCAACTTGTTTAATATTTTTTGATTTATTATTATTATTATTAACTTAGTTTATTTATTATTACTATCATTTGTAAAACTTAATTGACTTAGTTAAATTATTATTATCATCTTTATAAATTTAGTTAATTTTTGTAAAACTTAGTTAATTTGGTTAATATTTTATAATTTATTGTTGTTATTATTATTATTAACTTAGTTAATTTATCACTATTATTATTTATAAAACTTAACTGACTTAATCAAATTACTATTATCATTATTATAAATTTAATTAATTTTTATAAAACTTAGTCAACTTGTTTAATATTTTTTGATTTATTATTGTTATTAATTTAGTTTATTTATTATTACTATTATTTGTAAAACTTAATTAATTTAATTAAATATTATTATCATCATTATAAAATTAGTTAAGTTTTATAGAACTTAGTTAATTTGGTTAATATTTTATAATTTGTTGTTGTTATTATTAACTTGGCTAATTTATCATTATTATTATTTATAAAACTTAATTGACTTGATTAAATTATTATTATCATTATTAGAAATTTAGTTAATTTTTATTAAACTTAGTTAACTTGGTTAATGTTTTATAATTTATTATTATTATTAACTTAGTTAATTTACGCTTCGCACCTACGATTCTCATGCATTAGCTATATTATTATTATTATTTATAAAACTTGATTAACTTAGTAAAAAATTATTATCATTGTTATAAATTTAATTAATTTTTATAAAACTTAGTCAACTTGGTTACTATTTTTTGATTTATTATTATTATAAACTTAGTTTATTTATTATTACTGTTATTTGTAAAACTTAATTGACTTGGTTAAATTATTATCATCATCGTTATAAATTTAGTTAATTTTTATAAAACTTAGTTAATTTGGTTAATATTTTATAATTTGTTGTTATTGTTAACTTAGTTAATTTATTATTCTTGTTATTTATAAAACTTAATTGACTTTGTTAAATTATTATTATCATTATTATAAAATTACTTAATTTTTATAAAATTTAGTCAACTTGTTTAATTTTTTGATTTGTTATTACTATTAACTTAGCTTATTTATTCTTACTATCATTTGTAAAACTTAATTGACTTAGTTAAATTATTATTATCATCGTTATAAATTTAGTTTATTTTTATAGAACTTAGATAATTTGGTTATTATTTTATAATTTCTTGTTGTTGTTGGTGTTATAAATTAGTTAATTTATCATTGTTATTATTTATAAAACTTAATTGACTTAATTAAATTATTATTATCATTATTAGAAGTTTAGTTTATTTTCATCGAACTTAGTTAACTTGGTTAATGTTTTATAATTTATTATTATTATTATCATTATTAACTTAGTTAATTTATCATTACTATTATTTATAAAACTTGATTGTCTCAGTAAAAAAATTATTACCGTTATTATAAATTTAATTAATTTTTATAAAACTTAAGTCAACTTAGTTAATAGTTTCTGATTTATTATTATTATTAACTTAGTTTATTTATTTTTTCTATTATTTGTAAAAATTAATTGACTTAGTTAAATTATTATCGTCATCATTGTAAATTTAGTTAATTTTTATAAAACATAGTTAGTTTGGTTAATATTTTATAATTTATTGTTATTATTATTAACTTAGTTATTTGTCATTGTTATTATTTATAAACTTAGTTGACTCGGTTAAATTATTATTATCGTTATTATAAATTTAGTTAATTTTTATAACACTTAGTCAACTAGGTTATTATTATTATTATTAAATTAGTTAATTTATCATCATTATTATTTATAAAACTTAGTTAACTTAATCTAATTATTATTATCATTATTATAAATTTAGTTAATATTTATTAAATTTAGTTAACTTGGTTAATGTTTTATAATTTATTATTATTATTATTTAGTAAATTTATCATATTATTATCTATAAAACTTAATTGACTTAGCAAGATTTTGAAGGGTTCACAAATTAAACTTTGCTTTGGGGCGTTCACAAGTTTTCTTGTCAACAGTTAATATTTTATAATTCATCATCATTATTATTAACTTGCTTAATTTGTTGCTATTATTATTTATAAAACTTAGTTGACTTAGTTATAGACGTGTATATACACATATGTATGAATAGGCAGGTGTGAAACGTGTAAGTGAATCGGAATCTTGTATTATTCCCACTGTAATCGGATTTAATTGAACGTCAAACTCCATATCAGTGAGAAATATACAAGTTGAATTTCGACGGGACACTTTTGATTAGCAGGGTAAAATGAACAGTAGAAAATAAGGTTAAAGGGCGCTCAGCTCAGGTGAAATAAATGACATCTAATACAACAAAATAGTTGATGTACTGACAAATAACAACATATTAAACCTGGTTCTACAGTTGAAGGGGCTTGTTGAGTAGTAAAGGTGTTGATTCCTACTGCAGCCTTTTGGAAAACAAGACGTGCATTTATAAAGTAAATTGGATGTTTGGTATTTACTATTTCGAAGTTCTTCCGGAAAAAACTATTGTGTGGCTCCCAAAAAGCTCTTTCAGAGTTGTTAACAAATCTTTAACTACAGCTTTAATGTATATTAAATTTGATCCAAGTACTAAAACATGGATTATGAGTATGATTAGAGTAGTTACCACCAAAGGCACTAAAGGTTTAGGGAGATTTATAATGGAATTTTGAGCTGAATTAACCACTAGCAATGATGCATTTTATTCTACTCATATAAATAATGAAGCCAACTCAAATTTCTTATGGTTACCCAATCCAATATCTGCTCTTTTCATAGCAGGTGCATCATCACACCATCTCCAGCCATTTCACATAGTTGTTCCTTTCTTGTAAAATCTTCACTTTCTCATATTTATGCTCTGTTCAAATGCAAATAGAATGGATTAGAATGCAAATAAGTAACACAGGTAGCAAATATATTATGTGAAACCTTTTACCAGGGAAAACTCCAATAAATCCACCAACTATCTCAACCACTTCATCAACAAGGAGAGAAGCGATCGATGCATCTTTGTCATGTCCACTTCCAAGTAACGATGTAAGATGTATTTATGTTTGTTCCCATTCTAGGTCTTATGCCCAGTTTCCTTAGCAACAGTTGATCACCTGACCGATCATGCATGAAGAAAAAAAATATAGGAATACATATGGCAAATGGTAGAATACTGTAACAATATCAGGAACCGATTAAAATTAAATGTTTTATTTACTAGTAATCATCTTTAACACCAAGGTTAAGAATTCTACGAATCGTTTCTGCACTGTCATGTCTTGGCGGGTTAAAAAATGATCTTAGGATCTGCTATAAATGAAAATGACTAATCTTCGTGCAGCTCCTTGTTACTGTAAATTATAAAATTTAAAGAGGTAACTTTGATCCCATAGCCGATACCTACTTTTGCGATGAATAATTCTCAATTCAAAATTTTCATATTCTTCATCATTGGTACTACAGAGCCGAAGCTCATTAGCAAAGCCGTTATCCTCGTTCTCATCCTTGAAGCAATAGAAGGTTCAAAAGGTCCGAATTCAGAGATATCATTTGCATCCGAGTTGGGACATTTATCAGCCATTAATTGTGTATCATAGGTCACTATATCCAAATCTTTTTTATCGGTGTCAACTATAGAGTGTTCCTTCCACTTACCTTCATTTCTATTTGCAATATCACTATCTGCATTCACAATGTATTATCAATTGTTCTTGATAACCGAAGATATAATAATACAAAACAAACGCAATGTTTACCAAGATATAAATTTCTAGATGCGTATTTGTGACAGGAAAATAATATCAATCTTTATTTGGGAGACAAATCATTCAATTTTGCATTCATTTTGAAAATCATGAAGTGAAATTTATGATATTTCCTCAATGTATGTGTGTTTGTGTTTTTATGTGCACGCTCGCATGTAGATAGTTGAAGATAAGGCAATCAAAATAGTAAACCCACGGTGTAAGGAAAATATAGGTTATCCGGGGTAGACAAATTAGTCAACTTTGCATGCATCTAGAAAATTATAGGGATAATTTTGTGGTATTTCAATGGGTGTGCAGTGTGTATCACTATTCTATATGTCCAACATGTTTAACAAGTAAAATAAATGATGGCTAACCCATATATAAGTGTTTATAATACCCCGATGTTCTTCGTAAGTACCAGTACTTCTGCTCATCATTTGCAAAATGCACTACAGATGCTCAGCTCAACTAGTGCTTAGTTTCAAAATTGCACCAGAAGTTGATATATGCTAGCCATTATTTCTATGATATTTCAATCTGTGCTTTTTGCCACTTCAATTTAGCACACTCTTGCTTCAGACTTGCCACTTTAATATAGTTCATTCTTGCTTCAACCTGTGCTTTCTGCCACTTAATGCTAGTTCTTCTCTATTGTAATCATATTTAGTCCGTCATCCTACTTAGTTCTGTTAGGAAGGAAGGGGCAGTAGTCTAAGTATTCATGTAATCATAATTGTAAAAGTCTTACTATAATGATAATCATAGTTGTGCACCAAATAATAAAATCTATACCTTAAAAACAAAAACAAAAGATTAAAATCTATACCTTTCCTTATATGAATGGATAATCCAAAAGGAAGTGGACATTGGATAAATAACACTAACTTTTATCTACTTCTTGCATAATTGTTGCTTGGAAATGCAATATTATACAACAATGGACACACAAAGAAATTAAGTATGATTTCATATATTCACTTGTAAAAATGATTTTGAAAGTCAAAGCATTTAATCAATGCAACAAGACAACTCATCAAACTGCTTTAAAAACATTTATTGCATTGAATTTTTTTATTATATGTATTATTTCAAAAAGTGGTCTTACTTAATAATAGACTATGAACGATATCTTGAAGGGTTTCAAAAAGAGATCTTGAAGAATGTTAGTTCATAGTCTATTATTAAGTTCATGGTAGTTATAATTTATACCATATTAGTTCTTCTAGTTTTAGAAATATTTCTTGTTTTTGGAAATCTATTTTAAAATGCAGTAATATCTTTAACTTGGGTTTAAATATTATAGTTCATTCTGGTAACTGTACTTCTTTTTGGCATGATAGTTGGATTTCTACTACTCCTCTTAAGATTGAGTTTAAAGATTTATATGATATTTGTAATTTCAAATTTGCATTAATCTCTGATGTTTTCAATTCTGATAGTGATCCTCCTTGGACTTTTAATTTTAATTGTATTTTAGAAGGACCTACTCTTAGACATCTTTTCTTGCTTTATGCTAAACTTAATCTTTATTATATTGACAATGATAATGACTTTATTAGTTGGGATTGGGATAAGAGTAAGAAATATACTTCTATTTCCTTTTACAAATTTATCAACTTTTCGGGGGTTTCTGTCAATTGTTTTAAATTCATTTGGAAGTCTAATGCTCCTCCTAAATCTAAGATTCATATGTGGCTCATCATTCATGGTAAGTTAAATACTATTGAATTTTTAAAAAAGAAAAATATTAGTATTGACAATAAATGTTTTTTTTGCAACACATTTTTTGAAGATATTAATCATATTTACTTTGATTGTTTGGATACCTATTTTATTCTTATTAAGATCCTTAGTATTTTTGAGTTTCATATTAATTCTAGAATTTCTGATTGCTTATTTTATTGGAATTCTTTTAGATTCATGTTTAATAAGGATTTTAGATATTTGCTTGATTCTTTATTCATTATTTCTTGTTGGTATATTTGGTTTGAAAGAAACCAAAGAATTTTTAATAACAATTATCAACAAAATAACAAATTGATTATTTTAATCTCAAATTTCTGCTTAAAGTGGATTTCTAATCCTAAATATAAATTAGCTAAAAATAATTGCTTTAAGGACTATCTTAATAAGGTTAGAAATAATATTAACTCATTTAATCTTAACTCCATTTATACTGTTTCTAATAATTCTTTAAATCACATTTCTCTTTCTTTTCTAGGATCATAATTAGTTTCTTGTTTGTGTCTGATTATTCTAGCTTTAGTTCTCTCTTTTGGTTTCTATACACACATATATGTATATAAATTTTATTTATATACATATATGTGTTTCTCTCTTATTTGTTTGCTAGTTCTATTTCAGGTGTTGTTTAGGTTGGATGCGGGTTCTTCTCTTATCAGGTTTGCTGGATAGCATTTAGCTTTTTCAGACTTGCTGGATGGCTCTTCTCAGAGACGCGGATTGCTCCTGTCTTGTCTCTTGGTCTTCTTCTGATTTTCAGTTTGGTGCTCTTCCTTTTGTTAGATACCTCTAACACTTTAGTATTGGGTGGTGGCCTTGCCGGAGCTCGATACTAGGGTGTAATGGGCGGTGGCTTTGCCGGAGCTCATTCGAGGGGTTTCTACTGCTTTATTTTTATTGTTGTTTTAGACTTGCCACCTGTCAGGCATGTTGGCAGCTCCATTTTTTAGTTATATATATAGTATTCCATGTGTGCTCTCCTCTCATGATAGAGGATCACACATTTTTCTCAAAAAAAAAAAAAAATAATCTACCATTATGTTTGGTCGAACTCCCTAAAAAATACTACTTAAAAAAATTGCTATTAACTCATTATAGAAAATGTTGTTTTCAGTAGGGTAAAAGTAAATTCTAGTTCTTATATATTTTTTATTATAAAATTGTAACACTAATTAGAAGTTTAAAAAATGAACATGAATTGGAGCAAAGCACATGTCTTAATTCTCGTGAGAGCTAAAAACATCCCACTTATGGACATGCACTGCACAGTATATACACCTTGTTGAATGGGGCCAGAATAGTTATATCTCCATTAATGAGATTAGCAGCTACCTCTTTTCTGTCGATGAAATCAAAAAAATGGAAGTCAAAACATGAGGTAATAGGTCTTATCATTAATTCCAATCCTATATTTGTTAAATTCCAATTCTATATTTGTTAAATTACTAATTTGAATAATGCAAACAATGAATTAGATCATAACATATAACATAATTCAACATAAACAATGTACAAACTCAATTATTTTTATCTTTTTTTTTTGTAAAATTCCAATATTAATTTTGTTAAAGGTATGCAACATTCCTTGTGCTTTCATGAACATTTCATATGCGATACGACCATTAAAAAATGTCATGTGCATTGTTGTAGCATCTTACATTTTGTTAAAGCTAGTATATAACAGCTTAATATTTTTAACCAACCAATCATATATATACAATATCCTAAGTGGATAATTATTTAAATAAAAGTAGTTAACTATGTGTTAAGTATTTCTTCTTATATTTCAATTTTCTAAAGCTAATTTTGACACCCGGCCATTACAAAAGCACAACTGTAAATATCATATGGATTTTGGCAAGCTTTGAGTTGTTAAGGAATGTATTAGTATTTTTTATTTTCTATATTCAGTAAGAGCAGTCGAACGTTAATCCTAAATCAAACAGAAAATTTTCAATGTAAAATAATACAAGTCAGGCGATTTGATATTAATTTTACACCTTAATCCATAAAACCTGTTATTGATTTCTATCAGGGTTATGATTCACCAACCTGCTAGTTCTTTCTATGAGGCACAAGCAGGGGAATTTATCTTGGAAGCAGAACAACTACTCAGATTTTGCTCTTTATAGCTATTTTTGAGTAAATTATCTCGAGGGAAAGAAGAGCAATCAGCTAAATAAGAAATAATATTAACAAAATCAAACACGCTAATAAATTAACGCAAAGAAAACACCCCAAATTAGCCAGCAAAGCACCCAGGTTGACCGGTAGCGGTCGACCCTAGGCAAGAGGCGGTTGTCTCGTGTCGTATAAAATTTGTATAATAAGCATGTGATTGAACGACGTAGATTTATCCAATTATTTTATCTTTCATGTAAAGTAATTGATGTGCATCTTCGATAAAAATAAAGATTGCATAGGATAAATCTAACGCTTCAAGTTAACTCCAAAACCACGATAAATACAAGCCTAGTTCTTACTTTTCTTCTTACATTTTTCTGGATCGGAGCACTGCCATCTTATTTTCTCTACAATTTCTAGATTTCTTAAAGTAAAATATTATATTACATATGTGTAACAACCCTGTATTTTGTGATTATGTTAATTGTATATTTTAATTATTTTAAATTGAATTTTGATTTAAAAACTTTATTTTATTTATTAAAATATTTAATTTTGTCATTTTAAATATAAATTTTGATTTTGATGCGAATTAGAATTCCAAACATGAATAAATAAAATATTTTCCAAAAGGTGAATTTTGGTCAATATGGTCAAATTTTGACTTTAAATTTTTTAAAAAATTAAAATTTTGAAAATTTGCATTTTATCTTTATTTTATGAAATTAAATAAAATTCTAAGGATATTACCTTTTGTTTTGTGGAAATCTGATTAATATTGTGAAGGTTATGCTTTTTACACTATTGGATGTAATTTGTTGTATTTAACAAAATTGTTTATTTTATTTTTATATAAATAATATTTTTGTTTATCATGTCATGTTCTAATTTATGTTTACATGTGTAACATGACATGTGACGCATATATTTTAGTTTTAAAAATATTTTAAAAGTGTAATTGAAATTTTCCAACGTCAGTCGTATTTTGTTTACAATTTTTAATTTCTAGTTTCAATTAATTTAAGTAATTCTTTATTTATTTTTCCATTTCTTAAGATCTTATTTTATTTTCATTTACACTTTATTTTTTCAGCATTTATTTTATTTACTTGACTTTTATTTGTTTAGAAGTGCAGTTGAAATTTTCCAAAGCCACTTGAATTTTATTTACAATTTTTAATTCTAGTTTCCATTAAATAGAGTATTTTCTTTATTTATTTCATACTTTTCCTAAAACTATTTATTTATTTTTCATAATATCTATCTCTACCTTATCATTCTATTTTATTTATTTAGACATTCATTTATTAATTGAATGGTTATGTGTTTAGATCCCTTATTTATTTCTTGGAAAGAAATTTCAAATAGGTATACGTTATGGACTTAAATGCATATCTTTTAAATTTTATTTATTAAATGTTCTTGTATTTTTTTTGTAAAGGCTTCTTTTGTATACATATTTCTTTAATTTATAGGAAATGAATCAATTAAGATACTTTACTTGTTTTTAATTATAGGCATATGTTTCATTTGATTTTTTGCCTTTATATTTTCCACCTTTTTGATTTCCTACCATAACTTCTCCTTGATAGCATTGAGTTTTATTTCGAAATTCACATGAGAAAACATCTCATTCTTTCATTTCTCATGCCTATTTACAGATCAGAGAAAAATAGGTAGCGACTTCCTCTTTTTTTTCTACTTTTCCCTTCATTTTTCTTTTGAAATTTTACATTATTTTACTTGATCTCTTGTGCTTTGTTCGGCCTGAACATCCCACCACCTTCTCCGCCTACCCATCTCCTCGTGTGCCACGCCATCCTCCACATCTGTCCTTGCCGTGTTTCTCTATGTGTGTGTGTATATAGAGGTACGTGTAAAATTACAATGTGTTTATGCACATATATTTCTTTGTCAATCTATGCTTTAAATTATTGTTTTAAAGTATATAAATTTTATAAGTCGGTATTGCATCGGTTAACGGATATAAGCTTTAATAAAATGAGTTACTTGATTTTATTTAAGTCGGATCTGAAGATTTTTGTGATTTTTATGTTATATATTTGCTAAGTGGTTTCAGGATATATACGGCACATTTGTATCCAAAGCTGTTTCAAAATATATAATTTTACTGTATTTGTGTTTCAAATATTTGCATTTTATGATAGGTTGATATTGATATATTATATATATAGTTTGCATATACTATATAAGTTTATATCATTCATTATTCATTTATGTAAAAGCCTATACGCATAAATGTGTGAGTTATTTATATGTGTAATAAAAATTTGCTTAGGGTATTTATATTAAAAAGTTATATAACACGTCTGTTAGGGTATATGAGATTTATATCAGCAACTTATATATTCATAAGTATGTGAATTTTAGGCTGTTTTGATATTTCTGTTTTATTTTTAATTGCTGCTACATATAATGTGTTTAAATTTTTCCCATATTATATACATATAGTATATGTTTAGGATATAATAAAGTATGTAGCTCTAATATCTATGCATATTTGTATATTGAATATAAAACTTTCTCTTCTTTTGTTATGCATATATGTATATTCGCACTGCATATATTTATTAAAATACGGGTCTGCATATATGCTATATTATATATAGTTTGAAAATATATATACACACACATAAGATTTTGGTTATAATATTTTAAAAATATGTGTTTTAAGGATAGTGATTTAATTGTGTGTGTGTATATACACACACACATATTATTTTAATATTTTTCTAAAATTAGGATATTAATTTTATAAAATAATAATATATATATATATTATGTATATATTAAACTGATTGATTTTCTCATCGATTCCTCATTTTCAGCTTTGATCGTTGAATTTGTGTTCAATCGTGCTTTGCTTTAAAATTCGTGCCTGGATTCATAGCTCATTTCAATCGTACTTTGAATGACCTCTATAAAGAATGGTGATTCCGCAAATCTTTGAATGATTTGTAAAGGGGTGAAACTTCTTTACAATTGGCATTGATTCACCGGAGATGTCTGTATCCTCGATTTACGATGCTATCTATCTCCTGCTCTACCTAGATTCTATCTCTGGCGATCGAATGTCTATTTGCCTTAGATTTCAGTATTGATTATATTCCCGAAGTCACGGTTGACCGGTTAAGGTCGCCCACGATTTATATAGGCTTATCCATCTTCTATTTGGTAATTAAATTATCTCATCTTCGTTCGAGCTTATCTTCGAAGCAGAATTTTATTTGATTAGAGTTCCTCTAAATTTGAATCTCTGTTTGTTTAAAATCCATCCTTAAATCATCCCTTGGGAATTTGTGTTTGGTTGTGTTTTGAAATTGTGCATACATCGAAATTATTATTTTGATAAGGATGACCACATTTTATATATAAAAGTGAACTATTTTCGATAAGGATTATATGCCCTTTAAAAGGGTAGAATTTGAAATTTTGAAGACTGTATAAGAAATTTGATTTATATAAAAATGATTTATAACTGAAGGGCTTTGAATTTGAATTTCGAGGAGTCGAACTCCGGTATTTTGAAATCGGTTTTACGATTTTGAAATATATATAATAATAATAAGATTTAAAAGATATTTTCCGAATAAGAAATGTTTCAAATGTATTCGAATGAATTCCAATGATTCGAAGAGATTTTAAAGAAGTTTCAAGAAAATAGAAGTCCAAAACTCACTTGTGTCACTTGGAAATAATTTCGGTGATGAGTGCACCAATCATCGACATTGATTTTCGAGTTTCAGAGTAGGGGAGAGGCCACTTTAGTAGCTTTGCTATGTGAGTGATTTTGTGAAACAAATTTTGATTCCAGATTTCGAAGTATGGTTTGATATTCGAAAGACATATGTATATATAAATATTTGAGATGATTTAAAGTAAGCCGTTGTTCAGTCCTCGAGTTTCGGATATGATTTAGTATAACTCTATTTATAAAAATTGATTTACTGATTTGTTGCTGATTTCAAACTCTTGGATTCGAAATTTGATTTCACCGACTATTTTGAAGGTTCGAACACTTCCAAATCGAGGTTTAATTTTCAAATCTAAGAAATTTCGAAGAGTATAAAATATTTGACAAAGTATATAATTTAGTTCTGTATGTTTAAAGTATGAAGAGTACGACTTAAATAAATTGAAACTTTTGTTAAGTAAATAATTTGCAAAGGAAAATTGGATCTTTTGAATAGAAATAAATAGTTTAAAGGTTTTAAAGGGGATGGTTATAAAATTTAAACTCATTTTGGGTATAATTGATTTTGAGAAAAATATTTGGTTTTGAAAATAGATTGGAATTTAAAACCAGTATTTATATGATGATTTTGGAAAGGAATTTGTTTGACCTAAATTATGTTAATTTGGAAACTGGGATTATTTTCTAAACCTATTATTTTGGAAACTTTGAAACTGAAGATGTTTAATTTGGAAGATATAACTTGGTGAAATCGTATATGATTTTGAAACTGAATTGATATTGAAATGATTTGAAATTGAGAACATTGCATTATTAAGTACTTGATTTGGGAGTTGTCGAACTTATATAAAATGGATTTGTATAAGTGTGAAGTCGATTTGAAAACTATTGATTTGAAAGGTACTCAATTTGGAAAGAGAAATCTTATATAATCGAAGTCTATATAAGTGTGATTTGATATACTATCGATTTGGAAAGTAAAAAATATAATCTTATATATAATGGACTTTATATAAGTACGGTATTTGAAAGTGATTTGAAAAGGTAATATATGATATATATTTTCGAAGTAAAGATATGGAAAGTGCCTTCTGCTTGATACCCGCTCTATTGCCACATTGTGGATTCATTCTATCGATATTATTCTCTCTAGTTTTGGTTTTTCGGATGTGGTACTCGAGTGTCCTACCATGGTGTAACCCATGGTCTTTTGAGCGCGACTGCATAGCGCAATTCGCCTGGCTGAGATGGCCTAAAGGTACGTTTTATTTCCCGGGGGATCCAGGCGTAACCATTGTGTATCCTGCGATCTATGTAGGTCGTATTAGTAGCGAAATCTGTAGGGATGGGAAAGCTTACGGATATGGATTGTTTCCTGGGGAGCCAGGTTTAACCATTGTGTATTTGCGGTCTAATAGTCATCATGGCGTAATTCACAGGGATGAGAAAGCTTACGGATATGGATTTTTCCAGGGGGATCCAGGCGTAACCATTGTGTATCTGCGATCCATGGTTAGACAAAGGTTTTGGTTTTTTGTTTGGATTGTACTTTCCATATCTGTTTTTTAAATTTTCCAGTATTTTCACTAGGTGTTGAAACAAGTCTACTAAGTACCTGGAGAATTCTAGCTTTACGCTTGATCAACGCATAGCTAGAGCCTGTAGGAACGAGGATAAACTTGTTAAGGCATCGAGTTATAAAAATATTTTTATAAAGTATTATATAAAGAATATTTTGATCATTTATTTTACCTTTCTAAATAAATTAAAATGTTTTAAATATTGTTTACTTCAAACTAACAAATTTGAAAATGACTATTCATCATATTATAAATTGTTTCAATTGTTTTAAATATAAAAAATTCTAAGCGAAATCATATAGTTTTAAAATAATGGTTCATCCTTGTCTTTCAACCTATTTTCCTTCCTAGATATTCCTATTCCCCTATTTCCCTTCTAGCTATTCATATTCTCCACCTTGATAAATGTTAACCCGCCTTTTTACAAGGCTATGGGCAAGCGGGTTTAACTTAATCGACTACACGTTCGTCAAGGCTGGTGTACGACGGATTCAGTCCACTGGATGGATGGATGACGCAATGCACTTGAAAGATGGAAATTGGATTGGACAGAGATGGATCGACTATAATTTGGGTCAAGGAAATGTGGTTCGGTCTGGAATTCAGAAGTTGTTCGGCATTGGAGTGAGAAGTGGTTCACTCGGCAGTAGACTAAGGTCGTTCGGCACAAACCTCGCTTGGCATTCTCCCCTCACTCGGCACAAGCCCCGCTCGGCATTTGGATCGTTCAACACACATTGGTGGTTCGACATTCGGGTCGTTTGGCACTCGATGGTTGTTTGACATTTGGGTCGTTCGGCACTCGATGGTTGTTTGACATTTGGGTCGTTCGGCACTCATTGGCGGTTCGGCATTCCAAGAGCACTCGACGTTCAATAGCGCTCGACATCCAGGAGCGCTCGGCATTTAGAAGTGCTCGGCATTAGAAGATCGTTTGGTATGATGGGCGTTCGGCATTAGAAACTGTCCGGCATCAAACATGGTTCGGCATCAGACATGGTTCAGCATGATGGAGGTTCGGCATTAAGAATCGTTCGGCATTGGATGGATCGTTTGGCATCAGGGAGCGTTCGACATTGGATGGATCGTTCGGCATCAGGGAGCATTCGGCATTGGATGGATTATTCAGCAGCAGGGAGCGTTCGACATTGGATGGATCGTTCGGCATCAGGGATCGTTTGGCATGGCAACCTCGCTCGGCATGCGAGCATGTTCGGCACGACTACCTCGTTCGGCATACGAGTGCGTTCCGCACGGCTACCTCGTTCGGCATACGAGTGCGTTCGGCAAGGCATTTTGGTTTGACGTCGGCCGTTCGGCCCTAATGGGCTCAGGTTATTCAAAGAGCCCAACAACTACCTGGACGTGTCTATAAATAGAGCATGTAGAGCTTTAGAAAAGGAATCTTCTCTTCTGCTCTCTGACTTTCTATTTTCTAAGGCTAAGGCTAGTCTTATGCCAGCTCTTATTCTGGGTTATCCTTTAGGAAAATCCACCACTTTATAACTGTAATCGATTGTTACAGCAATAAAAAGGAAATTATTGGAGTGGATGTAGGCCAGAGTTAGCCGAACCATTATAAAATCTGTTGTTCTTTATTGCTTTCATTTTAATTTTATATGTTCTTCATATTATTACTCTCTACACACACTTTATCTGTTATCAGCGATTGTTAGTTGGTGCTTTTATTTACATTTTGCATTAGTGACCACTTTTGGCGCCAACACTTTGGTGCTTTCACTGAGAACCGAAATCAGGAATTTTGGAGTTAGAAACTCGGATTCTAAGGAGGAATGGCTAGACCATCAGCAACGAAGCAAGTGATAGAGAGGGGCAATCAGGAGGGAAGTCAAGAGGCTTCCTCTGGAAATGGAGCAGGAGGAGCATCCATCTACATCACCAGAGAGGAAATGGAAGCCATGATGAAAAGACAAGAGGAGATGGTGCAGGCTCTTCTCAGACAATTTACGCAAGCAGGAAATGAAGGAGCTCAGATCCATGGAGCCAGATCAGAAGCGCTCAACCAGCAAGCAGAGGGAATGATTCAGCAGGGGCAGCCCCCAACCAGCAAAAAACTAACAATCCGGATGGACCTGTACTCGGAGGCGCACCACCAGATAATGCCGAACCAGTTCATGGAGGGATTCCAGCTAACGCCATGCAACATGATGCTGGCAAGAATGTAAGAGCAAGAGATGAAGAGTATGTATCAGAATTCCCTTGGGAACTCGGGGGGGGGGGGGAGGGGGCTACCCTTGATGTACAATGCTGGATTAGCCGAGATTATTAAGCGAACCATGCACGGAGGTTTGACCAATAGAGATTTGGAAGGAGTAAACAAGAGTCTGTTCACTCGTGAAATCAGGATAGCTCGGAATCTGTCAGATTTCAAGCTACCTAACGTGGAAATATACAACAGATCACTTGATGAGATATACAAGACATATGGAGGTAATGGGGGCATCGGAAGAAGTTATGGCTCGATATTTCCCTTTATTCTTAACGGACATAGCCGCTATGCGGTTCAGGCTGCTGGAAGAAGGATCTATCGGGACATGGACAGAGTTGGTGGACAGGTTTCTAAAGCAGTTTCAGGTACATATCAAAATGCCAAAGAATGTAATGACGATGACATCGGTAAAACAAAGGACAGATGAATCACTTAGAGCTTTCTTAACTCGGTTCAATGCAGAGGTTGCTTCAGTGGATCGGCCGGATCCATCGATAGTTTTAATGGCGGTAGTGTCAGGAGTTAGAGAGAATTCAGATTTCAAAGTGTCACTGATACGGGACCCTCCAATGGATCTCGGGGAATTCTTTCACGAAGCTGAGAGGTTCCTTCGGTAGGAAGATGCATGCTCAGATATGAAGTTAAAGGAGGTGAACGCGACTGAGGATGGAGGGCCATCTAGCGGAGGATTGGAAAGGGATAAAGGCAAAGGAAAAAGGAAGCTGGATGACGAATTAGGAAAAGCTAGAAAATGGTGGAGAGAGCCAAAATTCTCCACCTACACAGGATTGAACGAGACGCTGGAACGGATTTATTTGGAGACTCAGAATCGCTTTCCATACCGAAGGCCGGCTAAGAAGAACCCTCCGAACGTGAGAGGGCATTAGGAAAACACTGCCTCTTCCACGATTTGGACGGGCATGATACCAACAGATGCAGGTACTTAAAGGACATAATTAAGGAGCATGTAAGGAATGGACAGTTGCGACAATACGTCGAAGCTCGGAATGCAGCGGTGGGGCAGGAGCAATCACCGTCTACCTAACGCAGTGATGGTACGAGGCACAAGAATGATGGTCGATTGGTTATCAATTGACTGGAATATTATGAAATAAGCAGCAAACTACGGGCAAACGGCCAAGTCACTTACTCATGTACGGGAACGGAGATAGCCCCTAGGCATGCTCTGAGATGATGATAAACCGCGACACTCTAGTTTGTGAAATCTACTTTCTCTTTTTTGGCTTGGACATTTGCTTTTTCCTGGTTTGGTTTGGACTTCTGGTTTTGTTTGTTTCTTGGTTTGAACTTTTAATTTGGGTGATTGCTTCCTGGTTTGGATATCGGTTTGGATTTTTGATATGGATTTTTTGTTTTCTGGTTTGATCTGGATTTCGGATTTGCTTTTGATTGGATTTTTGGTAAACGGTCGCCGGGTATGGATTGTTCCCAGCAAGGGGTAAGTCTCTTCGCCTAAACGCGGCGAATCGACTTATTCAGGTCATCGAGTGTGGACTATGCTCGGCAAGGGTCCGGAGAGACCAGGGTTCGGCCTAGGACTTAGGCCCCAAATTATCAGTTATTATTTCAGGCCGTCGAGTATGGACTATGCTCGGCAAGGGTCCGGAGTGACCAGGATTCGTCCTAGGACTTAGGTCCCAAATTATCGGTTATTATTTCAGGTCGTCGAGTATGGACTATGCTCGGAAAGGGTCCGGAGAGACCAGGATTCGGCCTAGGACTTAGGCCCAGTATTATTAGTTATTATTTCAGGTCGTCGGGTATGGACTATACTCGACAAGGGTCCAAAGTGACCAGGATTCGGCTTAGGACTTAAGCCATGGCATCACTCAACGTCCAGAGACACTGGACCATGGTCGTCATGTGGAAATTGCGCTTGGCAAGAACCCGGAGAGGTTACGGATTTGGATATTGACCCGTAGAGGTCATGGATTTGGTTACTGGTTATTGGATAAGGTTGGATTAAGACTCGGTTATCGAGTCCGGATGGATATGGAATTGGCTATGGACTTTGGATCTCAGATTCAGAATTATTCAAACACACCTTCCAACATCAAGGCATGTTTTGGAGGGCAAGTATTAACCCGCCCTTTACAAGGCTACGAGTAGGTGGGTTTAACTTAATCGACTGCACGTTCGTCAAGGCTGGTGTACAATGGTTCAGTCCACTGGATGGATGGATGACGCAATGCACTTGAAGATGGAAATTGGATTAGACAGAGATGGATCGACTATAATTTGGGTCAAGAAAATGTGGTTCGGTCTGGAAGTCAGAAGCTGTTCGGCGTTGGAGTGAGAAGAGGTTCACTCGGCAGTGGACTAAGGTTGTTCAGCATAAACCTTGCTCGGCATTCTCCCCTCGCTCGGCACAAGCCCCGCTCGGCATTTGGGTTGTCTGGCACACATTGGTGGTTCGGCATTCGGGTCGTTCGACACTTAATGGTTGTTCGGCATTTGGGTCGTTCGGCACTCATTGGTGGTTCGGCATTCCAGTAGCACTCGGCATTCAGGAGCGCTCGGCATCCAGGAGCACTCGGCATTAGAAACTATCCAGCATCAAACATGGTTTGACATCATACATGGTTTGGCATGATGGAGGTTCGACGTTAAGGATTGTTCGGCATTGGATGGATCGTTCGGCATCAGAGAGCGTTCGGCATTGGATGAATCGTTCGGCATCAGGGAGCGTTCGGCATTGGATGGATTATTCGGCATCAGGGAGCGTTTTGCGTTGGATGGATCGTTCGGCATCAGGGATCATTCGGCATGGCAACCTCACTCGGCATGCGAGCATGTTCGGCACGGCTACCTCGTTCGGCATTCGAGTGCGTTTGGCATGGCTACCTCGTTCGGCATACGAGTGCGTTCGGCAAGGCATTTTGGTTCGACGTGGGCCGTTCGACCCTGATGGGCTCAAGTTATTCAAAGAGCCCAACAACTACCTGGACATGTCTATAAATAGAGCATGTAGAGCTTCAGAAAAGGGATCTTCTCTTCTGCTCTCTGACTTTCTATTTTTCTAAGGCTAAGGCTAGTCTACCACATTGTAACTGTAATCGATTGTTATAGCAATAAAAAGGAAATTACTGGAGTGGACGTAGGCCAAAGTTAGCCGAACCACTATAAAATTTGTTGTTATTTATTGCTTTCATTTTAATTTTGTCTGTTCTTCATATTATTACTCTCTACACACACTTTATCTGTTATCAACGACTGTTAGTTGGTGCTTTTATTTACATTTGTGTGTTAGTGGCCACTTTTGGCGCCAACAATAAACTTACATATAACCACAGTTATCAGGTATAATTTCAATCTTCTTGTCATCTTGTCTTAATATTATTCCATTTTTATCTTTTCTGTGTTTTTGCCGTACCTCATTCCTTTTCGGGGATGAAATGTTTTGAGTGAGGGAGAGTGTAACAACCTTGTATTTTGTGATTATGTTAATTGTATATTTTAATTATTTTAAATTGAATTTTGATTTAAAAACTTTATTTTATTTATTAAGATAGATAATTTTTTATTTTAAATATAAATTTTGATTTTGATGTGAATTAGAATTCCAAACGTGAATAAATAGAATATTTTCCGAAAAGGTGAATTTGGGTCAATATGGTCAAACTTTGACTTTAATTTTTTATTTTATTTTTGAAATTTTGCATTTTATCTTTATTTTATGAAAGTAAATAAAATTCTAAGGATATTGTCGTTTCTTTGAAATCCGATTAATATTGTGAAAGTTATGCTTTTTACACTATTGGATGTAATTTGTTGTATTTAACAAAATTGTTTATTTTATTTTTATATAAATAATATTTTTGTTTGTCATTTCATGTTTTAATTGATGTTTACATGTGTAACATGACATGTGATGTATATATTTTAGTTTTACAAACATTTTAAAAGTGTAATTGAAATTTTCCAATGTCACTTGGATTTTGTTTACAATTTTTAATTTCTAGTTTTAGTTAATTAAAGTAATTCTTTGTTTATTTTTACATTTTCTTAAGACCTTATTTTATTTTCATTTACACTTTATTTTGTTCAGCATTTATTTTATTTACTTGACTTTTATTGGTTTAGAAGTGTTGTTGAAATTTTCCAAAGTCAGTTGAATTTTATTTACAGTTTTTAATTCTAGTTTCCATTAAATAGAGTATTTTCTTTATCTATTTCCTAATTTTCCTAAAACTATTTATTTGTTTTTCATAATATCTATCTCTACCTTATCTTTCTATTTTATTTGTTTAGACATTCATTTATTAATTGAATGGTTATGTGTTTAGATCCCTTATTTATTTCTTGGAAAGAAATTTCAAATACGTATACGTTATTGACTTAAATGCATATCTTTTAAATTTTATTTATTAAATGTTCTTGTATTTATTTGTTTTGTAAAGGCTTCTTTTATATACATCTTTCTTTAATTTATAGGAAATAAATCAATTAAGATACGTTACTTGTTTTAATTATAGGCAAACGTTTCATTTGATTTCTTGCCTTTATATTTTCCACCTTTTTGATTTCCTACCATAACTTCTCCTTGATAGCCGTGAGTTTTATTTTGAAATTCTCGTGAGAAAACATCTTATTCTTTCATTTCTCATGCCTATTTTCAGATCTGAGAAAAATAGGTAACGACTGTGTAATGACCCTAAACTAAAATAAAATGAAAGTTATATTTATTTCAAGAATTTCAGAAGTTATAAAAAAAAAACAAATAAACTTGTGTGTATGTATAATTTTTTATAACACATATATATATAAATATATAAAAGTTGCTGTTTTAAGGGGTGGAATAAAAGTAATGTAGTATAAAATAATTTTTATATCACATAATAGTATATGATGGTGTATATAATTTAATGGAAAGGGTGGCTAGGTAGAAAATGCAAACAGGTTACAGTTTTTTTTATAAAGATAGAGCAAAAAAAATGTACAAGGTCACATGCATATGGCATGAATGGGATGAGATCATAGAAATAGCATGCAGAAATTAAAGTATTGGAAATCCCGAAATAACTACTAAAGGAAATCAAGTGGGGATAATTCCAATTGAGGACCATGCATCAGTGTAAACTGTGCATAAAAAAAAAGGGTATCAAAGGAATTACCCATTTCCTTAAACCCTAAAAACAGCTTTATAAAACCTGCACACCACAAGGATCATCATCATCCTCTCAGAAAAACATATACATATAAAACAAATCGAAGAAAAAATGAGTATGCAGTCCTGAAGGCATATGCAGAGTAGAGGAGCAAGATAATACAGAAAAAAAAAGGTGAGCATTAATTCATTCTATGCAATGGCATTAAGTCCTCTGGTAGGCAGCCTAAAAGTATTAAAAGTAGTATTTAAATCTTTGAAATGGATGTTGTTGTATATTTCTGTTTGGAGTATTGTATGATAGTTTTTCCAAGCTTATATGGTTTGAGCATTTTTAATTCTGTTTTCACTATTGTTAAGTATGGATCTAAATTATTTTGAACATAGGCAGCAAGATGAAGGTCTAGCTCATGTTTATATTCTAAATAATAAGATAGGAGGCTTTTCTGGGTTTTGATGAATTTTTAACAAACACCTCTGTCCATACCTCTGCAATAGAATAATAACAGGATCATAATGCTTAAGTTAATATAGGAAAGATCATATACATGATGAAAAATCTCTGCAATAAGAAAAGACTGTACTAAAGAGTATTTATGTTTTTGAAAACATGAATGGGTTGAAGTTTTTATGAATAAGCTATAAGCAGGGGCTTAATAAGCTAACCATAAAAATTGGAGGGGGAGTTTTCAATAAACTCTATGATTAAATAAAGAAAATTAATCAGGTCACTTGGAGTTAGTCAATGATCTGCTTTCTTCAGGTGGGGGAAAGTATATGCATGGTGCAAATGCACCCTGAGGCTTTGTGTGATTGGAATAAGTAAGACTAACTGGGAGATTTCCTTCACAATGCATACTTGTGTTCATTTGACATGGGGATTTAGACCTTAAATAAAATGGGGTATGAGATTTAAAATCTCTGGGTTATAATATCTGAACAAAGCTGTAAATTAAATAAGGTTTAATGTGGTAACCTTAATGATCTGCTGGGGGAAAAATCTGGGAGAACATAGCCTGAATTTTATTTATGATGTTGTGAATAATGCATGGCTTGTTGCATGTATGTTGAATGTATGGTTGTATACTTGAGGTTACCTAGCTATTTTGCTGATGTGCCTAGTTTATAAACTGCTAGATTATGAAAGTGACAAAAGTTCATAAGATTTGTAAACTTGTATAGAATTTATTATTGCTCATACCAGTGTAAACTGACCCTTTTGTTTGCCTTGCAAACATCTGGGTGTCTCATATAAATGGGGCAGCTCAATGATTTGCATGCAGGTAAGTAAAAAGTGACATGATGAATGAAGGAGGCATTAGCTGCTAGTATAAATAAGAGAAACAATGCTTATATTTGCAGAATTGCCTGTAGTGGAAGACCTGATTATTATTAGTAATTAAAAGTTAGATAGTGAAGATGTTTTTCTTTTTCCTGGGTGTTTGGATTATGACATGTATCTAACTAATATTGTGATGAGTGAAGTCTTATGGCAAGTAGCTAGATGATGCTCTTATAAAATGTTTATTTATCTTTTGAGGTCTGTGAAAATCTAATATATCATAGCTATATAATATATGTGCATATCAGTCCCTTGTTCTTTTGTTTGAAACTGATTGGTGTTATAATAATGACAATTAAGAATGGCAAGTGCAACAGATTTTGCATAAAAACAAAATAAGCTTGTGAAATTTGAACAAGATAAATTATGCTTGAACTGTAATGTACATTGGGTGGTGTATAATCCTTGAGAAAATGCATGACTTATGTTTATGCAGTTGATTTAAAAACAGAAAGAGTTTCAAAAGAAATAGATTTGGAAACATTTTGGTTTTGTGCCTGAAAACCTGGGAAAATAAAATCTTATAGAAACTTTTATAAGATAAAAGCAAAGTGGAGATAAGAAAGAATGTTTGTGGAAATGATTTACACAGAAATATGGTTTTGAATATTGAAGGAATGGGGTCATGACCAACTCAAATGGTTAAATGTCAGATCCTTATAGTCTGGAATCATTTCTCTGCAATTCATGTGGTGCAAGTGTTTCCAACTCGAAGAAAGCAACTGAAAAACTCCAAGTTTTTGAAATATAAACTCGAAGCAAACCAGTATGTATTTTCAACCAACCTGAAAAATGTAGAGCAAATATAACTGTGTAACCTGAAATGAAAATTTGATAGTGAAAGCAGATTTGTAAGTTCATACTAACAATTATACTCCTTTCAGTTATATTTCTTAACACCTAAATATTGTATCATATATCAGTAGTTATATATATGCAGAATGAGTAGAAAAAAAAAAACATAGGTGCACAGTGCCTGCACCATCATACTTATATGTATAGAAACTGATGTAAATATCATCTCATTCAAAAATAAAAAGAAGCAAACATATCATCAAATATGTAGAGCTATTATATGGTGAATTATGAACTGGTATAACTATATTGGTAACTTAGGATCTTGGGAAATAGATTAAATGAATTTCCTAAATATTTAAACTTAACACCATGGAATATATATATATATATATATATATATATATATATATATATATTTCCTTATGTAAAAAAAAACAAAAATATAATAATTTTTGAGATAAAAATATATGGGGTCACCACAGTTGGTATCAGAGCTATGTTTTAAATAACATAGTAAACATTATAGTATGTATATGGATGATTGAATGCATTGATTGAATTCTTGAGGTTGGATGTTTTTGTATGACTGAAATGTATGCTTGAGATACATGTATAGGGTACACCTAAATCAAATAAATGAACAAAGTAAAGATATTAAGAATATGGGGGTAAATAAACTAACTTAAAAATTATATCTATAGCATTATGGTAGGACCCAGACATCACGCAGGTGCAGGACCATCACGTGAGCCACCTGTGATAAGCATGGAAGATTTTATGAGGGATTTGAGGGATGGAATGGCACCAAGGCAAGATAATCCTCATGAGGAGCTCTCCAAACTGCTCAAAACTTGTACCAATTTGGGAGGAAAGGATTTTGAAGGCACTGAAGGAGCTATGGGTGTTCAAATGTGGATAAGGACTATGGAGAGGGTCTTTACAGATATGCAAATCAATGACCAAAGGAAAAGACAAATAGCTTCAAGGAAATTGAAGGGGGTTGCACTGGACTGGTGGGAGGTTGTGATAGTAGGAAGGCCAGAAAATGATATCACTTGGAATGATTTCAAAGTCATGCTTGAGGCCAGATTTATCCCAGCATCTGCCAAAGCCACACTGCTTGAAGATTTTATTAGATTAAGGCAAGGAAGCATGAGTGTAAATGAGTATACTCAGAAGTTTGAAGCATTATCTAAATATGGAATGGTGTTGATAGGGAATGCTGAAGCAAAGAATGCAAGGTACATTCAAGGCTTGAACCCCAATCTATCTAGGGCAATGTTACCATATAAAGATAAAACTTTTGATCAAGTGATTGATCTAACACTCTCTTTTGAGCAACATGATACCACAAGAGAGAAATTCAGGAACATGAAGCTCAATAAGAAGAAGGGAGGCCAGAACAAAGTGCAACCTTATGACAAGAGAAATGCAAGTAAAGGAGTTAAGAAAGGGGAAGGAGCAATAGCATCTGAAAGCAAGAAATTTACTCATTGTTTTAACTGTGGAAAAGCTGGACATTACAGTAACCAATGCCCTGACCCAAAAATACCAAAAGGAAGTTGCTATAACTGTGGAAAGATGGGACATTTAAAGAAGGACTGTCCAGAGACTCATAAGAAAACAGCAAGGGTAGGAGCTTTGGCAACCAACACCACTGAAAATGTTGGACAACTTGAAGGTATAATTCTAATCAATACCCAACCAATATCAGTAGTATATGGCACTGGTGCCTCACATTCACTGATATCTTTGGAAATTGTAAATAAATTAGCACTTGCTTGTGTTTCTATTGAACAACCCTTAACTATACATAGTCCTATAGGGAGTCATTGTATGCTAAGAATGAAGTGTACGGGTCTGAAATTAATTATAGGAGGTTATGGTTTTGATTCAAATCTATATACTTTAAATTATCCTGGTATTGGGATTATATTGGGGGTAGATTGGTTAATGAAAAATAAAGCAATTTTAAATTTAGAAAATCTTACTATTTCTTTGGAGACAAATGAAGGCAAAAGAATTACAGTTCTAAGTGAAATAGCAAAGAACACATGTTTTAATAAAATTTGGAGTATAAATGAAATTCAAAAGGAATTAAAAATAGAGGAAATTCCAGTAGTTAATGAATACACAGATGTGTTTGGAGAAGTGAGAGGAATTCCTCAGAATAGACTAGTTGAGTTCAAAATAAAGTTAATGCCAGGAACAAATCCAATCATTAAAAAGCCTTATAGGATGGGTCCAAAAGAACTGGTAGAATTAAAACATCAACTAGAAGAATTAGAAGAGAAAGGATTCATACGATCAAGTAGTTCTAGTTGGGGTTCCCCAGTGCTCTTTGTCAAGAAACATGATGGAACAATGAGGTTGTGTGTAGACTATAGGGATTTAAACAAGGTAACTATTAAAAATAAGTACCCACTGCCTAGAATAGATGATCTATTTGATCAATTGCATGGAGCTAGAATATTTTCAAGATTAGATTTAGCTTCTGGATTTCACCAGATGAAAGTTGCAGAGGAAAGCATTGAGTACACAGCCTTTAGTACCAGATATGGCTTATATGAATTTTTAGTAATGCCATTTGGCTTGACCAATGCTCCCTCCTATTTTGTAGATTTAATGAATAGAATTTTCAGAGACTTTTTGGATAAATTTGTTCTAGTATTTATAGATGATATATTAATTTACTCCAAGACAGAAGATGATCATGCTATGCATTTACACTTAGTATTATCCAGACTTAGAGAACATGAATTAAAAGCCAAGTATTCAAAATGTACATTTTGGCAACATGAAGTAAAATTCTTAGGACACATAGTGTCACAGCAAGGGGTAAGTGTAGATCCAAGCAAAGTGATTGCAGTTCAATCATGGAGTAGACCCAGAACAGTGACTGAGGTGAGATCATTCTTGGGATTGGCAGGGTATTATAGAAGGTTTATCAAGGATTTTTCAAGAATAGCCGCACCAATGACTAAGTTGACAAAAAAGAACCAACCATATGTGTGGACTGAGCAGTGTGAACAAGCTTTTGAGAAATTGAAGCAAGCACTGGTAGAAGCTCCTGTTTTGCAAATCCCAGAAGAAAATGAAGGAATGGTTGTATATACTGATGCTAGTGGGTCTGGACTAGGTGCAGTGCTTATGCAACATGGCAAGGTAGTGGCATATGCATCAAGACAGCTTAAACCCAATGAAACCAAATATGCAACTCATGATTTAGAATTAGCTGCAATAGTGTTTGCATTAAAACTTTGGAGGCATTATTTGCTTGGAGCAAAATTTGAATTATTTACAGACCATCAAGCATTGAAATATTTATTTTCTCAAAAGGATTTGAATATGAGACAAGCAAGGTGGATGGAATTTGTAACTGCATATGATTTAGATATTTTGTACACCCCTGGAAAAGCCAATAGGGTGGCAGATGCCTTGAGTAGGCATCAAGTTAGGTTAGCAAGTCTAATGATTGATGAATTTAAAAACCTAACAATGCTTGGGGAGGCAGATATACATAGCAAGAATGAAAAGAATTTTGGTGAGCACAATGATATGGTAGAATATGGCACACTAGGGTTGATTACAGTAAAATCTAATCTAGTGGAGAAAATTGGTAGCATGCAAGACCAAGACAAGGATTTGAAGGAGAAGAAAGAAATGTTACATAGCAATATTGAGTTGGAAAATTTTAAAATAGATCACAAAGGATATTTGAGGAAGAATGAGAAGCTGTGTGTACCAGACATTGCAGAGTTGAAGGAAGAAATCATGAATGAGCATCACAAAACCAAGTACACCATACACCCTGGTGGTACTAAAATGTATCATGATTTAAAAAGAAGCTACTGGTGGCCAGGAATGAAACAAGCAGTGGCAAGATATGTGGCAAAGTGTTTCACTTGTCAACAAATTAAAGCAGACTACCAAAAGCCCTCTGGCATGCTGCAACCATTGGAGGTACCTCAGTGGAAATGGGAAAGTATTTCCATGGATTTTGTGGATGGTTTGCCTAGAACTAAGAGAGGCAATGATAGTATATGGGTAATTGTTGATAGGCTAACCAAATCAGCTCACTTTGTCCCTGTCAGGTCAGATAGAAATGCATCTAAACTTGCACAATTATTTATTAAGGAAGTGGTAAGGCTACATGGTATACCTAAGACCATTGTAAGTGATAGAGACACTTTGTTCACCTCAAGATTTTGGGAAAGCTTCCAAGAAGCAATGGGAACACAATTATGCTTAAGTACTGCCTACCATCCTCAAAGTGATGGGCAGACAGAAATAGTAAATAAAATATTGGAGGATCTATTAAGAGCATGTGTGCTTGACTTTGGGGGTAATTGGGAGGACCACATTCATTTGGCAGAGTTTACATATAACAATAGTTACCAGTCAACCATAGGAATGGCACCCTTTGAAGCCTTGTATGGGAGACCCTGCACATCCCCTGCCTGTTGGTTGGATATGGGAGAGGGTACACTAATAGGACCAGATCATGTTAAAGAAACTTCTAACATGATTGAGTTAATTAGACATAGAATGAAAACAGCACAGTCAAGACAGAAGTCTTATGCAGATAAAAGGAGAAAGCCAATGGAGTTTAAGGAAGGAGAGTATGTTTTTCTAAAAGTATCACCAATGAGAAAAGTGTTCAGGTTTGGGAAATCTGGTAAGTTATCACCAAGATTTGTAGGGCCATATGAAATTATGCAAAGAATTGGTGCTATGGCCTATAAACTTAAATTACCTGAGGAGTTAAGTGGTGTACATCCAGTGTTTCATGTTTCTCAATTGAGAAAATGGGTGCATGATGAAGGAACAATTCTGGAGTCACCTACTCAAATTCAAGTCCAAAAGAATTTGGTCTATGCAAATGAACCAGTGGGGATAGTTGCTCAGGAAGAGAAAAAGTTGAGGAACAAGGTGATCAAACTGGTAAAAATTCAATGGAGACACCAATGATTGTACATGGGAGGTAGAGGACAAAATGAGGGCTAAATACCCCAACTTGTTTACTGATGGAAAGGTATGTTTAAGTAGTTTATAATAATTCTCTGAATATTCTTATGCATTGCTTGCTTTCATAAAATGTGAATATGGGGTTATGGAATTAAAACAGGCTATGAATTAATATTTTTAATTGGAGAAATTAGAAAAAATTATGGGGACATAATTCCTTTAAGGGGGAGGGTATGTAATGACCCTAAACTAAAATAAAATGAAAGTTATATTTATTTCAAGAATTTCAGAAGTTATAAAAAAAAAACAAATAAACTTGTGTGTATGTATAATTTTTTATAACACACATATATATATATATATATAAATATATAAAAGTTGCTGTTTTAAGGGGTGGAATAAAAGTAATGTAGTATAAAATAATTTTTATATCACATAATAGTATATGATGGTGTATATAATTTAATGGAAAGGGTGGCTAGGTAGAAAATGCAAACAGGTTACAGTTTTTTTTATAAAGATAGAGCAAAAAAAATGTACAAGGTCACATGCATATGGCATGAATGGGATGAGATCATAGAAATAGCATGCAGAAATTAAAGTATTGGAAATCCCGAAATAACTACTAAAGGAAATCAAGTGGGGATAATTCCAATTGAGGACCATGCATCGGTGTAAACTGTGCATAAAAAAAAGGGTATCAAAGGAATTACCCATTTCCTTAAACCCTAAAAACAGCTTTATAAAACCTGCACACCACAAGGATCATCATCTTCCTCTCAGAAAAACATATACATATAAAACAAATAGAAGAAAAAATGAGTATGCAGTCCTGAAGGCATATGCAGAGTAGAGGAGCAAGATAATACAGAAAAAAAAATAGGTGAGCATTAATTCATTCTATGCAATGGCATTAAGTCCTCTGGTAGGCAGCCTAAAAGTATTAAAAGTAGTATTTAAATCTTTGAAATGGATGTTGTTGTATATTTCTGTTTGGAGTATTGTATGATAGTTTTTCCAAGCTTATATGGTTTGAGCATTTTTAATTCTGTTTTCACTATTGTTAAGTATGGATCTAAATTATTTTGAACATAGGCAGCAAGATGAAGGTCTAGCTCATATTCTAAATAATAAGATAGGAGGCTTTTCTGGGTTTTGATGAATTTTTAACAAACACCTCTGTCCATACCTCTGCAATAGAATAATAACAGGATCATAATGCTTAAGTTAATGTAGGAAAGATCATATACATGATGAAAAATCTCTGCAACAAGAAAAGACTGTACTAAAGAGTATTTATGTTTTCTGAAAACATGAATGGGTTGAAGTTTTTATGAATAAGCTATAAGAAGGGGCTTAATAAGCTAACCATAAAAATTGGAGGGGGAGTTTTCAATAAAATCTATGATTAAATAAAGAAAATTAATCAGGTCACTTGGAGTTAGTCAATGATCTGCTTTCTTCAGGTGGGGGAAAGTATATGCATGGTGCAAATGCACCCTGAGGCCTTTGTGTGATTGGAATAAGTAAGACTAACTGGGAGATTTCCTTCACAATGCATACTTGTGTTCATTTGACAAGGGGATTTAGACCTTAAATAAAATGGGGTATGAGATTTAAAATCTCTGGGTTATAATATCTGAACAAAGCTGTAAATTAAATAAGGTTTAATGTGGTAACCTTAATGATCTGTTGGGGGAAAAATCTGGGAGAACATAGCCTGAATTTTATTTATGATGTTGTGAATAATGCATGGCTTGTTGCATGTATGTTGAATGTATGGTTGTAGGTCACCTAGCTATTTTGCTGATGTGCCTAGTTTATAAACTGCTAGATTATGAAAGTGACAAAAGTTCATAAGATTTGTAAACTTGTATAGAATTTATTATTGCTCATACCAGTGTAAACTGACCCTTTTGTTTGCCTTGCAAACATCTGGGTGTCTCATATAAATGGGGCAGCTCAATGATTTGCATGCAGGTAAGTAAAAAGTGACATGATGAATGAAGGAGGCATTAGCTGCTAGTATAAATAAGAGAAACAATGCTTGTATTTGCAGAATTGCCTGTAGTGGAAGACCTGATTATTATTAGTAATTAAAAGTTAGATAGTGAAGATGTTTTTCTTTTTCCTGGGTGTTTGGATTATGACATGTATCTAACTAATATTGTGATGAGTGAAGTCTTATGGCAAGTAGCTAGATGATGCTCTTATAAAATGTTTATTTATCTTTTGAGGTCTGTGAAAATCTGATATATCATAGCTATATAATATATGTGCATATCAGTCCCTTGTTCTTTTGTTTGAAACTGATTGGTGTTATAATAATGACAATTAAGAATGGCAAGTGCAACAGATTTTGCATAAAAACAAAATAAGCTTGTGAAATTTGAACAAGTAAATTATGCTTGAACTGTAATGTACATTGGGTGGTGTATAATCCTTGAGAAAATGCATGACTTATGTTTATGCAGTTGATTTAAAAACAGAAAGAGTTTCAAAAGAAATAGATTTGGAAACATTTTGGTTTTGTGTCTGAAAACCTGGGAAAATAAAATCTTATAGAAACTTTTATATGATAAAAGCAAAGTGGAGATAAGAAAGAATGTTTGTGGAAATGATTTACACAGAAATATGGTTTTGAATATTGAAGGAATGGGATCATGACCAACTCAAATGGTTAAATGTCAGATCCTTATAGTCTGGAATCACTTCTCTGCAATTCATGTGGTGCAAGTGTTTCCAACTCGAAGAAAGCAACTGAAAAACTCCAAGTTTTTGAAATATAAACTCGAAGCAAACCAGTATGTATTTTCAACCAACCTGAAAAATGTAGAGCAAATATAACTGTGTAACCTGAAATGAAAATTTGATAGTGAAAGCAGATTTGTAAGTTCATACTAACAATTATACTCCTTTCAGTTATATTTCTTAACACCTAAATATTGTATCATATATCAGTAGTTATATATATGCAGAACGAGTAGAAAAAAAAAAAACAAAGGTGCACAGTGCCTGCACCATCATACTTATATATATAGAAACTGATGTAAATATCATCTCATTCAAAAATAAAAAGAAGCAAACATATCATCAAATATGTAGAGCTATTATATGGTGAATTATGAACTGGTATAACTATATTGGTAACCACAGACTGCCTCTTTTTTTTCTACTTTTCTCTTCATTTTTCTTTTGAAATTTTACATTATTTTACTTGATCCCTTATGCTTTGTTCGGCCTAAACATCCCACCACCTTCTCTGCCTACCCATCTCCTCGTGTGCCACGCCATCCTCCACATCCGTCCTTGCCGTGTTTCTCTATGTGTGTATATATAGAGGTACGTGTAAAATTATAATGCGTTTATGCACATATATTTCTCTGTCAATCTATGCTTTAAATTATTGTTCTAAAGTATATAAATTTTATAAGTTGATATTGGATCGGTTAATGGATATAAGCTTTAATACAGTGAGTTACTTGATTTTATTTAAGTCAGATCTGAAGATTTTTTTGATTTTTGTGTTATATATTTGCTAAGTGGTTTCAGGATATATACAACATATATGTATCTAAAGCTATTTTAAAATATATAATTTTACTCTATTTGTGTTTCAAATATTTGCATTTATGATAGGTTATATTATAGCAGATTTTGATATTGATATGTTATATATATATTTTGCATATACTATATAAGCTTATATCATTCATTATTCATTTATGTAAAAGCATATATACATAAATTTGTGAGTTATTTATATGTGTAATAAAAAATTTCTTAGGGTATTTATATTAAAATGTTATATAACACGTCTGTTAGGGTATATGAGATTTATATCAGCAACTTATATATTCATAAATATGTGAATTTTAGGCTGTTTTGATTCTTCTGTTTTATATTTAATTGCTGTTATATATAATGTGTTTAAATTTTTCCCATATTATATACATATAGTATATGTCTAGGGCACAGTAAAGTATGTAGCTCTAATATCTATGCATATTTGTATATTGAATATAAAGCTTTTTTTTTGTTATGCATATATGTATATTCGCACTACATATATTTATTAAAATATGGGTCTGCATATATACTGTATTATATATAGTTTGAAAAAATATATATATACATAAGATTTTGGTTATAATATTTTAAAAATTATGTGTTTTAAGGATAGTGATTTAATTGTATATATATACATATTATTTTAATATTTTTCTAAAATTAAGATATTGATTTTTATAAAGTAATATATATATTCTGTATATATTAAACTGATTGATTTTCTCATCGATTCCTCATTTTCAGCTTTGATCATTGAATTTGTGTTCAATCTTGCTTTGCTTTAAAATTCGTGCCTGGATTCATAGCTCGTTTCTTTATCAAATCTATCTAGCCTCGAAAGGTGAGCAATCACTCACGATTAACGTTCTTATATTGTTTAAATTTGATTTGAATTGAAATGACAATTGAAATATACTGCTAATTTGAACTGTTAATTTATTTTTATTGTTAGATATGCTATTATCTGTATCTGTTCACATGTGGGATATGACACCATATTCTATTATTTATATTTTATTTATTTTCTGATGATATATGCATATGATATTATTATCTGTTATATTATTATCATACCTGTTATCACTCTACAAGTTCCCTATCAGTATAGAATTCACTATGGGTTGAAATGATACATACCCGAACGGACTTTAGAATAGGAGAAGATCGTTATGGGTTGAAATGATAGACCCAAGTGATTTTCACTTGAATTGTTTTGGGATTGCGGGTCGAAATGATATATACCCGTATATATTTAAAATGCGGATTGAAAATGATAAATATTTGTATCGATTGACCATAGAATAAGAAATTATATACAGACACCGTTGGTCTATATATAAATATTTAAAATATGATTTCTATGGTTTTGAAAGGGAATATATATATAGGGTTTTATTTAATATTGGAAATATTTTTAAGTTTTATATAAAGTAGATTTAATAATAAACTTTAATCTAATAGAGTTTGATTTGATTAATATAATATGTCTAAGTATCATATCTTTGAACAAATTTTCCAAGGATTTGTATAAGTTAAGGAAGATAAGGTTGAATTAAGTAAAACTGTATCTAATTAAGAATTCTACTTAATTAAATCAATTTGAACTATTGAACTTGAAGTTTAAGTTTGGATTTTTTTACTTGATTTTTGATTTAAAGTGATTAAATGGATATTTCAAGTTTAAATAAATCGGAAGGAATATTTAGTCTAAGGGTAAAATAAGGTTATTTAATAATACTGAATTTATTAAGTGAATATTTCAAGACTAAATAATATAAGGTTAAATCGAGATCTATAGGAAGCTGTTAAATTTAACTTTGAAATGTTGAATATTAAGCTTTGAAATATACTGGAATTTAGTGGTTAATTTGTGATTCAGACCTATAATTGAAATCAATATAATTTGAATCGGTTATTTAGAAAACTGAATTTAATGGAAATTGATAAATTGAGATTGAATTTAATTTGAACGGGAAAGTCGAGTTGATTTTGATGCGATTTGTGAAATTACTTGTACTTTACTTTATAACTTACTTAATATATATATATATATATATAATTTTAGGAAATAGATATATTTGCAATGAAATTGATATTTTAGTTTTGAAGTATAAATTAATTCGAAATGACCACGGTGTTATAGTGTATAATTTCTGCATTGTAGATAGTTCCACGGATCCTTAGATGATGGTTATCCCAAACATCCTTTAAGTTAATTGTATTTCAGCTGATATTTCACTTGAGTTGGATTTATTGATATAAGAATGTTAATCCTGACTTGAGTGTTTTATGTTTTGTTTTACGCTCGGGTCAGACTGAGTGATACAGCATTTGAGACTCACCTTTGGAGTTTGGAGCTCATTTAGAGATCCAACTATCGATTCTATTTTCAGCTTTTCCAGTTGATTGGTTCAAAGATGTCATCTGTTTGTATTCGAGACTTCAGTGTATTTGAGTTATCCTGCAGTATTTTGATTTCTAACTCTAATGTTTATACAGTAGCTTCATGAACTACTATTTATCTTTTCCGTTGCATTATATTACTCTGTGTCTGTGATTCTGTGGTTGATTTATTTACTGTATATGCTGAGCTTTGCCAAATTTTAAATTAACAATTTGATATTTTGAGCAATTCAAGTCTGGCATGTGTGGATTATTGTCGATTTGAATAGTCCAAAATATCAGGCCGTTATAATTTGCGTATAAGTGGAGAAAAGCAAAAAATAAAAGAAGAGAAGAGTATAAGTAATTTAGGATGACAACTAAAAAGATAAACTTGAATATAAAACTCTAATCTAAAATTAATACAATCCTTTTCCCAGATCTATAATTTTAATAAATGAATACCCATTATTATTTTGAATTTGAAAAAAGAGGTAGCCAAACAAAAGAAAATGAATCCAGATCTGGAAAATTGGAAAGCTAAAGCAAGGTGAGTGAGAAAATTACATGTTCTGCAATAAGATTAATTTATATCATTGTAATCTATTTCATTTATTCCTATTTGTAATCGATTTGGATATTTATTTGTAAGTGTATAATGATTAGATAAAATTCTCAGTTTGGATAATTTATAATTTACACGTAATGAATTAATGTAAATAATGAATTGAATGATGGATTGTACATGCGTAATGATTATGGAATAGATCTAATAAAACTTATTATGGAATAGATCTAATGAAATCGATTATCGTATAAATTTAATGAACTTTGAAAACTAGCCTACATATTCTTTACAGTAACTTGTTATGAGTTTGTTGATAATAAATTGGTATTTGAATGAAGGATAAAAATATAAAATAAAGAAATTTTAATAAGACTTAGGGGTTTAAGTGATATTTCAATTTGTTAGAATTTGGGATGTTGGTGTAGCGACCCGAAATTTTAGCCATTTGATTTTGGGGTAATTAACTAATTTTAATTTTTGGCATAATAATTTTTATTAGTCGAATAAATAACTTTTTCGATATTTAAAATATCTCAATATATATATATATGTATACCATATTAAATTTTAAATAATAAAATTTCTGGATGTGATAAATTTTATAGAAATATATATAAAAACTTCGCCATTTAAACTTAAGATAAGATATCCATACACACACACAAAAGCTTTTTGGTGATTAAAACTAAGTATATATATACGTATATATATGTAAGTCTAGATATATATGGTTATAAAAATATAATGTTTGAAAATAAATATGTATGTATATACGTGAATGTATAAACTCCAAAATGACAATTTCAAACTTATGAATATATATATATATATATATATATATATATATATATGGGTATATGTTTATAAAATACAGTGCTTATGGGAATACACACACACATCTATATTTGTAAACCATGTGTGTATTTAAATCACTACACCACAAAAGGCTTTTAACAGCGTTTGATAAACGCTGTAATATGATACAACAACGTTATTTCAAACGCTGTATAACGACATGCTGTCGTATATACATAACTTACAACAGCTTTTCTATAAACGCTGTTGAAACATCTCTGTGACAGCGTTTATTACGAGCTGTCAATAATGTTTTTACAGCGTTTTCAGACGTGCTGTATTATGTTTCAACAGCGTTTATAATTTAGCTGTCAAAGATGTTCAAATTCTACTTTAACTGTTTACAGCAGCTTTTTCTAAACGCTGTTATTGAATCATCAACAATTTCGACAGCATGTTAAAAACGCTGTTATTGAATCATCAACTATTTCGACAGCATGTAAAAAACGCTGTTATTGACAATTTCAAGATAATTACAGCACGAATTAAACGCTGTTCTTTCTTCATTGACAGCATTAATCAAACGCTGTCTTCTATTTATATAACAGCTTTAATATTCCACTCTATTTTTGAATATTCCAAAACTATATTTTAAGCATATTCAAGCAACTAGTATATATAACAGGTTCTAATAACTATTAATTGGTTACATAAACTAATTAAGACAATATTAATAAACAAAAGACATCCATAAACCAAGTTTCAATAATATCCATAAACAAAAATAACAAAGTAAACCAAGTTGCCACAAATTCTGTTAAACAAAGACACGTTATATGTTAAGTAAAAGTACAATATCAATACAGTAAGTCCACACCAAATGCCAACAACAAAACGTGCATCTAAAAAGTACACTAACAAGTACAATTTCTGTAACTCTGTGCACTCCTCCTCTACTGCACTACACTAACAAGTACAGCCTCTTTGCCTACCATTCCTCATTCATATAACCACACTATTCCAGCAAAAATTCCCCACTGCCTTGTTACTTCTCATCCATACTTTCACATTCACCTTCTTCGCCAGCTTCAATGCAACCAAACCACCTGAATACAATGCAAGCTGAATTTTCAGCACTATCAAAATTCCCTTTACAGCCATACTTCCCCTCACAGCGCACACAAACTTCCTTCGGTCCACCAACCGTAAAAAAAGAGCTGACCATTGTCCCCTATACCACACTGCCATAGCAACAACAGCCATTACAACAACATACGACCTCTGATATATCCTATCACATTGACATCCCTTCAACAAACCAGAAACTGCTGCACTTCCCATACAAACATCAAAACTGCCTCATAACTACCCTATCACCCTTCACCATTACACTGCCCATATACAAACTACCCATCACAATGACACACCGCTGCTTCAAACACTACACCATTGTGCATATCACAACAACTTCTCCTCAACATTTCAAATACCAGCCTTCACTAACCAAACTGTACATTTCATACTTCAAATACTACACTTCCCTTTATCACTGAAATAACTACCCACAGCAACCATCATCAGTTCTACCCCTGACCTGCTTCTTCACTACAACCATCCACTGTCATCACTTCTTACACCTCCATTAAACCATTAGTGCATCACAGTGCCACAACAACATCACTACACACCAGAGAAACCACCGAGCTACCACAGAGTTATCTATTCGAGCACCTACAACTGAGCTACCACCGAGCTAATGTTTGCGTAGAATTTTACAAATATATGCAGAGATCTCTGCAGATATTTGTAGAAAAATCTTGCAAATGGTGAAGAATATTTTTTACTGTTTGAACCATGTTAACAATAATAATCCAGGCCAAAAAACAGAGACTTCTCTATACTATACATGGATAAGGCAGGAGATGGACTGTGGTGTTTTGGAATTAGTTATCAGGAAATGATACAGAATGTAAAAATTCATCATGAATCATGATCAAATATTAAGGTTCGTAATTAACACAACTCCAAATGCTTGGTTATGACAAAAAAATCATTTCTTATTTGATCATTTCTCTTACTTTATATAAAATTGATGAAGACTGATAATCTTATTTTGCAACATATGAGTATATTCTTAATTCTTATTTATTGGTTAATAGAATCAATAAATAACTCCATGAACATAAAATTTGTAGGCAGTTGTTTTTAATAACGTACCATTCGACTGATCGTTCTTGTTTACTCGAGATGACAATACATTACCGTCAACAAATCCAAACTTGTACCGAGGAATATCATCCACAACATTTTTAACCATCCTAACTTGAGTATCAACCCTGAGTATGATGCTCCAAGCTTCATCAGTAGATTTGTACATTGGATCTGAATTTTATACTCACTGAAGTAGCTGCATTGAAATACACTAAGGTTTACTTGAGCAAATAATTTAAAGAAAAACTAAGAAGCTAGACTTGTTATTGACTCTCATTACTATCATGAGGCATGCAACGGTTAGATACTACGTTAATGTGCAGCAACATGGATGTAAGCATTATTGGTGTAGGAATTTTTTTTATTGCTACTCTCACCGTAGAACAAGCAAAATTTATTTTTGAAACAGTCTATATCACATATGTAAAATCGAATAAAGATGCAAGGAACACTGACATGTGTATGTTAATCATAATTACCTGACCAGGCATGACCTCGCCATTTGTGCCACTGATGTTGATTCCATCGTATACATACGCTTTGTAATGAGCATCTGATATGTCACGACTGAATGATTTATGTGCACTACCTGCAACTTTGGGCTTGAATTTAGAAGGTTAACTGCAGAAACAAACAGTCAAATGAGGTTACAACTACATGAAACCGAGTAAACAGGCAGTGTTAACTTGCTGTCTATCTGTTTAAATAGTAAAAACTGCATAACCAGAAACATGTCATCGTAGCAAGCCTCAAGTAACATACTAAGCAATTTGTTCACGACATAGAAATGCATCCCCATTAGCCTCATCATCGTCAATAAAATTATAGCACAGGCCCTTAACTGTATACTAGAAGATAAGAACCACATAACAATTACCAGCAACTTAACTGCCATTACTAGCAAACTATTATACTAGTGAAATAAATTTAGAGAAACATGGATCAATCTATTATATTTTCTAGATAGTGAATTTAACTGCCATTACCAGCAACTTAACTGAGATGGAAGCACGACCTAAATAGTGGGACCAAAATAATATGTAAGGTGCGCAAAAAGTTTTTCAGCACGCAACGTTTATATTATTCTTTCTACTCGTAATGATTACAAGTTGCAATGAAACACTCTCCATCGATGCAATTAACAAACATTTTTCTTGTAGCGTTGAGTGTTTAAAGACAAGGCTTTTTGCTCGCTGAAAGCACTAGCCTGATTATAAAATTAAATATTCATTGAAAGAGTTTAAATTCTAGATTTTCATTTTAAGTGGAAATATGTTGATAGAACTACAAATTTATTGACAGATCAGCTATAGTGTTACATGCACATGTAGTGCATCAACCTGTTGTGTAATCTGATGCACAATTTCTCTCTATTCAGTCCAGTTCATTTAATTATATGTTTAGGAATCCAGATTAACAATTAAACTAAGGTAAGATGTTTAAATTTTAAAAATATGAGAAGAGAATATAATTTGGGATGATTGTTTGCTTATGTATCCAGGAAACAAATTAAATAATTAGAAACAAATTTTGTAGATAAAAACCCATTTTGAAAAGAAGGAAAAAACGACATAAAGATGGTATCGGGATAAAGAGTTAGAAAAAGGAATACAAAGCAATATAGTCTAAAAAATTAAAGAAGTTTCATTACAAATAAAAAAGTTAAAGAATATTTCGAAGTGGGACAATTTAGTTAATTTTCAATTTAGTTTTACCTTTTACCAGGAATGTTCGTAAATATAGTCAAATTCTTAAAAACTTTTACAGGTTATTTCTGGTATTTAAAATATCTACATCCGATATTTTTGGATACGGTAATAAATTAAGAATACATAATTATTCTATCTATATTATTTGAAGTAACTGAGGTTTAAGTACTTATGTACAATATACCTACTTTTCAAATAGTAAAATTACAGCAATCTTATTGATATTTCCCATATAGTTTTACTTGCATTTCTATATAATTCTATACAATTTGTACAAATATAGTATATCTACTAAATTTAGAGCCCGCCTTTGAAATTTGGTTAAGAAGTCATCAAACAACGTTTTCAATTTTTTTTACTTTGTTGATGCTAGTAAATATAGCAAGTAGCCTTACTACGCTGTTTAATCATAATTTGTAGTGCTATTAATATAACCTTTTGTTGTAGTGAAATTGGGTTATGTCCTGTATTTTAAGATTTAATAGCGAAAATACATTTCTGAATCATGATTTAAATTACAATCCTATTTTTAATTTTGGTAAAACAAAAAAATCAGTTTTTTTAATTTACATTGAAATATTAATTGCATGTTTTTGTGATCAAAACAATTTCTATTTTAGTTTTTTTGAGAAAATGCTAATGTTTGCGTAGAATTTTACAAATATATGCAGAGATCTCTGCAGATATTTGTAGACAAATCTTGCAAATGGTAGAAAAATCTTTATTCATTGTTTTTCCACTACAAAATATTGAAGTCTGAATTTGTTTGAATTTTTCTTTAATTTGTTGATTTGTTGATTTCCACTACAAAATATTAAAGCCAGAGCGCTTGATTTGATGATTTCATATTCATAACTGGTTACGTTGAACACTACATTAAAGTTTTCTGTCCACTACTCCCGTCCATTTTATACAAATGGTTAGCAAAAGGGGTGAAGTTCAGATGCTCAGTTTAGAACTACTTGTTTACACTTAGCTCAGTTCAGAAATGAGCATCATTATATTTTCAAGATTAAGAGATGATGGATGCAAAGAAACTATGTGACTATGGAGTTCATGAAGATGAAGCGATAGAAATGTTAGCTAAATGGAGGATATTTCTAGATCTCTTATGAAGAATATACCTATTGAAGTGAATCCGTATGATATTGTTAAGGCAATGAAGAGAGAGTTGCAGAATTTGAATGAGCAACTACATACTGATTTGCCACAGCCGGAGAGCTATGTATTCCTTTACAAGTAGAACCGATGCATGATGAGCATACACTGAGGTCTTATGCATGATGAGCATACACCGAGTATCGATTATTTACCTTTAATAGAACAAAATGTCATTTGTCATCATAAAATATTTTATTAGATCACAATAAAGATCAATTCAAAATTAGTACAAGAAACTGAAAATTTTACTATTTGGTTCTTAATTAAGTAGATCAACATAGGTTCTTACCTCCGCGAGTGCTTTTTGGATAGTTAAACTCTGTTCATCCAACAATGATTGCACTGTTTCAACAAGTTAATTCCTTTTACCATGCCATGCATCCAGAAACCTAGGAATGATCCATTAATAAAGTAGGTATCAATAAATTACACTACCACTAGAGTTATATTTTGTTACAAGAACACTGTTGGGACACACAACAAGTTAAAAGAAGAAATGAGAAACTGACATGATAAATAGAAGAAGCGAGCTAAAAGAAGATTGATTTCTTAGAAATAGCAGGTTCCTCTAGGAGACCACATGAGTTCGGAAAAAGAAAAAAAATCCTGCACGGAGCTTGCAGGATCAGTACTTCTTTAAAACTGTCGTTCATTTCTAATAATCGTATGCTTAAAGTAAGCAGTAAATTATATCTCCGCAATCTACAGGAGGAGAAAGGATAGATCACTTGCCTCCCTCTGGTGTATTGCTTCTACCTTTTGTTATTGACTTGACTGAATATTTGGTTTAGCGACAGTGCAAGCAGTTTTATCAACAAATAATTGCAATTCTGGTTAAGTTTTCACATAGTTTTTGGTGTATTTTGAAATAAAACAGCACAGAAAATCTTGCAGTTGGTACTTGAAGTTCTAAATGAGTGTTCTACAATGCATAATACCTCAAATAAAGAATCTACAACCACGTTATTCATGGCGTCGTATGCGAGTGGTTTGTATCGTACAACAGATACTTCACGATAGAAGATAGAAAAAATTAACAAGCCTCCTAATGCTGAAACATAAAGAATGAAAGAGAGAGGGAGAGGGGGGACTTGCTCTACAAGTTATAAAATGAGGGGGAGACTTACATGAATTTAAGATATGAATATATAAAGAAATAAAAGTTAAGATATAAAAGTTATAAAAAGACGGACTTAAAAGAAATTATGAAGAAAAGGTGCTGAAAAGAAAATTTAAGAAGCTAAAAAGTTGTGTTCTAAAGCCAAATATTATGATTGGCTAGAAGACACAAATTTGGTCAATCAAATACGCTACTGTTAATTAGGCAAAACCGGGTCAAGTTTGACCAGATTTAGGATTTTTGGTAAGACTTGCCCAGGTTAAGTTTTTATTATTCCTAAATTTGAAGTAAAAAAAATCCCACCATTGTTTCTTCACCAAATAAATAGGATTTTCCTACTAGACTTATACAATTTATGAGGGAAACTACCGTAATTTGCTTCCTTTCTTGTTTATCAATTGTATTTATCATTTTTCAACTGTTTGGTTGTGCGAGAAACTAAGAAATTGCTTACATTTTATCAGTATTGATTTGTGATTTTAAGGCAAGTTTATTTGAGTATGTTTACGTGTTTTGAAACAAAGACATTACTAAACAACAAAAACTGTAAAAGTTTAAACCTCGGAAGCGAATGCTTTAATACAGAAAGTGCACCAACAACTGAAGGTTCATTTTTAGCCTGGCACTTCTGCAATTAAGCATGCAGAATTAAAAATAAGTTAGATAAATTTTGTTAATTAATATTACGACTTCAAATGAAAATTGAATTAATGAAGTTCTACTGTCACTATTTGTAATTTATGAACATAGTAATGAGAACTCATAGTCAAAAGGAATGTGCATATGTCCTCGGGATACACTTTGCTAATTATCAAACAACAATGCTGAATTTCGTTATAAATCCGCAAAACAAACAGAACATGATTCACAAATATACATCAGTAGTAACTTATACATACAAAAAAAAGGCAAATAAAGGCATGAAAGAGAGATTAAACATTGAGAAGAAGAAGAAAATAAAGGTTCCAATGTAATTTTTGAAAATGATAATTGACATTAAAGACATGTAGAATAATAACTACTACTAAAGCAGCTAAATGAATGGTAATTCTAATGTAATGTCATAAATCAGTTGACCGCATCACCAAATTATATGTTTAGTTTTGAAGGTATCCTAGTTGTTTTATGGATATCAAATTTGCATCCATATAGCTAGTTAATCTACCATTCCAATCTGCATCCCTTAACTTTTATCTCGTTCCAAAAATACTCACAACATACATTAAGGATCAAGTATACGCACTAATAAAATCATCATTATAATCATCTTTTCCTTTTTCTCAAACAATTGGAGCCTGTCACATCCCCACTAGAAAAATTATGCTATATAATGTATAGTGAAAATAAGTCACAGATCAATTTATTCCTAATTTGGTATATAGCTGGAATCAAAGCATCTAGCAAATAAGTAATAGTAGATATCTACTAGTACAACTAGTACAAAGGGAATTTCAGATGTAATAAATGCACAACATCATGCACCTTAAGAGCAATAGAAACGTTTGAATGGTCATCATTGCTGTCTGTAACAAATGCTACTGGAAGAAGAGCACTCAAGGGGCTGTTGAGTTCCTGCAAATAAAATTTTGATTTTTATCAAGCTTTGTAAAAATAAATTTAAATAAGTACATGAAATAACATTAAAGTATTGTAGTAATTTCAACAAACTATATAATATAGTTGTATATACCAAAAAATTGACTTGATCATCTTAAATTAATTTAACATAATTTCCAATATACAGAGATAAAAAGATTATATTATGTAAGGTGCTGGTTAGAAGTGACCAAATACTTAATGATGAAGAATCAAGTCCAACAAAAAAGAAAGGTAAATTTGTGTTATTAATAACAAAACTGAGAAAATCCTTTTTAAGTACCTCAAAATCAAGTAATGGAAGTCCATTCTCTGACAATAAACAAGCAGTAAGAAGATTATGCAGACTTTGTGTGGCAAGGTATGCACACCCCTGATCTCTTTTATAGCTGGTATATGAAAAAGAAAGTATACCGGAATAAGGGAAAGAATAGAGAGAGAAAAATGAATGCAAAATTGACCATTTTAATAAATAATGGCTATATTTTTGTGCTTACAGATCCAGTATAGTCTGAATAAGCTTTGGGAGCGCCGCCTTTAACTGTGATCTCATGATCATGCCAATCATCTGCCCCATTGCATCAACTGAAGAAAGACGAACCTGTTTTACATATCTTGGCAGTACATTACATAACATCAATAATATAAAAGAGACAGTCCATCAAGTACAAAAATGCATCTAGACACTAATTACATAACATTTATATGGGATCTTTTTTTGACATAACTAAATATCATACCTATTAAAGTATTAACACACGTGTGCACACACACGCACACTCAGCGTTAGTTACATTGGACTCAACACCTCTGTGGGTAAATATTGATACCATGTTTTGTAGTATTTAGGGTAAAGACGTTTAGTGTAACAGAATAAAATTGAAATCTAATAAATTAATTACTAGGGGGCAACGTCAAATATACTCGATTTAGATTAGCAGTTGATTATATACTCTGCTCACTAAGCAATTCTCAATTCATAAAAGACCATCCTGCACTTCCATTCAAATATCGAAAGCATGAATAAGCGAATGCAACGCATTATAGTTAGTTGAAACACTATTTTACACTGAATTGTGTTTTTTTAGTTTGATGACTACATACATAATACGGCATTGATGGATTGTTCACTAATATTTCTGTGTAACTAAAAATATTTCAAGAAGATATTGGAGTAAATTATTTCAAGAAGCAACTGTGTGCCTCAAAATTTAACAGCTAGACAACAAAAAGAAATTTCAACAAAAATTATATTAATTATCTTTAACTCAAATGTATAACGTGGAGATTTACAGTGAAATATACAAATGGAAATATGTAAGAGTCGACTATAAAATAAAAATAAAATAAAAATAAGAGCGTTCCACATCAACAGGGCACCTTGTATTCATATAAAATTGAGAACTAATTTTAAAACATGATGTATTTACTAGCTATCGATTGACACTTGGCAATGAAGAAAGAAAGCATAGATTACTGGACTTGACAATATTTTTTAACAAGGTTTTAAGAAAAACAGTATGCAGAAATCAAACCCATAAACTCAAACTAAATAAACTATCAGAGATCTAGTGACAAGAAATTCTATTTATCAAACTCGGACTGCAAAGTCCACTAGAATAAACTTTCCATGTTCATAAAATAACATAACATCGTTGTTGTGTCATTTATGTCTACCTTGAGAGAATGCCTTCCTAGAGAAACTTACATCCTAGGCATCAACCCAACCTCTTTAAAGCACGGTCTCCGCTACTATAATAGAAGAATCAAGATGCCAGAACAAGATCGAACTTTCTTCATTTGAGATATATTCTTGCTTATTTTATATTCTAGTAAAAACCATTTAATCTTACTCTGAAACTTAATCTCAAAATAGAAAACAAAGGCAAAAGCTAATCGGCTACAACTTACTCTGAATTTTCAAGGACAAAGGGCAGTTGGCGATGATGGCTACATATTCGCGTCCATTGACTGCAGCAGGAATTAGGGCTAACGGTCGCTTCCACTAACGAGCCTGCAACGACGACGGGGACGAGGGAAAATGGAGACGATCCTGCAATGGAGACGACTACAAGGGGGCTAATCGATTGCAGTGGGAAGGGAAAAAATATTTTTTTGGAGGAAGGAATAACTAATTTGGATGGGGGAATAGAAATTTTGGGCAAGTTTTTTTAATTAGAGTTCATAGAAACGGAGGGAAGGAAATAAATTGCCGCCTATAATTTCACACAGCTTGCACAAACGCCGACTAAAGTAATTTGTCGTTAAATTATCATTTTTGATGGCAACCCACTTAAAAACGCTGTATCAATGTGCTAAGAAAAGAAACTTTTGTTGTAGTGAATGTATGTGAATATATATGGTAACATAAGTAAAAGTATATGTATATATGTTATGTAAAATAGTAAATAAGTAGATATATATATGTAGAAAAAGGGTATTGTATATGTAAATAAGTATATATATATATACATACACATAAGGAAACACCATCATGGCATGACATCATTTCAAGCACACAAAACATCAAATCTAGCCATATAAAATCAAATCACTTATAAAAATCAAAATCAAGTCTCATGAAAATCAAATCAATAAAAGAAAATAAAATAAAAATAAAAATCAAATCATGATAAAAAGTAAAAAAGATAAATAAATAGATATGGTAAAGCCTGTACATGAGAAAAACAACCATACCCAGCCTTTTACTGTACATTTAATTCATGTATATATAAACCATGGCCGAGCGACACTTGTTCAATTGATCATACCAAATAAACAATAATAATATATATAAGTTCTTCCATTAAAAATATAAAGGTCAGGACATTCAAAGGCTTGGAGAAGAAGCTTTAAAGCAGCGTTCATCATTTCTGTAAATGTGAGTAAACCATTTTATCCTTATTACATGTTATTATTCATACGCATATTTAGCCGTAGATATTGATGAATCTTTGTTTTGTGATAAGTGTATACATATCTGTGTGTACATGGCTTTGAATATGTACTGCTGCTCAAAGGGAAACACTGTGTTTCTTCCTTCTCCGCTCTGTTAAGTGTTTTCTAATAAATAAAACAGTAAGCTTCCAAACTTTAAAAATCTATATCTAAAAATCCCTTCAGTTTTAAAACTTGATGTCAAAACCAAAGTTGTTTGATTTTAAATAAAGAGCATTTTAAATTTTATCTCATTTAATTTTAAGGCCCCTAGAGAGAAGGAACTTCCATTTATAGTAAGTAATCTGTTATGGCCAAAAATCCAAGCTTCCTAATTAAATCAATGAATAATATATTTGTGATCGTTGGGGAAAATCATGATTTTTTATGATGGTTTGGGAATTTTTAAGCGAGTATTAGGTGAGTAACGTCGATTTGAACGGTTTTGGGTCATTGGCCAAATTTTGACGTCTCGGTCGATTTGGGGGCTCGACGTTTGGTGTAGAGGTGACTCAGGGAACGATGGCATCGGAGAAAAATGGAGTGACATTTTTTAGTTGATCGTGGCGTTGATGCGAGGTCATGTTAGGGTTTGGAATGGGTTTGGGTTTGGTTTCAATTCAAGGTAAGTGGCATTGAAGTGATTAGAGGAGAGGCGTGCGGTCGTAGGGGAAATAGAAGAGGGAATAGTGGCGAAGCTAGCGACGAAGTCTGGTGGGAGTTGGTGGTCGGAGGGGGTGTGACGAGGTGGTTGAGTGGGAGATTGCCGTTCCTGTTTTGGGGGCAAGTGTTCGATTATCGAACTGTGGTTTTTCGTAGGCCTCCAAGGGGTCGAACAAGGTATGGAGGTCGAACATGACATGTGAGGACGGACGACGGCAATCGGTGTCAACCGGAGTACGTGTGCACTTGCACACGCAAGTGCATGGCGACTTTGAGCAAATTGAAAGGGAGGAAGAAAAGTAGGAGTGAAGGGGAGAAGAAATGTTGGTTAGGTTTGGGTCATGTTGTTTGACATGGGCTGGGCCTTGCTTGAAAAAAAAATTAAGGGTGGTTTAACATGTATATTGTCAATATCCTTTTTAAAACTTTAACAACATATTTCCCTTGTGATTTAAAAACCAATTGACATGAAAAAATAATTCATTTGCGATTCTATCTCCTTGTAAAATAAAATGAAAATTTAAAATCCAAATTGGTTAATCTTATGATTAATAAATAAATTAATTATTAAAAACATTGTTTGATTTTAATTAACTGATAATAAATTATGTTTATAATTTCTTTAATTTATAAGCAATTTGGAATTATAATATAAATGGATTCAATAAATTAAAGAATCAAATCCTGATTTGAATTGTTCAACATTAATCATTAACCGTTAATTTGGTTAATAGTTCATGTTTTGGATTATTGCTCTTGAGTATTCTTTTAATTGTTCTTGTCTGTTCCATCTAGTGGCCGGACAAGTTAAAATAGTTAAAAACAAAATGTTGATACGTTTTATTGGAATAAACATATTAACAAATTTCATATGTGATTATTATCACTCTGAATATGTTATTTTAAACAATTTGGCCTTGTAAAATTTACCATTTTCAGTTCAAAGAGACCGAGATCGGACATCAGTGTTATTTGGAACCACTTTGATTTATTAACCATTATGAATCTTTATGGGTTTGATTTTAGAGTATAATATGCTAAAATGGGATTAATTTAACAAAATCGGCTATTTTAAATAAGTATTGTACTTAGACACTATCATAACAGGGTTTCCTGAAAGGTGTATAATTATCGTAAGATAAAAAATCGTCATGCTGTACGAGTTACCTTAGTTTTTAAAAGATTTTATAATTTAAGTATTTCAAATTAAGCATGTTTTACTCACGCTGGTTTCCAGCCTGACTCGGGTGCTACTTTATTGTAATTCTCGGGTCAGACCGAGTATTACGGCTTTCAGGTTAGGATGATTTTGGAGCTCAAGAGACGAGCTGGATAGCAGAGACGTATTGCGTGTATTTGGCTACATTCCATTGTGTATTGTACGCTGTATACTCAACATTTAGGGACAAGTTAATATAACTATCCGGATTTATATGTTGATGATTGTACTCTGATAACTAGTGTGTATATTAACCATTACAGTTTTCCTTTTGTATAAAATGCTGTTATTGCATATTAAATTTTGTTCTGCTGTGATTGTGAGATTCTGTGTTTTTATTCCGTTTCTTCTTCTATCTCTTTTCTTCGTAAACCCTAACAACCCGGTATTTCCGGCACTCTATATAGTGAACGCATTAGTGTCGTTTTCGAGGATCGAAAATGCCCAGTCGTTACATGTGGTATCAGAGCTGAAGATTAAGCGAGAACCTTAGCCCTGGTGGGGATTACTCATTAGAGATAGGATCAGTAGTACCCTAGAATAAGTTGAGTGTATTATATATGATGGCATACTTGTTATTTTCTTATATAATGAATTTTAAAAATGATTTTAAAAGAAATTTTATACATGATTATATTTTGATATATAAAGAAATAATATATTTTTAATGTGATTGGTTGTGATTATTATAATCAAATAAGATTATAAAATTTAAGTGGTAATACATATATAACCAAATAGAGATTGGGTAAGAATGAACTATACAGATGGGTTAAGCTAAAAATAGACTCAAACTAGAATTTAAATCCCAGAGATTTCGGAAGAGTTTTTTTCAAAGTGTTTTGAAAAGAAATAAGTTTACCCTGATTATATTTTATATATAGAAATAATTTTCTAGGAAATTGTTATGGAATATATGGTGTGTTTGGTTTCTAGATACGATAATATTGATTATTATCATAAAATTTGTTGTTGTCTCTTGATAAAGGATGTTTATTACAGAATTAACATTGATGAACAGTGTGAAATGTTTTAAGGAAGTGAAATTATATAAGCATAAGTTATAGACGTGACTTATAAATTAAAATGAATTAAAATGAATTAAAATTAGTAAGTTTTGAATCTAAGTCCCAAAAAAAAAATTGAAATGCGATTCAAAGTATTTGAGGAAATAATAAGTAATATTATTGGGATATTTTTGATATTTTTTTTGCTTAAAACAAGAGTTGTTTGAAAATGAATTTGTTTTGGATAAAAACCAAAGTTGGTTTAAAATTTAAAGCATGACTTGAAATGTGAATGATATATATATATATATATATATATATATATATGATTTCAAAGTTGATTTGAAATGAATACCGGTGTTTGAATTCTGGGATCCCCCTTGAAATGAGGAGTATAACCTAAAAGAAAGGTAAGTTTTTAAACTTATAAGTGGGAAGTGATATTAATAAGGAATTTAAATTTGGAGTGTGAAATTTAAATTGAGAAGGTTAAACGAATCAGAAATTAACTCAGGCCAAGTTAAATAAGTCGAACTTATAACCTGGAATTAAAAATTTCAGGGTGAAATTAAAATTAACTTATGGAAGTTAAATAGGTTAAATTGTAAAAGAAAATGTATAGATTTGATAAGTGGTATGTGTAGATGTTTTCAAAATGATTTTTGAAATAAAAACGGGTTTCGTGTTCTGGAAATTTGTGATGGATGCTATTGAATGATGCTTAAATTATTTGGATGTTTATTTATTAGTATATCCTGCTATCATCTTGTATGTTATTATAATATATAAAACTGTAAAACGAATTATTTTGAATAAATTAAGAAGTGGTTTGAAAGGACATTTATTTTGGATTGAAATGATATATATCCATTTTTGAAAATTAAATAGAGATAAGACTTTGGTTTGAAACAATTTAAATGAATTTGATTTTAAGAAATAAAATTGAATTTATGGAAACAGAATTATTTTGAACTCGAGATTGAAATGTTAAAAAAATGAACTTGTCAAAGGAAGTGTTTAAAGAATCGGATTTGAAAATTTGAAGTTATAATTGGGAAATCGATTGAATTTCGAAAACTGATTTGTTTTAAAAAGATTTGAACGCTAACTCGAACCTTGAAATAAGTCCAAGTAAAAGTATTTAAATGGATTCTTCGAAATTTGGCTCGGAATTGTATTATTTTTAAATATTTGGACTGTTAAATTGAATATTGAAGGTTAATTTGGTTTAAGTGATTAAATTGATATTTTGAAAATTGAACTCAAATTAATATAAATCAAAGTGGTTAAAATTGAGAATTGAATTGAAATTAATTCAAATTGGAACTGAATTAAATTGAGATTGAAATGGGAATTGATTTGAATCATAATGGTGATCGAAGTTAATTCTAATTGAAATCGGGATTGAATCAATATGGAAATTGAAATTGATTTGAATTGGAGATTGGAAGTTGATTAGTTTGACCTTGGAACTATTTTCAAATAAATTATTTAATATAAACTGGTTAAAATCTATCTTCTTAAATATTCAAATTATTTTGGATTTTCCAAGCTATTTACTACACAAACCATTTTTTATAAAAACTCAAACTATCTTATATTAACTATTTAACTATTTTAAAACTATTCAAGCTATTTTCTGAATTCAAAATGGTCAGAGTAGAAATTGTTTACATTTAAATCAAGGATTTAAATATGAATTAGGATAAATTGAAATTATAATGCAAATGAAAATTTGAAGCAATTTTGAATTTTTTGTATATCAATGTATGTACGGTTGCCATATTTGGTCACCAAAGATTAATAACTATGGATGACTGCATCCGTAGCTGTTAGTTTCCGACCTCCAAGTAGGGGGATGCTACACTATTGGTTTGACATCTTTAAACAATTCAATATGGAACTCAAACTCTATATGTAGCGAAAGTCCGATCACCTCCTCGAATATGTCCGAATACTCCCTAGCAATAGGTAATGATGACAACTCATCATGTAGGATATCAAGTGAATATAGAAAGATGACCATCATGTCATCATCTGGTAGGCAGCCTAACACTACCGTCTACCCATCATCTACCCCTATCCTCACTAATGAATTCTCACAATCCACCATCACGATGTATCTATGAAGCCAGTTCATACTCGGAATAATACCAAACCCCGCAAAAGTCAAAACAAAGCAGTCGCAATTAAAAGAACATCCATGGCTCGATAAGAACAAACCTCGACAAACCATGCACAGGCAAGTGGAGCCTCCAACAGAATTTGTCACAATCAAAGATTAGTCAACAATTTCGGGTTCCAATTCTAACTTATCTACCAAGTCATTGGATATGAAGTAATATGAAGCCTTGGTATCAAGCAAAACACGTATGAGAACATCACAAATGGAAAGCATTTCTTGACTAATGACGCTCTTCCCTTTCTCTTTCGCCGCTGGAGCACTGGACGAAGTCGGGATAACATTGTGAGCATAATCTTTCACCATCTGCTTCTGCTTTAATGGCTCTAGATGGTCCTTTTTAATATGCTCAAGCTTGTTTTAGTTGTAGCATTCCTTTTCCTTGGGTTTGCAATCTCTACTATAATGACCCTTATCACCGCATTGGTAGCAGATCATCGTGGCTTTGCTTTTCTTTTAGCCATCTTTGCCTCGAAATTGCTTCCTATTCTCATTGTTCCACTTCTTATTGCATCCCCCAACCAATTCTTGCTTCGGCTCTTCATTAGAATTTCAGTCTTTGACTTTTAATAGAGACTCTTATTCTTTAGGGCATTCTCGAGCCTTCGTCCTAAGTAATCACTCAAGCCAATGATGAAATTCTCGTTCTTCTTTGGTGAAGTGTCTATAAAGGACATCCTATACTTTGACAAGGTGTCGAACTCAATAATGTACTCGGAGATAGACAAGTTTCCTTACTTCAGATCTGCAAACTAAGGAACAAGACTGACTTTTGAAGTGCCGGTATAAACTTTTCTTATAATCTGGCTTTAAACCAGTCCCATGTGAACTAGCCTTCGGGAGTAGCGACTCCATGGTGTTCTACTAGTTCATGGCTCACCCCTAAAGTTGTTGGGAAGCCAATTACCTTTCATAGCATCATCCAGCTCTAAGCCATCAAAAATCCTTTCGCATGTATCAAGGCAATCCTGCACTTCCATCGCCGACTTCATTCTGTGGAATGTTTTTCCACAAAGACAAGCAATGTCTCTATTCAACTTAGCAAAATCTGCTCTGGGCGCCTGCATTGGAGCACCATCATCAATATAAACATTCAGAGTGGCTACTTGAGCATTGTGCAGCATGTTCCACGTCATGGTATTGAACATTGTCTACAAGTCGGGGTTAGCAGCTCCGGTGCCAGCTCCTTCTTCAACTCCAGAGATGGAGTTCCTAGCATCATTTCTTGTTTGACGAATCATCCTTTAATTTGTAATAAGGACAATCAGTCTCTTTAAAAGGAATTATGCTCAAGTAGTACTCGTATGTGTAGAGCGACTTCATACTATAACACACAAAACACATACTTTACTATATAGTTCTGAAAACCAAAATATGAAAAAGTACGTGCTTTTATATATACACATACATACTGTAACAACTCTGGCTTTGGAGATTACCTGTTAATATTAAATTATAACGGTAGTTATAATTTAATATTTTAAATTAAAATATAATTGAAAATTTTAAATTGAAAATTTGGAATAAACAATGAATAAAGTTGAAAATTTATTTTGTTTATTTGGGTAAAAATATAGGAGTAAATATTGATTGGATAAGTATTTGGCTTAAATAAATTGAAATATTGGATAATTATTAGTTTGGAGCTAATAAATTAAATAGGTGATGTATTTCAACATTCAATTGTTGAAATAAATTTAAATTGATGGAAATAAAGTTTTAAAAACTTTATTTTGAGAATATGAATAGAGAATAATCAATTTATAATTTTATTTGGGTAAACATAACAATATTGGAAAATATTGTCAATATTAATCTTTCATGGATTTAAAAAGGAGAAATATGAAGAAAATATAAATTTGATTAATATAAGAGATGAAATATTGTTTGAAAAAAATATTTTGATGATTAGAAATAGTTAAAATGATTTATTGTAATATATTTGACAAGAAAACAATTTTATACAAACTGTTGTGTTAAAAAAAGGGTAAATGGTGTAATATTGATAAAAATAACGTTTTATTCATAAAAATAACATTTTATTGTAAAAATAAATTTTATTTTGTTCAAATAGCATTTTCATTTTCACACAAATGGTTGTATATATTTTATTTGGCTTTAAAATGAAGAAAAGTATGCATATAACAATAATATAGGTTAAAATATGTACATTCCTTTGTAATTTTCTCTAAGTATTTTAGGTTGGGCTTATATGGTAAGGTTTGAATCCAAAACCCAACATCTGGAGGCTTCCGATGAGAGAAAAACTAACATTACATTTTTTTATTTTACTTCCCCTCAAAAGCTTATACAGTAAATAGAAATAAGAAAAGCAATGGCCTCTTGAAACAAAAGTTATATTTTCAATCAATTTGCTGCGAATTCAAGAAGTAAATCAACCAAATAAAAATTAGAGAAGGTTATTTGAAGTTGTTTCTTCCTCAAAGCTTCAATCTTCTAGATACAAATCTAAGTTTTGCCCTACAAAATCACAAGGTGAGTATCAAAACTTACATTTTCTAGCTTTGATTGAGATTTCAATTTAAGAAATCTCAATTTTGTTTGTTGCGTGTTCATTTGAAAATCACTGTCAGTATATTGTGCATAACCTTTTCGTTTCTTAACCAAATTCGATGATTTTAGATGTTCTAGAAAGCTTAGATTATGAGTTACAAGTTTAGTGTTTTGACGTTTGGTTGTGTAAAATTATGCTTATTTGTTGATATCCCGAGAGAAAATTGATAGCAACAACAATTAAAGGCCCGAGAAGTATTTTAGCCATAAGTTACTCGTTTCTTATCCGATTTAGGTCAAATATTTTTTGCTGGAAACTAAATTATATGAGGAATAATTTATCTCGATGTTAAATTTTGATATTTTACCATTTGATTGACCTGAAATAGATTTTAAAATAGAAGTGTAGTTCTGTCTTTGACATAATTTTCCGAGTTTGAATTTGATATTGTTGGAGTTATATCTTTCTCATTTTTGATCATAATTTCATAATTTTTGATGTTCCAGAAATCCCAAATTATGTATTATAACTTTCATGTGTTGAGTTTTCTGTAATTTTAGGTTTAGCTATGTCAAAATTGAATTTTTCTACTGCTAACCTGAGAGCAAAATCTATATATGCTCTGTGTTTGAAGCTGAAACAAAATTAGCCATAACTTTCAAGAGTTTGATCGGAATTTGATAATTTTGAATATTCCAGAAAGAATAGATCATGTGCTACAAGTTTCATATTTTGAATTTATATAATATTGATGTTAGCTTTGTCAAAAATGTGTTTGATTGTTGCTATCCCGAGACCAAAATGACAGAGGTATTGCAATTAAGACCCCTGAACTATTTTAATCATAACCTTTTCATTTCTTATCCAAATTTGAATTGATTTTGGGTTAAATTTGAATTGAATTCATATTGAACTCAAGTTATCGGTCTTGAGTTATCTTTCTTGTTTGTCATTTTTTTCGAGCGTGGTTTTTACCAAACCATTTTTGAAGTGATTTTTTGAAATAAATGGAAATTTGAAATTATTATTATATAGTATTTTAAAATTATTTTTCTAATGTAAAATCTATTTATTTTCTATAATAAAGGAATTTCAAATATTTGTTTTATTAATCTTTTTGGGAAAAAGTTTTAGAAGCTTGTTTTCTCAGTAAACTATTTTATCTATAAAACATACATTTTTACACTATTCGAACGTATGAGAAAAAAATTAAACGATTTAGTAAAACATGTGGTATGGGACATGTGCGTTTACTATATCGGTTAATTTCAGACTTGTACGATCGAAGCTATTTGAGATTAATGATTATGAGATGTTTTTCCATTTTATAGCATATTTTGAGTTTTATAATTCCTATTTATTGGAATTATTTAATATGGCCAAGATTTGGCGAGTATTATGGTTTGAGATCTCCTATGTAGGAGTATGGTCGATGAGAACCATCATGATGTTTTATTTACTTGCCAATGATATAAGGAAAGTCTTGAGTATATGATTTCATATTTTGAGATTTATGGTTTATGAGGAACCATCACGATGTTTTCACTTGTCGAAGAGATGAGACAAGTTATGATGCCATTTATTACTAGTAGATGAGATGAGACGATTATGGTGTTTCTTTATCACTTGCCAATGAGACGAGGCGAGATATGATTTTTTTTTCGTTTTATGATGTTCCTAGTATGGCATCGACTAGCGGGTAGTAAACCGCTAAGTGCGAACTGTGTGCAATGGGACACGCGTTAACACTTTTCGGGTTCCTATCCATGAGTTTGTGACACATTCACGATGTTTACCTAGCAGAACTGCGTTGGGAGGTGTTAGCAACCTTGTCATAGGACGAACTGCTTTGCAAGGTGTTAGCGTCCTTGTTAGTGCTGACAAAATGGCTTAGAAAGGTGTCAGCGACCTTGTCGCGAGGACGAACTGCTTTGGAAGGTGTTAGCGGCCTTGTCTAAGGCTTCGGCCGTCTGAGTTTGGCACGTGCAGCATTGCTTTGGCATTGTAATCAAGGATCTGGTCAATCCGGGTTTTCTGAGTTTTTAGTTCGCCGTTTTTGGCGCATTAGTGTTAAGATTTTCTGAGTTTTGAACATGCATTGAATTCTTTATTGAGTTTGAGATTTGATGAGTATGAATTCGTATTGAGTTCCATGTGCTTTTAAGATTAAGATGTATGTGTGAGATTTAGCCATCTTGGCTTACTTATGTGTTTGAGATCTCACATTCTTATGGAATTATCTTGTGTTGCTTTCATGACTTCTATTTGTGATTGAGATGAGTTTTCTCCTTTTTAGAGTAATGGTTCATCGAACCATTTGAGTTTTGCTTGATTTTTATATGAGTTGATTTGAGTTCATTATGGGTTATCGCCGATGATATGAGGCATTGTGTTTTACTGAGTATTGAGTTTGAGTTACCTCTTTCGAGGTATTTAGTCACTTAGGTAGCATTTGTTACTTAAGTATTGAGCTATGAGTTATCTAATCCTTTTCCTCATTCAAGAAGAAGTATCACTATATCCATTCTGCTTCATATTATCGATATTGACTTATTTATGTAGCTAGACTGACCCGTGTATTTATACTCAGGTCAAACCGAGTTATTTCAGGTATCATCTATTAGGCTTAGCTTGAAGTAGATGTTGGACATTAGCTTATCTATCGCTTGAGTAGTTTATTACTTCTGCATACTCTGATGTATTTACATTTGATTCGGTGTATATGGTGTGGTTGAGTACCACCTTTATTGTATTCATATTGTATTTTACTAAACATGTATCAGTGTATATGTATATATATGATGTTGATTACTGTTCCGTGTTGTGCTTTACATTTAGTTATTGTATTTTGTTTTGATAGATCCGTTAGCCAGCTATAGTTTTGGATTAAGCATTTACTGGGTATGTCAATCCACTTTAGTTGAAAAGAAAAATTATATTGCATTTTCGACGTATTCGATAGATGTTTAAGACAAAATTATAGATGGTCGCCCTTAACCAGCCCTATTCTCCGCTTTAGTAGACGGAATTACTTGTTAATTCTCTTTGCTAAGGTTGGTCTAGGGTTGGGGCATTACAACTTGGTATCAGAGCTATGGTCAGAATAAAGTAGAATAAACACAGAACAATACGTATATCACGATACGTCGAAGTACAATACGAGTGAATCATTGTACTTTATTTGAGCTTGTTTTCGAATCGTGCTTTGACTCTAATTTGAGTTGTTGAGATGGAATATGTCTAGGAATATAAATTGTATTCCGTAGTATTCCATAATTGAGTTTGATGTTATCTTATCTTATGAATAATCTTATTTGGGATTATTCTATTCTTATTTTTGTCGATGCGAGTGAGTTCGTATCGATGAAGCTTATTGATTCCTTTGACTATTCTTGTTGTGTTCCTTTGAGAGTTGTGAATCGTATTGAGGGGATCCACAATGATTGGCTCGTTGTGAGTATTCTGAGATTTTTATTTGATGTTGCTTTTATGAGTATTTGTTTGTTACTCACAATCTTAGGATGCATTTGATTTGAGATGGATTGACTTATTTGATATTAAGTCCAATCCTTTGTTCTATAGGATCCTACTGTATATTTAGGTTTCGTAATTTGATTGGTTTATTATTTCTGTCACTTTGGAATGTTAATGATGATTACAAAGTTTTTGAATTCAATCTTGAGTATTGAGATGTTGACGACATATCTTGAATTCCAGTCAAGGTGACTTTGTTGAGTTTTGATGAGTCCGTTTGGTTTTGATATCCAATCGTGCAATCTACTGTTAAATTAACCTTATTCCTGGCTATTAGCCTTCGGCTATCCTTCCACGAGGACATCCACCAAGGAATGGGTGAGTTTCTGGATTGTTCGAGTTCGATTGAGGTTATCATTTAGTTTCTTTGAGATATCATTTTCTGATACTCAGCCAGTGTTATTCTTTGTAGCATTACTTTGTTTGAAGTAATGATTTGTTGTTTGTGCGCTTCTTCTCCTTCGAGAAGAATATCTTGCTTATCCTGTATCTTGATGATTTTTGGGAATGGCTCGTGACATCGTAAGATTGACGAACACTCTATCTCCTTCTGTTGATTTGAGAATCGAGTATTTTGGGACTCGATGCATTCTCTTAATATTCTTTGGTTTGAGTTTTGAAGCTATATAAATATGAGTTTTAAAGAGAAATTTGAGCTTTGAGATTAAAAAAAATCAAATAATATTTTGAGAATGTGTTTACATGAGTAGTATTTCTTTTATAGAAATAATTTGAGAGTGTTGGGTTGTTCATCGAATAGTTAAGAGTTCTGGTCGATACGCCTGATCAGCATTATCGATAGGAATCTCCTAAATGCTATGATGAGGCAATCAGACACGATGGTTTGTGTTTTAAAAAACTTGATATTTTGAAAATAATATTTTGAGATTATATATTAAATTTATTTTTAAATGTTGCAGCCATTGATTTTAGAGACGAGAAACAGAGTGGCGAGGCAGTTTTGATCGTTCGTTCGACTCTGCAGCCAACAGATATATCTATTTATTAGAGACTCAATGGCGAGACAATACCATTAAATTATTTGAAATTTATGAAATTGAATATGGTAATTTGGATAAGTAAATAGAATAATTCTAATTAACGGGATGTCTTAATTAGAAGAAAATATCATTTGATGCTTTGATTAATAAAATGATGTATTTAAGGTAAAAGAATATTTCGGTTTGAAAAATAAAATATTAACTGAATATATTAGTACAAGTTATTAATAATGACTTTAAAAATTTATTTTGAGGAATAATCAATAATCATCTCTTGATAATGGAAAAAACTAGTTATCTCTTCCAAAATGAGTTTTCATAATTTTATATGTCTTAGCTTTCCAAAGAAAAAGAGGATCATTTAATAAATGATTTAGCAAAATTTCGAAATTGTAGTTCAAAATTAAAATGGTTTGGGAGAATTGCAAATTTCAAATTGATTTTAAAGGGTGAAATTTCATTTAGAAAAGCGTTGTACTAAAACAGCAATAACTAGAGATTTATAACTCTAAATGAACTCAATATTCTTACAAATGTAAGAGATTTCAGAAAGCTATAAAGTTTCTTTTTATTACTTTTAAATATTTTGCTTTTTACTAAATCTAAAATGGGTTTGAATATGGATAGGCAGTTCTGCCCTATTACAAAATTCTCTAAGATTAAGTTGAAAGTAAATTTAACATAACTTTCAAACCGTAAATCCAATTTTGATGATCTTTATATTGCTGGAAAGAACAGACTGAGTAGAACAAAATTGTTATTGTAAAGTTCTTCATATTTTGTTGTTTACCGGGCCAAAGCTGGTCTTCTTTACAGCAGGTTAATTGATTTATCTCCCCTCGATAGTTAAGTGTAGCATTTCTTATTTATGAACTAATATCATCTATTTGTGTTGAGTACAGGTGAAAAGAGGATAGATGAAATATATTTTGAGCAAAAAGATTATATATATAAGTTTGTGCAAAACCGCTTTAAAATGCTAAAGGGAACGGTATGTTTTCGGATTAATTTCAAGAGTTAAATGATGATATATATTGTGTTTTCGACCTAATGGTCGATGTATATCATATAAATCATTTTTATAATATTGTATATGGACCTCCGTATAAAGGAGACTCCGCTTATTTTTATGAAAATTTCTAATACTTAGAAAATTTGAGAAGCAAATTGAATTATATATGTTACAAACTAGAGAATACCAATGGAAGAATTAGAGAATAAACCACCTTTTGGTTGATCTACCTTGTCTCTTTTGTTTCTATCTTGTATCGGTGTGGTTCCTTCCATAGTGTCATACGGAAATCATATCGATAATCTTTTTGTTGGTTAGAGTTCGGGTTAGAGTTGTGTTAAATCCCAATTCTACTCAAGGAGCTTTTAAGAAATCAATTTCATTCGAGTAATCTTTTATGTGTAGCATCTTGTTGAGTTTCTATTTCGAAGGTGAGATGCCTTCGAAATTTTATGTGTTTCTCGAAAAATTCAATGGTTTACTAGTCTCTATATTAGCGCTTTAGAAACCATATAATTAATCGATCGAGTCTTGTCTTGGTTTTCTACCATCCTATCTTGAGAGTGTGAGAATTTATTTTAAACTTGAGCTAGTCTTTCCTTCCTTTGATTGATGAAATTAACAGGTTGAATACAAACTCTTCTCTAGAAATTACGAGGACAGAATTTATTAAGGGGGAAAGTCTGTAACAACCCTGCGTTTGGAGATTACCTGTTAATATTAAATTATAACGGTAGTTATAATTTAATATTTTAAATTAAAATATAATTGAAAATTTTAAATTGTTTATTTGGAATAAACAATGAATTTTGTAAATAAAATGGGAAAAATAAAGTTGAAGATTTATTTTGTTTATTTGGGTATAAATATAGGATTAAATATTGATTGGATAAGTATTTGGCTTAAATAAATTGAAATATTGGGTAATTATTAGTCTGGAGCTAATAAATTAAATAGGTGATCTATTTCAACATTCAGTTGTTGAAGTAAATTTAAATGGATGGAAATAAAGTTTTAAAAAATTATTTTGAGAATTTCAGTAGAGAATAATCAATTTATAATTTTATTTGGGTAAACATAACAATATTGTCAATATTAATCTTTTATGGATTTAAAAAAGAGAAATATGAAGAAAATATAAATTTGATTAATATAAGAGATGAAATATTGTTTGAAAATAATATTTTGATGATTAGAAATAGTTAAAATGATTTATTGTAATATATCTGACAAGAAAACAATTTTTATACAAATTGTTGTGTTAAAAAAAGGGTAAATGGTGTAATATTAATAAAAATAACGTTTTATTCATAAAAATAACATTTTATTATTAAAATAAATTTTAGTTTGTTCAAATAGAAATTTCATTTTAACACAAATGGTTGTATACATTTTATTTGGCTTTAAAATGAAGAAAAGTGTGCATACAGTAATAATATAGGTTAAAATATGTACATTCCTTTGTAATTTTCTCTAAGTATTTTAGGTTGGGCTTATATGGTAAGGTTTAAATCCAAAACCCATCATCTGGAGGCTTCTGATGAGAGAAAAACTAACAGTACATTTTTTTTCCTTTTACTTCTTCTTCTCAAAAGCTTATACAGTAAATAGAAATAAGAAAAGCAATGGCCTCCTCAAACAAAAGTTACATTTTCAATCAATTTGCTGCAAATTCAAGAAGTAAAATCAACCAAATAAAGATTAGAGAGGGTTATTTGAAGTTGTTTCTTCCTTAAAGCTTCAATCTTATAGCCACAAATCCTTTCCCTATAAATCACAAGGTGAGTATCAAAACTCACATTTTCTAGCTTTGATTGAGATTTCAATTTAAGAAATCTCAATTTTGTTTGTTGCATGTTCATTTGTAAATCGATGTCAGTATATTATGCATAACTTTTTCATTTCTTAACCAAATTTAAGGATTTTAGATGTTTTGGAAAGATTAGATTATGAGCTACAAGTTTCACGTTTTGAGTTTTCCAAAATTTTGATGTTTGATTGTGTAAAATTATGCTTGTTTGTTGCTATCCCGAGAGAAAATTGACAGCACTAACAATTAAAGGCCTGAGAAGTATTTTAGCCATAAGTTACTCGTTTCTTATCCGATTTAGGCCAATTTTTTTTTGTTGGAAACTAGTTTCAATATGGAATAATTTCTCTTCAGGTTAAATTTTGATAGTTTATCATTTGATTAACTTGAAACAGATTTTAGAATAGAAGTATAGTTCTGTCTTTGACATAATTCCCTAAGTTTGAATTTGATATTGTTTGAGCTATATCTTTCTCGTTTTTGATCATAATTTGATATTTTTGGATGTTTCGGAAATTCCAAGTTATGTACTACAACTTTCATATATTGAGTTTTCTGTAATTTTGGGGTTAGCTATGTCGAAATTGAATTTTTCTACTGCTAACCCGAGAGCAAAATGTATATATGCTCTGTGTTTGAAGCTGAAACAAAATTAGCCATCACTTTCTAGATTTTGATCGGAATTTGATAATTTAGGATGTTACGGAAAGCACAAATCATGTGCTACAAGTTTCATGTTTTGAGTTTTATTAAATATTAATGTTAGTTTTGTCAAAAATGTGTTTGATTGTTGCTATCCCGAGACCAAAATGACAGAGGTATTGCGATTAAGACCCCTGAACTATTTTTATCATAACATCTTCATTTCTTATCCAAATTCAATAATCTTAGATGTTCCGAAAAGCTTAAACTTTATAGTAACAGTTTTATCGTTTGTGTTTCTTTAAATTTTGATGTTTGCTTTGTCAAAACTGTGTGTGTTTATCGCTGTTCCGAGAGCAAAATGACAGCAATAATAATTATTGACCTAAGGAGTCTATTAGCTTATGTTTGGTCTCATTCTCATTCGATTTTGATGATTGTTTTTGAGATGTTTTGAGAGCTATTATTCCTATCAATAGGCTAGCTATATTTGGAGAATTCGAAATTCAAATCTGAATAGACTTTGAATTGATTTTGGGTTAAATTTGAATTGAATTCGTATTGAATTCAAGTTATCGGTCTTGAGTTATTTTTCTTGTTTGTCATTGTTTTCGAGCACGGTGTTCACTAAACCATTTTTGAAGTGATTTTTTGAAATAAATGTAAATTTCAAATTATTATTATATAGTATTTTAAAATTATTTTTCTAATATAAAATCTATTTATTTTCTATAATAAAGGAATTTCAAATATTTTCTTTATTAATCTTTTTAGGAAAAAGTCTTAGAAGCTTGTTTTCTCTAGTAAACTATTATATATATAAAACATACACTTTTACACTATTTGAAAGTATGAGAAAGAAAATTAAACGATTTAGTAAAACATATGGTATGTGACACGTGCGTTTATTATTTCGGTTAATTCCGGACTTGTGCGATCGAAGCTATTTGAGATTAATGATTCTAAGATGTTTTACCATTTTATGGTATATTTTGAGTTTTATAATTCCTATTTATTGGAATTATTTAAGATGACCAAGATTTGTCAAGTATTATGGTTTGAGATCTCCTATGTAGGAGTATGGTCGATGAGAATCATCACGATGTTTTATTTACTTGCCAATGATATAAGGCAAGCCTTGAGTATATGATTTCATATTTTGAGATTTATGGTTTTTGAGGAACCATTATGATGTTTTCACTTTTCGAGGAGATGAGACAAGTTACGATCCCATTTAATACTTGTAGATGAGATGAGACGAGTATGGTGTCTTTTTATCACTTGCCAATGAGACGAGGTGAGATATGATTTTTTGTTTGAGTTTTATGATGTTCCTAGTGTGGCATCGACTAAGGCTTGTAAACCGCTAAGTGTGAATTGTGTGGTATGGGACACACGTTAACACTTTTCGGGTTCCTATCCGTGAGTTTGTGACACATTCGTTTACCTAGCGGAACTGCTTTGGTAGGTGTTAACTACCTTGTCAATAGGACGGACTGCTTTGGGAGGTGTTAGCGACCTTGTTAGGGCTGACAAAACGACTTGAAAAGGTATCAGCGACCTTGTCGTGAGGACGAACTACTTTGGAAGGTGTTAGCGATCTTGTCTAAGTCTTCGGCCGTTTAAGTTTGGCACGGGCAGCATGTTTTCGGCATTGTAATCAAGGATCTGGCCAATATGGGTTTTCTGAGTTTTGAGTTCGCCGTTTTGGAGCATTAGTGTTAATATTTTCTGAGTTTTGAACACGCATTGAATTCTTTATTGTGTTTGAGATTTGATGAGTCTGAATTCGTATCGAGTTCCATGAGCTTTTAAGATTGAGATGCATGTGTGAGATTTAGCCGTCTTGGCTTACTTATGAGTTTTAGATCTCACATTCTCATGGAGTTATCTTATGTCGCTTTCATGACTTCTATTTGTGATTGAGATGAGTTTTCTCCTTTTTGGAGTAATGGTTCATCGAACCATTTGAGTTTTGCTTGATTTTTATATGAGTTGATTTGAGTTCATTATGGGTTATCGCCGATGATATGAGGCACTTGTGTTTTATTGAGTATTGAGTTTGAGTTACCTCTTTCAAGGTATTTGGTCACTTAGGTAGCGTTTGTTATTTAAGTATTGAGCTATGAGTTATCTAATCATTTTCCTCATTCAAGAAGAAGTATCACTATATCCATTCTGCTTCGTATTTATACTCGGGCCAGACCGAGATATTTCAGGTATCATCTATTGGCCTTAGCTTGAAGTTGATGTTGGATATTAGCTTATCTATCACTTGAGTAGTTTATTGCTTCCATATACTCTGATGTAATTACATTTGATTCGATGTATATGGTGTGGTTGAGTACCACCTTTATTGTATTCATATTGTATTGTACTAAACATGAATCAGTGTATATGTGTATATATGATGCTGATTACTGTTCTATGATGTGCTTTAAATTTAGTTATTGTATTTTGTTCTGATAGATCCGTTAGCCACTTGTAGTTTTGGATTAAGCATTTACTGGGTATGTCGATCCACTTTAGTTGAAAAGAAAAATTATATTGCATTTATCGACGTATTCGGTAGATGTTTAAGACAAAATTATAGATGGTCGCCCTTAACCAGCCCTATTCTCCGCTTTAGTAGATGGAATTACTTGTTAATTCTCTTTGCTAAGGTGGGTCCTGGGGTGGGGCGTTACACACACACACACTCTCGATCCAAGCTAGGGTGAGAACTCCTATTCTAACTCTACTGAATCACGGTATCCCATAGGTTAAACTATGCAACCTCGCTCTGATACCAAATGTGACGACCGCCCGACACTACTGGCACCCAATATACATGTATAGTGCAGTGCAACGATTCTCGGTTAATGTAGGATGATAGTTAAGGCTGTAGTAAAGCAAATCAATCAGCATGGAACATATCGTATATCTTATAGTGCACTGAATAAAATATGATACTAAATATCTAAGATATAAAATATGTAGGACGGTAATAACTTGATGAATTACAGAAACCGGAATACTCAGATACATACAACATACTGCATAAGTGATAGGATTATACATCAAATAATAACTCTTAAGCAAACTGCCCCTAGAAAATAAAGGCACTAGAAAAATCTATAATGCTAGGCAGTGGAATGGCATATCATAATATGTAAATGTAGTCATACAACAGTATGACCTCCTACCATCCTCTATCCAGCTCTACGTTCTCATCAGACCTGATATCCCTAATCTACTCATTTAAGAGTACCTAGAATAATAAGAAGCAAAGCATAAAATCTCGAGTTAGACAACAGTCTGGTGTTAGCAGTAGAAAATCTCAAATATTATATAATCAATATATAAGGACATATGGTATGGAAAATCATACCTGACATGTCCCTACATCAATAGAGTTAGCATATAACATAAAATACATGCTACTCTACATTGTTGTCATCATGGTGTACCATACATCAAAGTACCAAGGAGTGTCTAAGTATCTACAATAATAACATCTACATCATTTGACATTCCAAAGGTGATAAGAAGCCAAAGTAAGCATAGATCAATCATCCATCCTCATATTCACTCACTTCGTGTGTTAGATAATTGATAACTAGCCTAAGCCATTAGGCTCGAGGACTTGGCTAGTCATTACAATAATCAATGTCCTAATTTCTCGGTACTATAATATATTCCATTCAGTAGGCTAGGAACTAGACTAACCGTCACGTTAGTCTGGGGTAATAAAACCTCTCATATGAATATAAGGAGCCATCATGCTGAATGAACCGATGCGCTGTAGAAGCCATCATGCCCCCAAGTGTGTACCTTGCTTTACGAGTATATTGGAAACCTCTAAGTATCAAAAATCCCTTCGCACATGTCATTCATGACAGAGTGCATCCTGAAACTGATCTTTAGGTCATCACACCACTGATGTTTGAACTCATCGAAGTCACTAGTAGTAGAATATCATCATTTATTCCCTAATCATCCTCCAATGGTTCCTTCATTCCGACTAGTCACCCATTATGCATCTCGAAGTACAAATGTCTATCATCGAAGCCATCACTTCTCATTATGGAATCATATCATCGAATCGTGCATTATCGTCATTGAAAATCATCACTGAACCTTATGATTCAGTACCGACCCTACCCTTTTCCCGAAGAAGCACTTAGGATTCGAAGTAGATATAAATGTGAAGGCTAAAAGCACAAGTTCTGGGGACTCAAAGCAAGCATGTGGAGGATTCAAAGCTGCCTTACTAATCTCCACCACTGATCCATCACCACCGAATCATGAAGCTCGATCCATCACCACCGATTCATTCTATCATTGACCCACACTTCAATGCAACAAAACCATGCTTCGGCATATGAACCTTCCATCATCGAACAATCACCATCACTGATCGGTACCTCATGGATCAGTACCAACCCATGGCTATTGATATATACCTTAGCCAAATTTCTCCTTCTTCTGCACCATCGGCCTTTGCTCCTAAGCAAACACTCGTGACTTGAAGCAACACACCATAAAACTCAAATCACAGCTCACGAACGATCCTATATTCATGATTTTCCCTCGTCTTCCCATGCGATCCATCAGTGCACACTAGAGACCAGAAGCATTTTATCATATAACTCAAAGCGATCTATCCCATGACACGAGCACGCCTCGAAGCAATCTTCCACCGATCCATGGTCTTCGTATTACCACTGATCCATCTTCAATTGGTCATAACTCGAGAAAACGAACTCTAAATGACTTGAAACTCAAAATTTAGCTCTAGGGTGTCCTTCTTGATCTACCCTATGGATCAAATGTCATTTAAACAAATCGACCTTTATGGGCCTCCACCGATAAATAGCTTATTCCTATAACTAAATTGCCATTCAATCGGCGTTTTCAACCATTCAATCAATAAAAACATTCAAGAATACATTACGTATAATATATCCTAATAAGCATACATCCATACATATTAAGTTAAATCCAAAATCTAAACAAGAGAATCCAAAAGAATAAGGATATCCACAGGAATACGAATTTCACAAATATTTTCCAAATCGTTTGAAATTTACATATGTGATTAAAGAGGGTTTAAAACATATTTTAGAGTTTAAAAATAATTTTAAAACATCGCTTTAAGGTGTATAATGACTAATTAGTAAGTGAGAGGTCCTAAACACTCACCTAAATCCAATGTAATCAAAAATGCACGGAATCCAAGATGAATAGAAGCTCCAAGCGATCCCAACAAAAAATCTTATATGCAAGTGCTAATTGCACTAGTCTCCTTCTAATGACAAGATTTGGCTGATTAATATAGGGTTTAGAGTGACTTTTTGGCTTAGGAGTGGTTAATGGAGGCTTCTCTTTATTTTCAAAAGGTGTATAATGATGGAGATAAGTTCCATCAATCCCATCATGATGCTAATTCTGAAATGGGGTTTGGACCTAACCATTTACTCATTAATACCCATTAAGCTATTCAAAATCAAGGGAAAATTTAAACGGCCATATCTCTCTAATGGTAGGTCTAGTTTCCTTTTATGACCAATATATGGAAAGAAAAACCATCATCCTAATCTAATGGAAGTGGTTTCAAACTCAAATTCAGTTTCTATCAAAAGTTATAGGCCGTACAAAATTTTCATGGTCATATCATCTGATAAGAATTCTAAGGATGGAAACTGTCTCTAGTAGTCATTTTCCAAAGTTATAGGATCATACGACCCTAAATAAAAATAATACCCTAAATAAAATAATATTCATATTCTACGATCCTTTGATACATAGAATATGGGTCTTTACACCATGCCAGGATTTAACTATAATTAAAATGGATCGTTCATATTAAAGATGAACGGTATTCTTACGTCTAGAGAACCGTGTAATATTGTCAAATTGATATTTTATGTTCGACCTTCATTATATTAACCAATAAAAAACTATCGAGTAAATCATCCCATAGTTATCTAGTAACTATCAGTAGGAATACCTTAGTTCCTCTACCAGTCATGTGCAGGGCCGGCCCAATGAACTGGGTTACCCTAGGCCAATTATAAGCCGATATGGAAAATTGGAAAGGATGAGATAAAACAACTACAGTTTAAATATTAATGAGATTGAACCTGCACCATTCCATCATAGTTGCAACCGCTAGACCACTCAGCCAAACAATCTTATTGACAATTTTCATAGTACTAATTTTTTTAAAACTTGAAACATAATTAACCTTTTTTTATGTTGCCCCATCAAGGGGGTTGCCCAATTCAAAAGTCTTATGGGCCTTGGCCTTGGGCCGGGCCTGGTCATGAATAATACACTATCCGACATATGGAGAGAGTTACGTACTCTAGTCTCAACAGATGCATCGATATCAAGTCTCGATGCATCTTGACTACGAATATATAAAATGATGTGTTTATTATATTATGATAAAATACTCATTACAACTATTTGTAATTACTATCACAAACACATCATTTACGGTAATCAATTATAACATATTATAACAAGCATATAACAGAAAGAGAATACCATTTATTACTAACGAGAATTGATTACAGAGTTAATAATTTACAATAAATTATAGAATTGCCTCTAGGACGTGCCCTTAACCCTATCGGTTTCAAGACGTATCACCTTTTTGGATAGGGAATTTCTTTCTCTCAAAATTAATAGCAGAAATGTAGACTTGGATGAGATCTAAGAAACTTTAGTAAAAATAGAGTATTTGGATAATTCAACATCCATTGAAAAAATGAAACCTATTAGAAGGTCCAGTAGGGAATCTTATACACCAGAGAGATACTATGGTTTCTTGTTGATGGCGAGAACATGGATTACGTCATTCATGATGACGACTACCTCCTGTAGCAACATGCCTTAGAGAGTAAATACTTTGCCTTTTGGATTGATGCTATGAAATCCAAATTGGATCCGATGTATAAAAACAAAGTATGGACACTGGAGAATGTACCCAAAAGGGTGAAATCCATTGGCTGCAAGTGGAAAAAGGTTTCTATTAAATTCAACTTGTAGATTATGACGAAACGTTTTCACTAGTCATCATGCTTAAACTTATTTGAATACTAGCTGTTGTTGTCGCTTATGATGACCAAGAAATATGGACATTAAATTAGCATTCTAAGAAGTTATATAGAAGAGACTGTTTATAAGTCATAGCCAGAGGGTTTCAAGGTCGTTGGGAGCAACATAAGGCATGTAACTCTTAAGATTGATTTACGGTCTTAATCAAGTATCTAGCAGTTAGAAAAAAAAATGCTTTTATAAATTAATCAAATGGATTGGTTTCAGTTAGAATATATAAGAAGCATGGATTTATAAGAAAGAGAAGAATAGTATTGTAACGTTTCTAGTATTATAAGTTGACAACTTTCTAGTGATTGGTAATGATATACCAATGTTACAATTAGCGAAATATTGGTTGTCTAATTATTTCTTGATGGAGGATTATGAGAGATATCCTAAATACTTAGTATAATGATCTATAGATATAGATCTAAGTGGATATTGGGAAAGTGCCAATCTATGTACATGGATATTGTACTAAGATGATCTAGTATGGAAAATTCCAAGCAAGGAAATATTCCAATATGGCATGGAATCATTCTTTCTAAAATAGACTTCCCATCTATGGATGAGGAAAGGCAATGCATGAGTTGGATTCCTTATGCTTTGGCAATATGATCTATCATGTACAATATGTTATGTACAAAGATCGGGTGTTGCTTTTGCACTAGGTGCGGTTGGTCGATATCAATCGAATTTGGGAGATCATTAAATGACAGTTAAGGTCATCCTTAAGTATTTAAGAAATATAAAGAATTTTTTATCATTTATGAAAAAAATGAACTCCTTATAAAGGCGTATTCAGATTCATACTTTCAAAGCGATGTTGATGATCGTAAATAAGTATCGAAGTTTTTGTTTATCCTCAATGGAAGGGACTGATGTGTGTAGGATCTAGATTAACCCTAGAGGGGAGTGAATAGGGTTATAGAAAATTTTCTCGATTTAAACACAGAAACAAACTGCAGAAATAAATATGTTGAAAAGTAAATCACACACAAAATTTACCCAGCTTCGGCAACCCCTGCCTACTGCTGCATTCCCAGATTTTTATTAGAATTAAACAGTATCCCGCTTACAAACACTCTACTAGACTTGCAAACCCTTGCTCCCGCTCACAAACACTCTCATAGACTCGCACACCCTGCTCCGCCTATAGAGTTTCGCAAACTCGCAAACTCTGCTCCCGCCTATAGAGTTTTGCAAACTCGCACACCCTGCTCACTGAACTAATTCTAACTAGACAATCTGACACTACCTACAACCTAGGTGGTGATTTACCAATTCTTTGATTTACGAATTCTGACTTGGTTAACACATGCTCTTGACATGGCTTCGGCCATCTTTGTGTTTATCCCTATCTTCGTCTCTGGCCATCTTCACTGGTCTCCACTTGAACATTGCATTGTTGTTCACTGTTTACATCACTGGACTTGATATCATTGATATGCATTTCTTTATTTCTTATGGCTTCACTGTTGCACTCGAGTGGTTTCAAACATGCGAGTTGTTCACCATGTTGAATACAGTTTTCATTCACTTGAGTCTGCCTTGTTGAGTTCCTGTAGTTGCATTCATGTCATGTAGTTGCACACTTTGACTTCACTGAGTCTCTAGATGGTGCATTGCCACTGTGTTGCATTGTTATCGATACATGGTTGTTCTGTGCTTTGATATTGTGACACTATTGCTTCAACTTGTCACTTGAAATTGTTGACTGATGTTCACTTCACTGTTGACTTGAGTATTTGGTTCCTTACTTTTCATTGTTGCTTGGATATTGAACTTGAGATGTTTCAGTTTGCTTGTGCTCTGCATTGACATTATTGCTACCTGGTCGACATTTGATGTTTGTAGCTTGTGATGTTTGGTATTGCATTTGATCTGGATATTGTGATATTGCTTCATTATGTTGTATACATGTCCACTGCAATATCCATTTGTAGTTGTATTCACTTCATGTTTGCCTACATGTTGTGGTTTGGACATTTGCACTTGTACACTCCATACTTGGTCGTGTTGTAGTCTTCAAGCATGTTTCTGTTGTTGCTCTGACTTGAACTGTCCACTGCATTTACTTAGTTGTTGACACTGTGTTATTTGGATTGCTGAATTTTGCTGCAATCTTCATTGAGCTTGTACACCATGTTGCATGCATTGAGTAACTGGTTTTGGTCGAGACTTGATTCTTTGTTGGCACTGGCTGTTTTCTTTGTGGTCTTCTCATTCATATTGATGAATTTTCACTTGAATTGAATCCAGTTTCAAAAACTCGGGTTTGACCTTGTGCTCGTGTCGTGATTTTAAATATATTGCACGTGAGTTGAACCCGACTTTTCATTTGGGTTTGACCTATGCTCACCTGTCCCTGTAGCATTATCAAGTGTATATCGATGTGCACGGCCTTATGGCATGTACAGTGATACACTGTGCATATCACATTGTTCGTGTATAATGAATTCAAATGTAAATGATGATGAACAACCCAAATAACTGAGGCAAATCATATTTTCAAAAATCATATTTTATTTTATATTGCAAAAATATTTCTTTTTCAATTTTACTGCGGTAGTGAATATTTTTGCAGATTGCTCAGATGCTGGATTCAAACTGGAATGCAGTTGAAGACAAAATACGAGTGTGAGTGATATGTAGTGAGGAAATTATGTAAACCGAATTGTGATGTAATTGTGATGTAATCAAAAATGTATATGTATAGTGAGAGCTTGAATTTGTACTATTCAAGATTGTAATAAATATTTGTTTGAATAAAATTTCTGTTTGAATTCAAATTCTGTGTGACTTGTTCTGTTTGAATTCAAATTCTGTGTAGTTTATTTTATTCAACAAATATTTATTTAATCTATGAAAAACAAAATAGTACATTACCAAATACATTTAAATGAATACATATGTTTATTATCATCAAACAAAAACATATAAGCGCACATTCATACAATCTCCCCCTTTTGATGATAACAAACATATATTTAAGATTTTGACCGTGTTAAATGTATTTGATCAATGATATACTCTAATTGCTCCCCCTATTTAAATGCTTCCTCTCTACATGATGCTCCCCTACATATATGCATACAATAGAAATATATAAATGAGCCTATATATGCAAATGGAAAATTATTTGACCTTTGTTTGATTCTATTTGAAAAAATCTTAACTTTTCTCTCCCCCTTTTGTTATCAGCAAAAGAATAATAATGTTAGAGAAAAGTAGAGATTAAGTGATCAAAATTAATCCAACATTAAACTCAGATTGAATATAAATATTAAATTTCAATAAAAATCAAACAAAAATCATAACTACCCTTGTTAGGCGCATATTCCACTTTTAGAAATAATGGAAATGATGTTCTAATATAAAATCATACAATTGTATCAACTTGTGGTACATTTATATCAGGAATTTGAATATCTACTAATCATGCATAACCGTTAGGACTTTTAAATGAGATTAGTAGTATTCCAATTTAATTTTAAAAATGAAATCAAGTATCTTCTAACCATGCATGACCGTGAGGACTTTTCAATGGGATTAGAATCAACTTGTCTATTTAATCAATTAATTTTGATATGCGTTCCATACATGCATAACCGTAAGGACTTTTAAATGAGCATGGAAGCACATAATCAAAAATCCAAGTAATTCACTCATGCATAACCGTGAGGGCTTTTAAATGAGAGTGAATACTTTGGATATTTATTTATTTTTACAAAAAAAATGTGACATGAAAAACAAGTGATTCCTGATTATAGTACCACATATCGACAAACTGTATTTAATATTTGATAAACAATGGTCGATAGCAATATGATAGATATAGAAATGGTCATGGAATCTTTACCCAACAAAAAGTTTTATAACTCTTGTTTGAATTCCTAAAGAAATTTTCCAAATATACTCTTTTGAGTAATGTATGTTAAATATCAACACTTATCACCTTTTCAATCACTATTTATCTTTTTGATAACTAGTAGGGAGTCGGTAGTCAAAATTGTCATTTAAAATCAAATAAAAATGACTAATCTGAAAGTATGGTCAAAAATGATTTTCTCGAGGGGGTTATATGAGAAAAATTTCTGCTATTTGAAAGTTATTTGCAATGAAAGATATGCAGATATTTTCTTCGAAAAAACGATGCAGTAACTAAATGTTTCACCATAAATCACGTTCAACTGGTAGGTTTTCTATCAACTAGATAACCAGTATGAACTGCATCTGAATTTCTCTTTCACTCCAAAACATCACTAATTTGATAATCAAGACCATGAGAATGTATCAAAAATTTCAAACTCAATTTTAAAAACAATTTAAATGACATTCTTTGAATTTGAATTGAAGCTATGTAAACAATCAGAAACTGAGAATATAGAGTTAGCCGAATTATGACCAAATGTATCCACCAAAACACAATGTTTAATCCAAACAAATATGTATGAAGTAATTCGAAGAATAGTGATTTTTGCATAAATGTAATTGGCCAACTATGTCGAACAAGTCAGAATAAAAAAATCATCTCTTTACAACATCTCAATATTGGCTGATTTCATTCAGAATATGGTGTAGATTATCACAATTAATTTATCGATCAAATAAATATACCTTTACCTGTTTTACCTTTACGATAATTTTTCATGATTGCCCATTGTGATTCTGTCACTTTTGTACTAGGCTAAGGAACTTTGCTTTGTTGCCCGTTGTGTTTCTGGAGCAGCCAAAATCCAGAGAACACCGTTGTTGTTCCTTAACCTGCTACTATACTTACACGATGAAAGATTTTTGTGACCTATTTATAGGTCCATGATTGTTAGTGGCAGAAGCATTATGAATAAACAAACCCTTTGGAACCCAAACTTGTTTAGTCCTTTTATTCTTGTTCCAATAGACATGAAATTTGTTTGTAGAATTCTTAGGAACCCAAACTTGTATAAATTTTGTGTTCTTGTTCCTATGACTACAATTTTCAACACGATGTCCAATTATTTCACATCTATCAAAGACACTCTTACTTATTGCATTATCCTCAACTTGTGTTTTCCCAAAACCTAGTCCTTTTCTGTTGTTAGCAAAAATTTGATTTCCCAATAGCATGTTAAAAGATTTTTCACCTCTTGAAAAGTTATTCAAAGATTTCTCAAGATTTTGGACTTTGCTTTTTAGTGTTGTGTTTTCAGTGACAAGTGAGGTGCACCTATTTATAAAATCCTTTTTCCTAGTGTCAATGATTTCCTTAAGACTCAAGTTTTCTTTTTCAAGATTCTCAAAGCTATTCTTAATGTCAATTCTGAATCTAAAATTTTACATTTTTTACATTCTAGGTTTTGAATATTTTCAAGTTCAGTTTCTAACCTAAAATTTTTACGAGCAAGTTCCTATCAGATTTCAGTTTTTCAATTTTAGATTCAAGAGCATCAACTACTTTAGTAAGATCAAGACACATAAAAACAAGATCTTTATAAGAATAATCACCTGCCTCACTAGATTCCTCCGAGCTTGCTTTTGAATCTAATTTTGCCATAAAACACAAGTTAGCCTCCTATGAGCTACTATTCGAAACTTCCTCTCCTTCTTCATCATCCCAAGTTGCTGCAAAGGCCTTTTTCTTCTTTTTCTTTCCTTGGTTGTATTTGAGAAGTGGGCATTCTTGTTTGAAGTGGCCAGGCTTGTTGTAATTATAACACGTCAGTTCATTATCGGAATTGTCAGAATCTTTTGACCTATTTCCCTTTGTTTTCTTCTTGCGTGGCTTGAATCTTGACCATTTTCAAAGATTATTGACAGCCATTGCAAGCTCTTCAATTGGATCTTCTTCTGTATCGCTTTCTTCTTTGCTCTTTAAGGCAATCGTCTTCTTCTTTGGTTCGGAGTTGTTGCGTTCCTCCTTTGCTTTTAGCTCAAGCTCATATGTCATCAAGTTACCAATCAACTCCTCCATGCTTAGTTTACTCAAATCTTTCGATTCTTGTATTGCCGTGACTTTTGCCTCAAAGTTCATCGGTAAAACTCGTAGTATCTTCCGCACAAGCTCTACCTCAGTGAAGACCTTCCCAAGCGCTCTAGCATTGTACAGCAAAGTTGAAAAACGTCCGAACATGTCCTTTATGCTCTCGCCTTTGTCCATCACAAAGTTCTCGTATTCATTGCTGAATAGGGCTAGACGAGATTCCTTGACTTGAGAAGTTCCTTCATGTGTCACCTCCAAAGTATGCCAAATTTCCTGTGCTGTTTTACAATGAGAAATTCTATTAAATTCATTCTTATTGAGAGCACAGATCAAAGCATTCATGGCTTTAGCATTTGTAGTTTTTAATCTCTTATCATTAGCATCCCACCTATCCTTAGGTTTAGGAATCTCAGTATCACCAACGGTTATAGTGGGAGATTTATAGCCAGTTTCAATAATATCCCAAACATCATAATCAACAGAACTAAGATAAATGCCCATCCTAACCTTCCAATAAGCATAATCACTCCCATTAAACATGGGTGGCCTAACAATAGATTGCCCTCCAGAAAAAGCATTATTTGATGAATTCATGACTCTAGAGTTAAAGAAAAAATTATCTTGCTCTGATACCACTTGTAGGATCTAGATTAACCCTAGAGGGGGGTTGAATAGGGTTATAGCAAATTTTCTCGATTTAAACACAGAAACAAACTGCAGAAATAAATATGCTGAAAAGTAAATCACACACAAAATTTACCGAGCTTCGGCAACCCTTGCCTACTGCTGCATTCCCAGATTTCTATTAGAATTAAACAGTATCCCGCTTACAAACACTCTACAAGACTCGCAAGCCCTTGCTCCCGCTCACAAACACTCTCATAGACTCGCATACCCTGCTCCGCCTATAGAGTTTCGCAAACTCGCAAACTCTGCTCCCACCTATACAGTTTTGCAAACTCACACACCCGGCTCACTGAACTAATTCTAACTAGACAATCTGACACTACCTACAACCTAGGTGGTGATTTACCAATTCTTTGACTTGAAAAAAAAACAGACTTCAAAAATAAAAGCAGGAGCAAAAATTAAAATACAACTTTGAATCCATAATTTTTGCTCAAATTAAAAATTAAAAGATCCCCTTTAATAAATCCCTAAATAAAATAACTAAAGCCTCTTTAATAAGAATAAAGGCCGGCCCTTTAAACCCGATCCTTTGTTCTTCCTTCTGAAACAATTGCGGCCGACGTTGTATTCTTTGTTCGTTTTGAAATTAGGGCTTCGGCTCGCGATCCAAATTTGGGGCTTTGACTGGTTCGTGATGCTCTTGCTTGCGCTCGTTCTCCGATGATCGATTCTAGTTTGTGTTGCTCCTCTGTTGATCGATTCTCGTTGCTTGGCTCGCTCGTTCTCTGATGATCGAGTTCGTTGTTGATTCGTTATGTAATTTTTCTGTTTGTGCTATTGTGATTTTCGTACTCAAACTCGATGCCTATGATGATGATTGGGGTTTGGTATTTATATGAATTCGAATACACTTGATTTGTTCATATTTACTTGCGCGACTTCATCACTTTCCTAATGCTTCAATTGCTTGATGCGCACGGCTTTCCTGATATAATTTCAACTTGTTACTCACGGCTTTGATTTTCGAAAGTTTGATTTATCTTTGGTTCATACGGCAGAAACTTTCCCTTTTTAATTTTCTTTGACTTTTTCAAAGATACGAATTTGAGTTGAATTCTGACTTAGTTAACACATGCTCTTGACATGTCTTCGGCCATCTTTGTGTTTATCCCTATCTTCGTCTCTGGCCATCTTCACTGGTCTCCACTTGAACATTGCATTGTTGTTCACTGTTTACATCACTGGACTTGATATCATTAATATGCATTTCTTTATTTCTTATGGCTTCACCGTTGCACTCCAGTGGTTTCAAACATGTGAGTTGTTCACCATGTTGCATACAGTTTTCATTCACTTGAGTCTGCCTTGTTGAGTTCCTGTAGTTGCATTCATGTCATGTAGTTGCACACTTTGACTTCACTGAGTCTCTAGATGGTGCATTGCCACTGTGTTGCATTGTTATCGATACATGGTTGTTCTGTGCTTTGATATTGTGACACTATTGCTTCAACTTGTCACTTGAAATTGTTGACCGATGTTCACTTCACTGTTAACTTGAGTATTTGGTTCCTTACTTTTCATTGTTGCTTGGATATTGAACTTGAGATGTTTCAGTTTGCTTGTGCTCTGCATTGACATTATTGCTACCTGGTCGACATTTGATGTTTGTAGCTTGTGATGTTTGGTATTGCATTTGATCTGGATATTGTGATATTGCTTCATTATGTTTTATACATGTCCACTGCAGTATCCATTTGTAGTTGTATTCACTTCATGTTTGCCTACATGTTGTGGTTTGGACATTTGCACTTGTACACTCCATACTTGGTCGTGCTGTAGTCTTCAAGCATGTTTCTGTTGTTGCTCTGACTTGAACTGTCCACTGCATTTACTTGGTTGTTGACACTGTGTTATTTGGATTGCTGAATTTTGCTACAATCTTCATTGAGCTTGTACACCATGTTGCATGCATTGAGTAACTGGTTTTGATCGAGACTTGATTCTTTGTGGGCACTGGCTATTTTCTTTGTGGTCTTCTCATTCATGTTGATTTTTGAATTTTCACTTGAGTTGAATCCAGTTTCAAAAACTCGGGTTTGACCTTGTGCTCGTGTCGTGATTTTAAATATATTGCACGTGAGTTGAACCCGGCTTTTCATTTGGGTTTGACCTGTGCTCACCTATCCCTGTAGCATTATCAAGTGTATATCGATGTGCACAGCCTTGTGGCATGTACAGTGATACACTGTGCATGTCACATTGTTCGTGTATAATGAATTCAAAAGTGAATGATGACGAACAACCCAAATAACTGAGGCAAATCATATTTTCAAAAATCATATTTTATTCTATATTGCAAAAATAGTTCTTTTTCAATTTTACTGCGTTAGTGAATATTTTTGCAGATTGCTCAGATGCTGGATTCAAACTGGAATGTAGTTGAAGACAAAATACGAGTGTGAGTGATATGTAGTGAGGAAATTATGTAAACGGAATTGTGATGTAATTGTGATGTAATCAAAAATTTATATGTATAGTGAGAGCTTGAATTTGTACTATTCAAGATTGTAATAAATATTTGTTTGAGTAAAATTTCTGTTTGAATTCAAATTCTGTGTGACTTGTTCTGTTTGAATTCAAATTCTGTGTAATTTATTTTATTCAACAAATATTTATTTAATCTATGAAAAACAAAATAGTACATTACCAAATACATTTAAATGAATATATATGTTTATTATCATCAAACAAAAACATATAAGCGCATATTCATACGATGTGCACGTAAAAGTGTATATTTTTACTTCTATATTTAATCTTCTTTTATTAAATAAATGAGCATATTCGGGTATTTTACATGTTTAAACCAAAATTTAATTTTTTTTCAAATCATCATTTATTCATCTTCATTTGGGGTTAAATTGGTAATTTTGTGTATAATTTAATTTGAAAAAATTTATTTGCACATTTTTATTTATAGGAAATGGAGTGCAAATATGAAAGGATTTCATGGATAAATGCATGCACATATGTTGAAAGCAAATGGAGAATGGAAATAAAAGAATTCACGCAACATAAAGGAGCCCACATGCACATTACCGTATGATCTATAATTAAAAGCACATGCACATGTTAGTGGAGGCTTAAAGGCATGTTAGTGGGGATTAATTATTTTCCTAATGATTACTTGGAGGTTACACTTTCTCAAGGGTAATTTAGTAGTCCCCTAAAATATGAATTAGGGTATTAAGCATGTATAAATATTCCTTATGTTTCAGGTAATTACCTTCTTCTTTTTATGCAAGATTTTGGCCACAAATCAAAGTAAATAAAAATTTATTTAGTGGCTTCATATCCTTGTTTTTAATTTCATGCAATTTTTTACGTCATGCTTAGTTTTATTGCTCTTTTATTCTATGCTCTTTATTTACTTTGTGTTCCTTTTATTTCATGTTAGTAGCGTAGATTTTGTTGCTGTAGTTAGTTTAGTTTTATTATGCAAGTAGTTAGCTCTCTTTTCTTGTAATTAGCTCTCATTTTCTTTTTATTTTATGTTGAAATCATTTTATGTTAATACGTTTTCAAATATGAGTAGTCAAACCCCTTCAATTTAGGATTAATGAAGCTCTCATGAAACATATTAAATTAACATAATGATTTCATTTGGAATCTCTCATATGTGCTTAATGGAAAATGTAAATTATGGTGGTTTATGTTTCTTTTTTATTGAATTTTGACAGACTATGTTGACATCTCAAATAGGCTATGCTTAACTCCATTTAAAACATAAACTATTTGATCATTTTCCTAGGTGATTTTAATAAAAAAAGTCAAACTATAATAAAAATTTGATGGTTATGTTACTAATTAATAGTAAATAAATCATATTTAAAATCGATTTTATTTTTTGTTTTCATGTCATTTTCATGAGTGTTGATAAGTGGGTTTGAATGGTGTATTAGAGTTTGATGATTTAAGTTGTACTAATTGATTGCACAAATGAATCATATTTATAATAAGCATATCCATCATTTCTACTTAATAATTTAACGAGAAATTGCAAGTGAATTTTTTGTTGATTTATATGAATGACTGGAAGTGGATTTGCCTTTAAATTGCTCCTTCTTATCATAGTTTATTCACTTTTGATCTAGCTCATTTTCTATAATTTTATTAGTTTAAAACCACTTATAAACTTTGGGATAATTTGATTGAGTAATATTGAAATTGAAATCTTTCCTTGCGGATCGATCTGTATTCGCATATGTACTACAATTATACGCCTTGCGCTTGCAGTTTTATAACGATAATATTTTTAACCATGGTTTTCTAATCGATAGAAATTTTCATCCTTATCAGGGCATTATTTGGAAAATTTCCAGATAAGAATTTATGGTTGATTCAACCATGTAGATGGAGTACATTACCTTATACAATGTCACAAAAGGAGCAATGTGGATGTGCAAATTCATTAAGGAGCTGGAGTGAGCATTGAAGGTTCAATTATCTTTTACTGCAATAATAATGTAGCAATGTGGATTTCCAAGGAAATATGAGCTCACAAAAAGCCGAGACACATCCTCCATAAGTTTCACATGCCAAGGCAGTTTATCAGTAATAAAGAGATCATAATTGAAGAGTAGATACCAAAGATAACATAGCTTCCATTCAATAAGGCATTTCTCAAATTAGGAAGACCGATCGAAGGCATGGGAATGAGGCTCCATAATTGACCCTAAGTGTAGGTGGGAGTTTGATAAAGTTAAGTGGAAGATTGGTAGAGTTAAGAGTGTGCCCTAAGGGAAATTATGTAAATAATTTTAAAAACTTAACTTTGTAAACAATCTTATTTGAAGTAAAGTGTGCTTACGATTTTATTTTATTTTCTATGTGTTGTTATATTGTGATATAATAAAGAGTTAAATACATTAAAAATACATAAGTAAAAAATCATTAGGTGAAATATTTTATTGCTCGTACTTACAAATGTGTTTGCAATCACGAATATTGAATTAATATGCAAAATACATACTCCTTAAATGTTCCTTGTTGAGACATATTGACAAAAGGATATTGATACATCCACTTAGACTAGTCTACGTAACGCTCTCCATATGATGGATGGTGAATTATTTATGACAGTTGGGGGTACCAAGAGGTTTTGTACTTGTAGTTTTTTGGAAAAATCACTGAGTGCCTCAATGAGAGTCTTCAATAGCTTAACATAACTAAGTTAAAATAGAAGATCCTATGGTAAAGACGTATAATACTCTTTGGACTTGGGATGCCTGGCGATCTCGAGTAACTAGACCATACTAATTTTAAACTTAAAATTTCAAATTATAATTTTGCATATATATATACACACACACACACGCATATATTGAATATTAAATAATTATAAATATATATTTTAAATATATATACATATACATAAGTTCAATATATATATATATATATATATATATATATAGGCACACAACTTAAATAATGTTAATAGGAATTATATATATATATATATATATATATATATATTCATATTTATTTTAAAACATTATATTACATTCATTTATTATGTATTTATATATAGATATTAACTAAACAATGATGGTCGGAAAAATTATTAGCTTATATTAATATAGATATAAATTTAAATGTTTGTATGTATATTGAATTAAAACATCATTTAAACCTTTTACCTTAAACTAATTTATTAACCATAAGTCGCAACAGTTAATTTACATCTATGAATATGTTCCTATATTACCCCTAGGCTAGATTACTATACTTATCATAATTATTATGTTCGTATTGTAAATACAAATAATTTATAATACATAACTAAATTTAATTAAATTAATAATTAGAGATTATTAATAAATAATAAATCGATAAAATTAATATACATTTAATAAAAATAAAAAAATATCCCAAACTCTTTTACTAAATAATATTAAATATGATTAAATATAAATTTATTTTTCATATAAACATAAAATAAGATCTTATGAAACTTAGTAAAAGGAATTTCTTTTAAATTCACCATTTATACCCCACTACCAAAGCACCTAACCCAACAAATTGGGTGTGTTCCGAGAATATGTTGAATTTTCCCTAACACTTTGCTACCCAAAATATGCTTTGTCGATACGAAGCGTTCTTTGTTCAGGATCAAATCGTTATAGGGGAATAGTTTAGTCAAGGTAGAATTCCTTGCTACTTTGGTGCATCCATTCGTCTAGTCTGTAAAGTAAGAGGTCTATATGGCCCATTGGGGTCAAGAACATCCATCTTTGCCTAATCATTAGTTTTTTCTCCCACTCCCATTTTTCGCATGTTCAAGTGGAAGGTCTATTACGCCCTCGTGTATTTATATCAAATATCAATCAAAATTTATCCATAAAGTATGTCATACCTTTGCATCACAGCCCCCATAATCCATGAGGGTACGCAATCTGTGGAATATCATACTTCATGTTTAAATGAAGTTGACCCTATCTCCGGGGATTTGTGGAAAAATTACATTCCACTAGCTTCGGTTGAGTCGCATCATATCTTTGGACTTGTCATGCAACACACCACTGTTTGTAGGGGAGTTGAGCATAGTCTCTGAGGCCAAACAACTGGATACTTCTTCTTCTTCGGTGAAGCTGTACATTGTCTCTAAGGTTAGGTAACATTATACTCCATTGTCTCTGATGGAATTGGCCCCTTTCTCCGAGGCTAGGAAGTTTGTATTCGATTATCTTTGGTGGATTTTCATTAGTTTATACTCCAGTATCTTCGATAGAGTTGGATGAGTTTATACTCCACTGTTTCCAGTAAAGTTGTACTAATTTATATTCTACAATCTATGGTAGTCGTTTGGATTTATACCCCATTGTCTCTAAAAAAGTTATTTTTAAATTTATATACCATTGTCTCTTGCAGAGTTAAATGAGTTTATACTCTACTATCTTTGGCAGAGTTAATTGATTATATACCCTTTTACCTCTGTAGAGTTGAATGAATTTAAACTAAGTTGTCACTAGTAGAGTCGTAGAATATCATGTAAGTCATTTCAAGCATTTAGCGGTAAAAGGGGTTCATGGCTTCAAAGTTAGAAAGCATCCAACAAGGTCAGCCACTGGCTTATCAGTAAAAGGGACTCGTGTCTTGATCAAGAGGCATTTGATGGACCTATCCAATCACTCGACAAATTGAAAAGATTTATGGATATTCTATTCTTCACAATTTGCATTCACATCTATCCCTGGTGCCTAGTAGGAGACAGACATGATTTGATGTCCATGGGGTCCAACACCGTACCCCTAAGTGCAGTTTATACTATTCCTCTTTAGGACAAAGTTCCATTAAGACCTTACGAGCTGGATTTTGGTGAAATCACACTAAATTACCAAATGTTTGGAGTGAATGGACTACAATTCATCACGTCGACAAATGGCCTCTTATATTGCACACATAATGCTTGATGCATTATTCTGGGGACTTGCACTTCTACCATTAGAATGTTCCTTTGGTTTATTGGTGAGCAATGTCATTCCCCTTACACAATGGATCAACCCCCTATAGACAAGTCGATCGCAACTTAGGCATTCCTATTTTGGTAACTGGGCCTATAGTACTAGCATACATGTTGACTTTTAGTGGGAAAGTTTCTAAAGGACGGGTGGGGGCTGCACCTTTCGGTTCAATCCGATCAATTTGCCACTGAATAAAACATATTTGATCCCTATACATTTCAGCAATATGGAAGTCTGTATCTTCATGGTTGCTTCCTTTCTTGCTCATTCTTTGCTATCCATTCCTGATGGGTTGCCAATATGATTCCTGGTTCTGTCTCTTTGGACCTATATTGGTGCTGCTTGCTCCATGCATCTAAGGAACATGTCCATAATCTCTTATTTCATAGCTAAGAAAGAAGCTTTCATATTTTCCATCATCGTCTATACCACTTTCTTAGTAAGGTAGTCGACTAGTTGACTTAAACTGGATGTTGCTTCCTGACTGCCCCTCCACCACCAAACTACTATCTATCCAACAATGTTATATATGATCCTTGCTTTCTAGCTGGTGGCTTCATGATCTGAATTGATTTCTCATTTAAAGCATAACAAGTGTGTGTCAAAGTGAAAAAATATCCAAGAATAGAGATCTAGAAGATCCTATCCTCAGTGTGAGCCTAGTGCTAGTATTTAAGTGGTGGGATCTCTGGTCGGTAAATAAGTTAAGTTCTTACCCTGATTAAGATCATGAACCATAGGCAGTTACTCTAGAAAATATGAAGTAGTGCAAGAAAGTAAATACACACATAATTATTGTATTTGTTTGGTAAATCTCTGACCTACGTCCAAATTATATTTTCTTTATGATTCTCTGATTTATAGTTGCTACAACATCTGTTAGATCTCTCTAAATTATTTTCAACAATTATGGGTTACTGGATCTATGATTGGCAACTCTGGTGCAATAAATTAGAAGTTTAATCTGCCACAACTCGATGTTGGATGGTGGAAGGATTTTTAACAACCCTGGTTTAGATTACTAGAAATTATAAAAGATTAATTAAAACGAAAATAATTAAATATTTATGATGTTTAGGGATTTTTTTATTCTATACCCTTTTTCCAAATTAAAGTGGAATTTGGATTAAATTGGAAGGAGTACATGTATAAATGATTATTTAAGTGGAAAATAGATGTTTGGAAAATTTAAGTAAAATATTATTTTTATGCGATTTAATTCTTTTGTTTAATAAAAGAAAATAGGAAACTAAATTTATGAAATAATAAAAAAGATTTAAAATAAGGAATCCAAGTAATTGGAATAAAAAGTGTAACCTTTGGAAAATATGGATTTGACAATAATGAATAGAATATAGTTATTTTAAAATATAGTATAATGGAATAATAATATATGAAACTATTTTATTTATAATTAAAATCACATAACTTATTTTATCACTACTATAATCATGGTAATGAATTTAATAAAATGTATTTAATTTGAAGAGGTTATGGTTTCTTGTCAAAATGGGGTTTTATAACTTAATAGACTATTTGTTTCGAATTAATTGAAAATGAAACAAATAACTTTTATTATTAAAAATTGAGTTGCGAATTTATTTCATTTGTTGCAGACCAAATGTAATAAATTAACTAGTGTTGATTTTATACAAATAGATGAAAGTAACTTATAAAATCAATTCATAATTTAAAACATTATTTATAAGAAGCAATTTTCTTTGGTAATTGGAAACATAAAAGAACTTGCTTATTTCTTTTGTTAAGAAAATAACAACCCAAGGCCCAAGTTGATGTGGTTAGAAAAGTTGTTAGTAAAGAGAGGGATAATAAACTGTACGTTTATTATCCTTCTCATTTCTCACTTCCCATTTCCAGTAAGCAGAACTAACAGTAAACCAGTGTTCTTCCCTCTTCCACAAACCTAAGTGAAAACTCTCCTCAAATCATTTAATTATAAGGTTAAATTACTAAAAACTAGAGTTAATATTCTCAAGCAATCTATTCTAACTTTAGATGCATCTTGTTGCTCTTGAATTTCAGTTTTCTCTTTGAGTTTGAAGTGAGTTTTTGGGTTATTTTCTAAGATATTTTCGAACCTACTGCCAAAAAGTAAGAGATAGTATATCCAAGGCCCAAGCAACTAATTCTAGAGCTATAAGGTGAGTAAAACTCACAAATCAAGTTCTAATTCTTATGCATGTGGTTGTTTATTTTAATGGTAAAAAAATTGTTTGAAATGATCTTAGTTGTCTCTATTTGTTCTCCTGTAATTGTGGTTTCTCTGTCAGCAGCTAACTCACCTCTGTCCAGTAAAATCAATTGTGTTTATCTCATCTATTTGATATAATTATTATTAACTGTGTGCACGCAAGTATTTAGATGTTAATTGCCAAGTGTTGATGTCGAAAATCAAAGAAAACATATCGGAGACAATTGGTCATAGTGGACAAGATAAGACTTAGAGCAAGAAAGCTCTAGATCTCGCTGCATCTTGACCAATCATGCAAGATGGATCGACCGGTCAATCACCTAGAGCTTGCGTGCTCCAGGTATCTGTTCCCCCTGTAACCTAATACCCCATACTTGCTTGTCTTGTTTCAGTTTGATCGTTGCATTTCATTGCTCTATTTGATGCTTTCTAATGTTTCCTAGTTTATAGGATTTTGATTCTCAATTTAACGATTTTTTTGTGAAATTTCATGATTTGATTAATATATATTTAATATATAAATGTGTGTGTATAATTTTAAAAGTTTGCAAGAGGAAGTTTGGTTTATTGTTTTAAACCATGTTTTAAATCAATTCTAAAAGTAAATATAGTTTCAAACCTACTTTAGAAATTAAAGTGTTTTAACAGAAAGTATGGTTTCAAAATCTATTCATATCTAGTTTTAAAATATTTATTTTAGGGCCATTAGACTAATATTTCAAATGATTTCAAAGAAAGTATTTTTCTAAAAATAAAAATATTATTTCATTCGGATGAGGAACTTAATTAAACGATTTAGTAAAACAAGTGGTATGGAAGGCTTGCATTTACTTTATAATTCTCGGACTTGTTCGATTGAACTCTATTTCCTTATGAGTGGAGTTTAACAACTTGTAGTAAATATACAAGTAAACCCATGAGATATGGAACGTACGGTCATTACATGAATAGTTACTATTCAGAAATATATAACACTTACTTTGACGAGTTACATGCTTGTCTTCTTTGTTAATCCATTTATAGGAGGATTTTATGGGTTTACAATCTATGAGAACTCGTTTATAGGTGAGTTTAATAGGTTTACAAGCCTAATTTTACATGTTAACAGACCTATCTTCACATGTTTACATGCATGTTTACGGGTTTATGGGCCTATCTATAATTACACCTTTACAGGCGTGTTCGGTGAGTATACAATCTCACCAATCTTGAAATATTTTCAAGCACCTCCTCCTTTGATTTTTGGATTTCCATTCCTGATTTTTGGATTCTAATAGATTTGAGTCTTTCACCAAATATTTCTTAGGATTTTCTTTTTTATAAGCTAAAAATTGATTTTTGGTTTTGGTGAATAAATTTTAAGAATGGCGATGTTCTTTTGAGATTTGACACTATACAACTATATGTAATTATTGAGATATTTTATACCATTATCATCACTATCTCACATTGATTTGAATTAAAACTAGACTGACCCATTTATTATTTTTTAATACTCAGGTCAGACCGAGGTGTTTCGGGTACTACAACATGATGGCCCTAGAGCTGGATTAGCTTGGTGCTAGTATATATATATGCTTAAGTGGACTAGTACTATAGTATTATATGTTAGCCTATTATGTATGTTGAGATAGAGACTCATTTTGTTGAATATTATTTTGGGTTGTCTTATGTACCTTACATGTATCGTGTGGATCGCTTATGACTACTATTTATAGACTACTTCATGTATTGTATACATGTTCCTTTCAACTTTATGAGATATGTATATTTCTCTACTATATTTTGTGATCTGTGATATTTTATATTGTTCTGAATTATCTTAAGCTAGTGTATTATTGTCTTACATCTAGATCGGATACATCGAATATTCGCTTGTAAGGAAAGAAAATAAATTAACTAACCCACCCAATTTGGCATATTGATACTCGTTCGGACCAATACTACTGGTGATCGCTCTTAACCAGCCTTATTCTCCGCTTAGCAGACGATACTGCATAGTAATATCCTTTGTTAATGAGGATCTATAGGTGGAGTGTTACAAATTGGTATTAGACCCGAGGTTTAGAATAATATATAATATTAAAGATGAGAGTCTTATCCTATGCATGTCTAAGAGACCATCCTTTAGGGTTTTGATTAAGATATTAGGATTCCTTCTTATTAAGAATAAGAAATATCTTAAGGATAAACTTTTATGATCCTATCCATGAATAATAACTCTGGAATAATCTTTTATCTAATCTTACCTTTAACAGAAGTGAGATGGACGACGGTAGAGCTACATGTTCCGATGCTGGACGATCCAATAGTCCTAGCCAGGACAGAGTATTTATGTCCCGCCTTATAGTTAATGGAACTAGTAAAGAATTCCCAATCTTTCAGTCTCACTTTCGATTCTCCTCCTCGTAAGTCGAGTTTCACACGCATGTATAGTGGTTTCGCTCATTTAGGAGAGAAGCCATTTAAAGGCACGGAAGGAGTCATTGAGGTTTAGGCATGGCCTAGAACATGTGAGCATATATTTTCTCACATGAGCCTCTCAGATTGGCATAAAGTTCAAGTGGGTTTGAGTCAGTTCCAAGAGCAAGCGATGGATTGGTATGAATTGTTGATAGCTAAGGTGGAGGAAGCGGAGCTTACTTGAGAATATTTCCATGATAGGTTTGAGATTAAGTTTGTGCCCAAGGCTGAGAAGGCATCATTGGCTCGGCGCTTTATAGATCTCAACAAGAGAAGTCTTCGGTAACAGAGTATGTGGTAGCTTTTGAGGCACTGTCTAAGTATGAGGTCGAGCATATTAATAACCCCTTACAGAAAAATCATAAATTTGTATATGAATTGAAGAAGAATCTCATGAAGGCTTCACTCATGGAGATAGAGGTATCTTTTGAGAAGTTAGCCAATACCGCCCTCAAACTTGAAGAAGCAAAGAGAGATAGCAGTGATGAGGATGAGGTTGATGAGAAAGGATTCAGTCAGAAGAGGAAGCATCCTACCAACAAATCCATATCTTTTAACTCCAATAAGAAGGCTAAGACGCGAGGTTCAGGGTTAAAGGGTGCTAAATTTGCTCATGGGGAGTGTTTCAATTGTGGTTCCAAGGAGCATTTTGCTAAGGATTATCTGAAACCTCCTATGTGTCATTATTGCAGAAAGGAGGATCATACTATTTCTTCTTGCCCCAGAGTAGCTTATGGGAAAAAGGAAAGGAAGTTGAATGTAGTGGAGTCTTCTGGTGGTTCTAGTCAGCGAGACGTATATTTCATTCTGTCTTAGAGGGTACTATTTTATTTTAGAATCTTCCTATTCGATTCTTTTTCGATACCGGTGCTTCTCACTCATTCGTATCAAAAGAGCTCGTTGATACTTTTTCTTTGGATGTTGTATGCTTAGTTATTTGCTTAAGGATTTCAAACCCTATTGGAGGTTTCGTTACTCTTAGAATGGTTTGCAGAAATGTCAAGCTTCTCTCATGCTGATATTCTTTCTTTGCTGATTTGCATGTAATTTAATATTTTGGCTTCGAAATGATTTTGAGATTGGATTGGTTTAGTAAATATGAAGCTCGTATTCTATGTCCTAAAAGAACTATCTATCTAAAGCATTCTAATTTGGAAGAGCGAATTTCAATAACATTTCAAACTATCGATTTTGATTCAGAAGTTTCTTATTTTCTCTTGAATTTCGAGAAGAAGAGGATACAGCCAAATTCCCATCATGTGTAAGTTTCTGGATTGCTTTGAACCCGTTTTAGGATTACCTCCTAAGCGGGCAATTGAATTTAGAATTGATTTGATTCCTTGTGCTCAGCAAGTAAGTCGTCCTCCCACGAGGATGTCAGTGAAAGAGAAGGAAGAAATGAGGAAGTAATTGTCTGAGTTAGAAGCAAAGCAATTTATTCAATCTATATCTTCTCCATGGGGTGCAACCGTAGTGTTTGTAAAGAAGGCAGATGGTACTCTTAGGCTTTGCATAAATTATTGCAAGTTTAATGTGCCCAAGATAAAGAATAAATATCCATTGCCCAGGATCGACGATTTGTTTTATCAACTTTGAGGCGCTGGGATCTTTTCTCAACTAGACTTAGCGACTGGTTTTCATCTGCTCAAAGTTACAGAGGATAGCATTACTCTAACTACTTTCCATACTAGATATGGATCCTATGAGTGGCTTAGATGCCCTCTGGTCTAACTGATGCCTCGAATTATTTCGTCGATCCTATGAATAGAGTGTTCCTGGAGTTTATGGATAAATTTTCTTTACTTTTTATCAACAATGTCTTGGTTTATACTATGTCAGAAGAGGAGCGTGAAAGACACTTTTGAAGAATCAGTTAAAAGCAAAAAAATTAAGTGCCATTTTTGGAAGAGGTAGGTGAAATTTTTATGGCATGTGATTTCTGAGGTAAGAATTTTGTCGACCATCTAAGGCCAGGAAGCTATTCAGAACTACAAGAGGCCAGAGAATGTTTCGAAGATATGTAGCTTTTCGGATTGGCTGGTTATTACCATCGATTCATAAAAGACTTTTCTAAGATTGTATTACCTCTCACTAGTTTGACGAAGAAGGGAATTAAGTAAATTTGGTCTGATAAGTGTGAGGCTGCTTTTCAGAGATTGAAGGAACTCCTCACGCATGCTCTTATTCTTATAGTTCTAGAGGGAAACAACACCTTGTGGTTTATACTGATGTTAGTAGATTTGGTTTGGGAGTCGTTCTCTTGTAGGGAGACCAAGTGATTACATAGAAGTTAAGACCTAATGAGGTCAGATATGTCATTCATGATCTAGAACTTGCAACCATTGTCTTTGCCTTAAGATTTGGCGACATTATTTATTAAGTGAGAGGTTTGTGCTTTATAAGGACCACAAGTCATTGAAATACTTGTTTTCTCAGAAAAAGCTTAATATGCATCAGCAGAGGTGGCTTGAGTTCCTTGCATCTTATGATTTTGATATCTAGCATACTTCGGGAAAAAGGAATCGAGTGGCTGATGTATTAAGTTGCAAACAGACGGCAGCGGTTTCTTTGGTGTTGGCCAATAGAAGGATCTTGAGGTCTTGTCTTCTTATGAGATTAGAGGATGTGTTTTAGATTTTATTTCCTCTATGTTGTTGTTCAATTTGGAAACATATTCTACTTTTTTGGATCAAATGACCGAGGCTTAGAAGCAACATCCTGATCTTGTTTGTCTCGATCAAAGTTGCAATGATGAAAGTAGAATGGATGAAGTGAATGAATTCAAAGTGGATTCTCGTGCTTGTGTTCGGAGACAAGGTTGACTTTTGGTGCCTAATGTTGGGAATCTCCAAAGAGATATTTTAGAGTAGTGTCATCATGCCAAACTCATCATCCACCCTGGTTGTAGTAAAATGTATGCAGACATGAAGCAACTTTACTACTAGGAAGGGATAAAGCAACATGTGGCTAACTTTGTGAAGAGTTGCATGGCTTGTTAACTGGTTAAAGCAGAGCATCAAAGACCCAGTGGTCTGCTGCAACCATTAGATGTTCCAGTATGGAAGTAGGATCAGGTATCCATGGATTTTATTGATGGTCTTCCCTGTTCTAGATATTGTCATGCTAGTTTATGGGTAATTGTCGATAAACTGACAAAGTCAGCCCACTTCATTCCAAAAACTGTACCTCTCCTCAATTGGTAAAGATTTAAGTCAAGGAAGTTGTTAGGTTACATGGTGTTCCCAGTGCCATATTTAGTGATTGGGATCCATTATTCACAAGTTCATTATGGAAGAGTTCTCATGAAGCATTACGTACAAGCTTAATCTTAGCACTGCTTATCATCCTTGGTCAGATAGACAGACGAAGCGAGTGAACCACGTTTTATAGGGTTTACTCTGTGCTTGTATTCTAGATTTTGGTAGGAGTTAGGAGGATCATATTCATCTTATTGAGTTTGTTTATAATAGCAGCTTTCAATCTAGTATCGGGATGGCACCTTTCGAAGCTCTCTATAGCAGGCTATGCCGATCACCTTCTTGTTGGCTTGAGACCGATGAGATGTTAGTTTTAGGTCCTGATTCAGTTCGAGAAGCTTCTAAGAAGATTGATCTTATTAGGCAAGTATGAAAGAGGCCTAGAGCAAGCAGAAATCCAATGCAAATCAATGAAGGAGAGATTTGGAGTTTTCTACGGGAGACTTAGTTTTTATTCATGTTTCACTTTTGAAGGATGTTATGCGTTTCAGTCGGTTTGGGAAGGTGGCTCCTTACTACATTGGATCCAACCAAATCATTGAACCCTGTTAGTAATACTATCGGTAACATTATTAGTTCACTTGCAAGTAACTCCTTTGTCAAAGGACAATCTACTACTAGACGCCTAGACCCCCACTTCTTAATGATAGTAATTACACATATTGGTCCTTTAGAATAAAAATCTATTTATAGTCAATTGGTTTAGACATTTGGAATATCACACAGAATGAGTACACTGAGCCTCAGACTAACTTTTCATAATGGACTGTTGACCAAAAGGTAGTTGCACAAAGTAACTCTAATGCCATGAATATTTTGTTTTGTTCATTAGATATGAATGAATTCAATAAAATGTCTATTTATAAGTCTACATATGAAATATGGAGAACACTACAAGTTGCACATGAAGGCAATAATAAAGTTAAACATACCAAAATTTCTATGTTAACTAGTCAGTTCCAATTATTTAAAATGAGTCTAAACAAGTCTATTTCTGATATGTATAGTAGGTTTCAAGACATGGTACATTCACTAATTGTATTAGGTAAAATTTTTTTGAAGATGATCAAGTTAGAAAAATCCTTAATTCACTTACTCCTGAATGAGACCAAAAGACTCTTGCAATTGAAGAGGCTAATGATAATAACACTTTGAAAATTGAAGAGTTAATTGGCAATTTAGTATCATTTTAAGTACAAATGCAGGGCATGAGAGAAAGCAAGGCAATAGAAAAGAAATCCGTTATTTTCAATGCCACAATATATGATCTGGATTTAGACAATAATGATGATGAAATTGCCTTTATGACCAGAAATTTCAAAAAAATTCTGAAATGCAGAAAGATGAATAATCCTAGGGGAAATGATAACAGAAATCAGGGAGGTGGAAATGTTGTTAGATGTTTTAACTACAATGAACTTGACCATATGCAAAGAGACTTTCCATATCTGGAGAAACCAAACAATTCACCGGATGTTGATTCGTCCAGAAAACAAAGAAGGGCTTATACTGCAACACTAAACGATTTAGATACTTCCTCAAGTGATAATGAACCAGATACGAAAAATGTTAATATGTGCTTTACAGCAACAATAAATTCAGAAAAGACCGAAGAAATGGATCAAAAATAGGTACGCTTTTAAGATTAAATTTTGAATATTTCTTTTAATGAAATTTTTGATTGCTTTTGATTGTTAGGAATAATCTATATATTAATAACAAATTGGATGAATATAGTGTGCACGTGTGTGCATTAAATTTTTATGAAAATTATTTTTATAAGAATATAATATTAAATAAATTAATATAAAATATACATTTAAAATAGTTTTAAATTATTTACTAAATATACGGATTAGTAATAATTTTAAGCAATTATATATATAGGAATAATTTAGTCATTTCCATTTTCGAAAATCATGGGTTATATATCGACACATCCCATAGCCATATGTCGACATACCCACTAAAATTCAGAATTTGAATTCCCATCTCAAATTTGAAATTTGATATTCCCTCCACCTTTTCACTAACCCTAAAGTCCTAAAAAGGTGTATCTTAACTAGAGAACATGTCCATCGATTCTTTATTTAATTATACTATCTCTAATGATTCATTTCATTTCTTTTTCAAAATATAACCCTCTAATCTCTTCAAACTATTCTTCAATGACTTCCACTAGCAAAACTCCATCAACCATGAGGCTTTTTAAGAAAATAAAAGGCTAATTTTTATGACAAAGCTTCCATACAAGGCTATATGGAATATATGTCTTTTGGAAAACCCTTTCCCGGAAGATTCGTCATTTTCGATGACTTTTCTACTTATGATCTTTATAATCTTTGTATGCAAAATGGAATTCTTGTTTTAATTGATGCTTCCCAAAATGATTTTGTATATTTTCCAAATTTAGTAAAAATATTTTATGCAAATTTGAAAGGAAAATTTTATGAAGGGAATGAAAGTGAGGTTTGGAGTAGTGTCATAGGCACTCAAATTGCTTTAAATTGTGAAATTTTAGGTAACATTCTCGGATGCAAATGTAGTGGCATGGACCTTTCAAATTTTAAAATTGATATTCAAAATCATAAAGTTTTCATGATATTTTTTAAAATGACGATGATTTTGAGTTCAAAAACAAAAATTTGCATCCTAAAGCAAGAATTTTAAGTCTTCTTTTGTAATAAAGTATAACTCCAAGGATGAAAAAGTATAACAACTCGACTCAAAAAAAATTCTAATCGCATTTTTTCATTTACGGTCATTACAACATAAATTGGTCATAAGTTATTTTGGATGAGTTCTTTTCCAGTAATCTCTCTAGGCATGAAAACACATTCTTTCATGGTGTGTATCTTACTAGAGTATTCATATATTTTGGTGTTGGCCTAAAAGGAGAGGAAACAATTCCTCAAAAATTTTTCGACATGGCCAACATCTCTCTTATGCAAATTCCACCCATATTCGAGTCTTATGAAATACTTTTGGAAAAGGAACAAAGATTTGCTCAAAAAGAGGAGTATGAAATTAGAGAAGAGGAGGAAGAGGAAGGAGAAGAAATGGAGTGGAGGAGAAGGAAGAACAAGAGGAGGAGGAAGATACTTCTTCGAAAAATATCGAAATGCCATCTCATCCATCCAACAAAGATCTTCTCAAAAATCAAGAGAAGATTATTTACAACCAAAAGAAGCTTAAAAGATCATTTTCTAAGAAATTCGCTTTTCTTTCCAATAAAGTAGACAAGTACTTTCAAAAGAACGTTCGAAATATTAGTGGAAAAGCTTCATCCATCCACTTCTTCCTAGTTTTATATTCTTTTGATTTTCTAGCTTTTAGTGTGCATTATCTTGGTTTTAATCCATATATCTTTATGTTTATCTTTGAAATTCCGTGTATTCATCTATTATCATCGATGAAATCATGTTCCTTGCTGTTATATATTGTTGTCAGTCTATGGAAATCCACAGAAGTATGATAGTTTAGGCTAAATACAAAATATGGCAAGATAATTGTTTATGCAAAAATTGGTACATACGTCGACATATGTGTACCTAATGTGTCGACATATAACGGGCGGAAACCAAAAAAAGTTAAAATTCAAAATAAAATAAATACCAAACATATATTCGTTTCAAACGAATTCTCATCCCTATATAAACCTGTTCACTCCAAAAAAACATCATTTCTATTATCTTTCTTCTCCCGTTTCATTTATAAACTTATCTATTTCTCCACACCAGAAGTTGTATGAAAATTTTAAACAAACTCGACAATCATTTAAGAATATCCTTACATTTATCCTTATAAATAAAAGACACTTAGAATTGAGTCAAATGCAGATGATAAAAGAAAAAGAAAAGCATTTTGATGCCATTCGATTGATGATTTCTTCCCATATCAAAGATCAACCAACTAATAATCCTGATTGTGCCATCAACAAAGAAGATGGAGATTGGAATGCCATCAAATAGGATCCAATTTTCAGTTCTGATGTTTAGGTAGAAGTTCCAAGGGAAGTCTAAGATTAACTAGTTAGTCTCAATATATATATATAGGATTAATATAAATTAAATATATTAAAATATGGATTAGTGTGTATAAACTTATTGATTTCTTTGGATGCATTTGTTTGTTTGAATGATTAATTTGTATTGGTTTTGGTTTGGATTAACAATATGTATATAATGGATTTGTATGATTAATAAAATTGGTTTATGTTGTCACTTCTTATTTACATTATAATCTTATACATCAATATTATTCCTTTTATATATCATATATTACCTTAGTTAGAGGGAGTTTGGATTATTTTTGTTGATGACAATGGGGGAGAAATATATAAAATATCCAGGCATAGATTAAGGGAGAGTTTTTAACTTAGGGCTAGTTATATCATATCTTATAAACATGGTTGTCATCATCAAAAAGGAGGAGATTGTTAGTATCTTATGCATTAGTTTTGATGACAACAACCATATGACATCATATGAAATATAGACGCTAATGTTTTTTATCAAGTTATATACAGTACATACTACAGGATATTAGACACGTATTGATTAAGAAGACTATATAGTATCAAGAGTATATTCAAGACGCTTATATAGAGATTCAAGAGAGATTGAAGACTCGTGAGTATTGAAGATCCGAGATACCCAGATAAGTTATAGAGTTATAGATTATATTAAAACCCAAATAGCACTTCCTTGATTTCTCTCTTCATTTTTCAAAATTGTTTTAAAATCTATTCTTTGATTTTAAATAGTTTTCAAATATTTTCGATTTCAAAAATGATTTTAGAGATTTCCTATTTTCAAAACGATCTTTCAAAATGGCCTTCAAGTGATATATAACTTTTAATTTTATTTACAAGATTATTATATTTTGAGTAATTGAGTTTTTAAGTATTTATATTTTAAATATACTTTTAAACCTATTATACTTTGTTATAGTTTTAGTTTTATGCTTTCTAAATGTTCATAAGTGTATTATAACATTATATAACTTTGATTTTAAATACATATTCACTTATACTTTATACATATTCTTTTTAAAAAGAAATTCACATTTTAAAACCTTTATATATTTAAAAATATTTCAAACTAATTTTATAAAGTTTTCTTTAGTTATGATATGATTATAATATGTATAAACTGTATTTAGATGATTACACAAAGTTTCAAAATATTTTACAAATATTTATATTTTCAAAACAATTTTTATAAAGTGTTTTTCAAAAATACAAAAGGGTATATCGACATATCCCTATGGTGTATGTCGACATATAGGCCCAATTTTTAAAGTTCAAATTTGGATGGAAATGTCTTTTCATCATTTCTCTTTATGAATGGACATGATTGCTGTTTCTCTATAAATGAGAGGTTTTACCAATGAAATTTTTTAAACTAATTTCTCATTCTTTCTCTTCTCTTTTATTCCTTGATTTTTAAGAAAATCTACTCAAAATATTCTCAATTCAATCAGAATCAAATTCAAATTCTATTGATTTGATTCTTTATCAATTACTCTCTGATCTTTCACATCTCTTCACTCAAAAAAAATCAAAGTGCTATCCAGGAGGTTATAAGATCATTTGTACTCAAGATCAAGAAACCGAGTTTGTAAATTCTATCAAACCATACTCTTTTTGTAACGACCGTAAGTTCATCACTTATAAAAAATATGATTAAATTTATGACTAAATAATGGTTTTTAAATCAAATTTAAAATCTCTTTATTTAAAATAATAATAGAAATATTATTTTCAAACTTTGTTTACAAATATATGTATATTAAATAAGAAGTGAAAATATGATCGAAAATCGAAATCAAAATTCATAACGATACAACGTATAGAAGTTGTAAAACGTTGTGAATTTATGTGACATCCAAATAAACACATACATATATCCAAGAAAACATGTGCGTATGTACATGAACACTTATATATACATATATATGTATACACGTATATACTAAATATATAAACATATAAGATATATACAACTCCTTCTCACTTAAGCAACCAACCCTTACCATCAAACATCACATCTACGCAAGCACATGCCTTGTTGTGACATAGTCGAGCTAGAAGGTGATGGATGTGACATGGCCAAGCCAAGGTGGTGGAAGGAGGTAGCCATGCATATGGTAATGATGAAAGGAGGTGGAGCATGTGGTGTTGGAGTAAGAATCTAAGCTAACTATCACATATTGTCACCATCAAATATCAAATCAAAAAGGCACATGGCCTTGTCCCTCCATGGTGCGACCACGACCAGGGGGAGGAGGTGGCCTACGCATGGTGATGGAAGGAGGAGGTGGCGTGATGATGTTTGGTGATGTAAGATGAATATGTTTACACTCTTCCATTTGCCTATAAATACCATTTCAATTCATTCATTCATCTTCTTCTTCATTTTTCTAAAAGCTTTCTTCACATTTTTAAATCTTCGTTCTAAGAAATAAATATAAAGAAAATTATTGCAAATTATATCTAAATTTATGTAGTGTACACGCACATACATACATACATATGTACGTACGTACGTGTAGCACTTCAAAACTATTCCAAACCTTTCCTCTTTCTCTTGAAACCCACGGCCACCACCCTAGCCGAGCCTATCCTCCTCACAAACCAAGGACATGAACCCCTACCCCTTTCAAAAGCAAGGCCGAGCCCTATAAAAGCTTCAAGACAAGTGTTCATGAGCTTCGATTTGAGTTACAGAAGCTAATCTATTTTCTAGTTAGTCGTTTTATTCCAAGGTGAGAAAACTCTATTCTATATATGTGTATGTGTGTATGTATGTGTGTTTGTATATGTGATGATGTGAAATAATTTCCATGGATGCTTAGTTATATGTTGTTCATCAAGTATTAATTGTTGAATATGGTTGTTTAACAGTCACGTTAAATATGCGTCGATATTACACAAGGAAATCACTTTCCAAATCAAGTCATAAAAGTAGATATGGAATCATTAAGCCCCTTGAAAATGATTAGAAATATTATATAAATGTTTTATAATCATTTAAAATTTTCTTGACAAGTTTTTAATGAAATTAAAAAAATCAAGTCAAAACTAGGCGCGTCGCAACGGTAGTTCGTGATATCGCGCCGTACAATTCAAATGGGTGTATAGAATGGAATATAGCCCGAAATTCTTCATAGTAAAAATTTTCCAGACTATTATATCCATAGTTTTCAATCAAATAACGAAAATCAAGTTTTCATCTTATAGATTTTCAAATAAGTCCAAAACAAGTTTTCAAAATAATCGTGGTTTTAGAATTCGAAATCCAAAAAGGAATTTCTTAAAATTTAATATTTTAAGCATTTTAAAAATATTGAAAATCTTATAAATCTTATAAATTTTTATAAAGAAATTTGAGTGTTATATATAAATTTTAAAATGATATAAAAGTTGTTTTAATCAATATAGCTTTTTAAACACCTTTCGCAGCAATTTTTGCAGCACTTTTTCAATAACTTTTGAAATATGATTTCTAACTTCACAATTCTTTTCCAAACTTTTATAACTGTTTTATAATAAGTAAAAAAATATTTTAAAAATGATTTAAAGGTTTTATAATTTATGTTAAATAGTTTAATAAATTAATTTGAAGAAAGGTTGCTATAAGCAAATGATTTAATCTTGGCTCTAATAAGCCGACGAGGACACTTGATTTTTCTAGTCGTGTGTTCTAGTTGAGATGCTTAAACTAAAGAGATGTTTAGGAGCAACCATTACCCTAGCACACTTGGCCTCCCCCAGATGAGGGATAGATAAGATCAAAATGTCAAAAACGAGTTAAGTATAAAAGATTATACTTTTCAAATTTAAACAACTTGGATCGTAAAGAAATAATCTTCTTATACTTGGTGTTAAATTCCAACGAGGGAACTCAAACAATTCGTGGAATTTAAATAGTGATTTCACCATTATTCTATGTAACATCCCACACCTGGAGGCCAAAAACTAACCGCTACTGATATTGTAGTCATCTATAGTTATTAGTTCTTGGTGACCAAATATGGTATTGTTAGATACATTGATAATACAGAAACATATGAGTATGGAAAATTCCGCACAATTTTAAAATAATTTTTTCTTTCCATTTCAAAATAAGGTTTCAAATTCATTACTTAATCCCAACACGTAAACCATATTCATAATAAATATAATTATTACAACATACGCCAAAAGCGATATATGAAAATGCCCCCTTGGTTGATCAGAGTAAATATAGGCAATAAACATCCTTGCCAATACATCCAAATACACAGCTGAATTAAAATAGAAAGAACTCGTACATAGCTAGAATGCCACCTGCTTGTCTCTGAAAGCTTATTCGACTAAAGAAAAACCTAAAAGACCTCAACTCTCAAAATACTTAAAATCAATTGAGAACCCGAGAATTTAAGGGGAAAACAAAAACTTCGAGTCAGACAAAAAGCCTGGTGTGAACAATAATCTATCATCTCAAACCAAATAGATATCTAGTGAGATCACGCCACATAGCGAAACAGGGTTACCCCTCACTAGTATCATTACTAAGAAAATAACCATATACAGTGCACCTACATCCACCTTGGTTAAAATATAACAAAATATAATAATATAGAAACTAATCATATACAGTGGATTACCCATCCCACATTACTTAGACTAAACATCTAAGTTTCAAGTAACTATCGATCTTGTATTTTCAAGGACTACCCATCCCATTTTAGACTATATTTGCATTAAAGGGACTATCCATCCCACATTCATCTTACTTAAACTAATGTGGACTGTCCATCCCACATCCCATACTTTTCCTAGGATGACTATGAGCCCTTATTTAACCACATGGAGACTATCCATCCTCGGTATGATGTAGACTATCCATCTTACATCCCAAGACTTGGCCACTTGACTCGTGTTATCCACATGATACTTATTATCCCATGTTACCCACATGTTTGAATGTAACACATGCTATCCACATGTTCATATTTACCCATGCTGTTTAAGTATGCACATGTTATCCACTTGTTAAACCTATGTCTATTGGTGTCCCCGATTAGGTTATCTTATTTGATAACTTATGACATAATAAATAAAATGATATCCCAAAATTATAAGTGTCATAGTAATACAAATATTGGTATCCTCAATGTTGGTTTCGAATCATTCAAAAGGCCTTAGTGTCCCTAAGGTTCAACCATTAACATTTAGGTTTAAGGTTACCCACCCCTTTGCGCGTATTCACTGAACAGACTGATAGATTCGAAAGGACCCTTTCGAATCCATCAAAACAACATGGAATGCCCTTTCGAGTTAGATAAACCTACGGCTACGTAAGGACACTTTCGAGCCTGTTGGAACCAATGCAGAAGGTATGGTTCCGCCTTGGTCAAACACTTCAATTTAAAACAATGCGGAAGAGCCTGTTCGAACCCGTCAACTGATTCAAAAGGGTGCTTCCGCTCCTATCAAATCAGTTTAGTAAAAAGTTTTGAAACCAATGAAATCAACTACTTCGAAAATATCCCCTTCGAAAGTATAGAACTTGGTTAAAAGAAAACAACTTTACAACCCGTTCAAAAGTATCCCTTTTGAAGGCAAAGAAAACAAAGAAACATATTCGAAAGAAAGAAATCAACTCATTCGAAAAAATAAAACTTTGTTTTAGCCATAATTTTTTATAGGTGTAGAATTAGAGTCTCAACCTATTCCATAGTGTTCAATGATGGTTTTCCTTTTCGTAGAGTAGTCACAATAGAATTTACGGTTGGAGAGTCATGCCTATTTGAAGTTTGTTAATAAAGCTAGTGAAAATTGTTAAAAAAGGGATTTCACGACATTTAAAATTGCTGTCGAAAAGGGGGTCTTCGATTGAGTTGAAGGGGGCTCCGAAATGCCACGAAAGGGGCCTTCGACTGCTGTCGAAGGGTGTCTTCGACTAAGTCAATGGAGTGTTCCAAAGTGTTGCAAAAGGGTCCAGAAATATTGCAACACAGTGCTGTCGAAAGAGGCTTTCGACTAAATTGAGTGGGGCTTTCAAAATGTAACAAAAAGGTCAGAAGTGTTGCAAAATGGTGCAGTCGAAGAGTGCTTTCGTCTAGGCCTAATGGAAGAATCGTAAATGATTTGAAAACTGCTATTTTACTAATTAAAGTTTATTATTTTCACCAACTCCTAATCTTTGGGAAATTCCTATTGGCTAGTGATAATCTTTATCATTTTCTTTGCAAAAAAATGGCTATAGATTAGATTTACAATATTCAAAATTATTTTCAAAATATTTAGTTATATTAATATTTATTAACCCTTTTTGGCTTAGAAAATTTATAATAAATCGAAATCACTCGGGAAAAATCACAAAAGTTCACCAAAAATCTTAAATAAAATTTTCTACCTCCTATAAAACTTTTGAGGCAAAATTCACTGTTTTATTATTTTTAATGACTAAAAACCGAAATAAATGACTTTTTCATCTTAGGAAATTCATAAAATATTCCTATTAACTCCAAAAATTATAAAATTAAAGATCCATCTCCAAAATTATGTTTTATACAACATATCCAAAATCAAGTCGTTTGGAGCTCATTTACTATGGTTTTTACTTTAAACCCCATCATTTTAATTCCATAAAAATTCCAATAAATCACCATATATCATTATTCTATCCAAACAATGATTATCAGATCCAAACACGATCAACAAAGCAAAATACAACCGGTTACTATTCATAACAGAACCAAAATAAGGAAAAATGAGATGATTTACACTATTCTTCACCTTGATTAAGTTGTTGGAGTTTGAGATTTGCCCTAGCTTTGATCTTCTAGATTTTCTCCTCAATCTTCCTAGTTTGCTGGTCTCCTTAGAGAGTTTTAATGGCCGGCGCTAGCTTTAGTTTAGTTATTTTGATTTCGTATGAAGTGATAAGTGAGAATAAGGGAGGTGTTTAAGAGTTATGGGGATGGTATTCCCATGTTTGCCCTTGCCTTATTCTTCTTATTTTCCTAAGTTTCTAAGGCATAACCCATGCTTATTTATTCATCAAGCACGACCTTGCTAAGTATTCAAATCTAATTTTCCTTAATCAATCGCATTATTATGTATAATTTATTGAATTGAATGCCTGAATAATGTTAAACAAAAATTAGGGGAGTTACAGGCTCCCCCCTTAAAGAATTTCGTCCTTGAAATTCAGTAACGACTACAAACAAGCATAACAACCATGCAAACAAAAGCGAGTATGTCCTACTAGCCAATAAGTCTATATAAAACAAATATAGAACATACCCTCAAAGCATATCAGGATAAATATCTCGATTATTGTCCTCTGTCTCCTAAGTACATTCCTTCGCGTTGTCGCTCCACTGAACTTTCACCAACTTGACTGTCTTGGTCCTCAATCTTTTCTCATCTCTCTCTACAACCCGAACTGGTTGTCTAACAACAGTCAAATCAGGCTGTACTACCAAGTCCTCTGACTCTATCTGAGGAATAGTAGCCTTTGGATCATTCAGATACTTGCAAAGATGAGACACATAGAATACATTATGGACACCTACCATACTGCTTGGCAACCGTACTCTATAAGCGAGCTTTCTAATCCTTTCTAAAATCTGGAATGGTCCAACATATCTTGAGGCCAACTTTCCTAACTTTCCAAACCGTACCACACCCTTCATTGGTGATACTTTAATGAAAACCCTATCTCTCACTGAGAACTTTAGGTTTTTACACCTCTTATCTACATAACTCTTCTGCCTGGATTGAGCTTCTTCATCCTTCCTCAGATTAACTCAATCTTTTCTGACGCCTCTCTAACCAAATACAGACCTAAGACCAATCTGTCCCCAGTCTCTAACCAATATATCGGTGATTTGCATGGTCTTTCATACAAAGCTTCAAAAGGCAACATTCCTATACTAGTTTGATAACTATTATTATAAGAAAACTCAATCAAATGTAGGTGGTCCTCCCAAGATCCACCAAAGTCCAATATACAAGCTCTTAACAAGCCCTCAAATACCTTGTTGACTCTCCTTGCCTGCCCATCCGTCTGTGGGAAATAAGCTATACTCATCTTAAGCTTGGTACCTCTTGTAAACTCCTTCAAAATTTGCTAGTGAATAATGCATCCCTATTATTGACTATGATTCTAGGAATTCCATGAAGTCTAACTATGTTCTTCATGAACAACTTTGTTAAAACAGGTGTCGTCCTGGTCGACTTTACCGGAATGAAATGGACACTCTTGGTTAACCAGTCCATAATAACCGATATACTCTCATTTCCTCTCCTTAATCTTGGCAGCCCATCTATAAAATCTATGGACATCGAGTCCCAATTCCATATTGGAATCTCTAAAGGCTGAAGCAACCCACTTGGCTTTTGATGTTTGGCCTTTACTTGTTGACAGTTTACACACTGCCTAACCCACAAGCCAACATCCCTCTTCATGCCTTCCCAATAGAAGCTCCTCTTCGTAACTTGATACATTTTGGTCCCTCCAGGATGAATCGTAAACTTGGATCGATAACATTCTTCTAGAACTTCTCTCCATAAGTTCTCTACATTTGGGACACATAACTATCTCTTCCTTCCCAATCATCATATTTGGTCAAGAATAAATTCCTTTAGTCATCAATCCCTGATCCTACCTCGAGCCTTTTAATCTTCTCAGCTAAAACTAGATCCACTTTTTACTTAGAATCTACCCTTACGAACAGAACTGGTTGAACTTTTAAACAAGACAACATGGCAGTACCCTGACTAGAACTAGCAGTAGATCTCAATTGCACACCACAACTGGCCAGGCTTCTAGATCCTTCCATTCTGCCAACATTGCAAACACCAAATTATGATGTTTCCTGCTAAGAGAGTTTGCTACCTTATTTTCATTCCCAGGAGTATACTTTATACCGTAATCATAAAGCTAAAAATTCCAGCCACTTCTGCTGCCTCATATTCAACTCCTTCTGAGAGAATAAATACATTAATGACTTATGGTTGGTAAATAACTCAAATCTCTTCCCTAAGAGATAACCTCAAAATCTTCAAGGAAAAAAATCACCGTGGCCAACACCAAGTCATGAGTAGGATATCTTACTTCGTGCGGTCTAAGCTGCCTAAATGCGTAAGCAATGACTTTGCTTCTCTACATCAACACTGCTCACAATCTGGTCTTACACGTGTCGGTATACACTACCAACCCTTGGTTACCATGTAGAACTACTAGCACTGCTGCATATGTCAACAAATGCTTTAACTTAAGGAACCCTTCCTCACATTTGTTGAACTAAACAAACTTCACAACTCTCCTGGTCAACTTAGTCAAAGGCGCCGCTATCCACGAGAAATCCTTAATGAATCTCAAGTAATAACCAGCTAATCTAAGAAAACATCTAAGCCCAATCACCGTCTCTGGTCCCTTCCAACTGTTAATAGCTTTGATCTTATCCGGATCAACTGATAAACCCTTCTCTGAAACCACATGACCAAGAAACATCACTTCTTTCTTCCAGAAATGACACTTCAAAAACTTTGCCTTAAGCTTATGCTATCTCAGCATCTCAAGCACGATTCTAAGATGAACTTCATGATCTCTTTCATCCTTAGAATACAACAAAATGTCTATAAATACCAATACAGACCTATCCAAGTGCTCTTGGAAAACCTGGTTCATCAAATCCACAAAGAAAGCTAGCACATTCATTAATTTGAATGGCATTACTAACCATTCATATGATCCAAATCTGGTTTGAAACGTCGTTAATGGGATACTAGCCTCTTCCACTCTTACCTGATCGAAACCTACCACCAAGTTCAATTGGTAAAACACTCTGGCTCCACTTAACTGATGAAATTTAAATCATTGATTCTCGACAAAGGATACTTATTCTTGATCGTCCTCTCGTTTAGCTTACGGTAGTCGAGACACAACCTTAACGACCTATCTGGTTTCTTCACGAGCACCACGACCGCTCCCCAAGACGAACTGCTTGGCCTAATAGCATTCTTTCCTTCCAATTCCAGTAGCAGCACCTTTAACTCCCCCATCTCGGTAGGTGTCATTCTGCTAGGCGGTCTACTTACGGGCTTCGATCTTGGAACAAGATCTATTTGAAACTCAATGGTTTGCTTCGATGGTAGTCCTGTAATAGGCTCAAAAAACATCTGCAAACTCCTTTGCTACCAAAACCCGATTCAACTCTTCTTCTACTTATATGGCACCCAACACAGACCAAGCACTCAAACCTGAATCCTCTACTAAGTATACAATCTAATTATGACTAACTAGGTGTCTTAGCGATATTTTTCTTTCTTGGCAAAATATCATAACATCATATCTATCTAATCAATCCATACCCAAAATGATCCCGAAGCCTACGAAATCAAAAACATACAAAATGCATGCAAACTTATGACCTAACAAATCAAGTTCTAGCTGGTCACATCTCATCCCTAGAGTTGCATGCTCTCCTATTGGATTTGCAACCCTTAAGGAAGTAATAAGGTATGATGGTTCTAAGCATAATCTATCTACCAAACACTAGAATATAAATGAATGCAATGCATCGACATTAACAACACCCTAATAGGTATGCTATGAATCAAAAGCGTACCTTCCATCACAGACTTTCCTTTCTCATGTTGGTTTAGAAGATGATGGTTCTAAAGCAAAGACCTTTCCTTTTCCTATCTTGGCAACTTCAGGACACTTGTTCTTGTAATGTCCCATCTGGTTGCAATTATAGCATTTCACATTCTGCTTCCCCACAACCACCTTTCCATCACTCGAACGACACTCATTAGCATAGTGCCCCTTCTTATCATACTTGTAGCAAACTATATACGTTTTTCCTTTCTCGGTTGCTCCTCCTTTTTAAGTGCCCTTCTTCTTGAAAGACTTCCTCTTCTTACATTGAGAACCCTAATTCTCAATTAGTTTCTCTATTCTGAAAGTAGAAAGCATCCCCTCATGGCGAATGGCCATCTCCACCACTATATTACAAGGCTCTCTGACATACTACCAAGCTCTGGCCTTAGTCCATGAATAAATCTCTCATTCCTCCTGATATCAGTGTGTACCAAAGCATAACCATATCGAGACAGCTCATCAAACTTAGCAGTGTAGTCGATCACTGATATATCTCCCTGAATAAGATCCACGAACTTCCTCATCAATGTCGACTTGGCAACCTCAGATAAAAACCTCTGATCAAACTTCTATCTAAAATCAGCCCATGTCAGCTCCTCTTCCAGAACTTTGGCGGTCACACTGTTTCACCAGTGAAGCGCTAACCCTTACAACTGTCTAGAGGCCAGCCTTCTCTTTTCCCTATTATCCAAGCCTAAATCAATAAAGATCCCTTTCACAGCTCAAAAGCCAATTCTCAACTTCAACAGCATCCTCCATTCCCATGAACTGCTTTCTACCCAGATTGGTGTAGTATCTGGATAATCTAGCATAATTATAACCAACTGGAACAACATGATTAACTCCACCAATATTACCAGCAGGTCCTACTTGCAAAAGGTTGGCCAACAACTGATACACCACCCCGCATCTACTGGTGGATTTCCAGTACCGATATTGGCTTCAACATTTGGATTAGCATTAGCCTGTTGACCTTTCCTCCTAGTATTAGGTTGAGCATTTCCGTGGTTATGGTGCTTCCTTCACCTAGATTTTTCTCTTTCATTTTCTGCTTCCATATCCTCTTTCTCATAAATTTGCATACGAGCCTTAGTAAGATACAAAAGAACGATCTAAGAGAGAGGGGAATATGTACCAATATATATAGTAAATACAAGTACATTACTATAATGTTAACCCAAACCCCAATCTTATTCTTCACTTCATTAGGATTATGTTTGAAAACTTTTGGTTTATTTTTTATTTTATCGTAAACCTATGCTCTCATACCAACTTGTAACATCCCATATTTATAGCCCCAAAACTAATCGCTACAAATATTATGGTCATATATAGTTATTAATTCTCGATGACCAAATGTGGTAACGTTAGATACATTGATAATACAGAAACATATGGGTATGGAAAATTCAACACAATTTAAAAATAAAGTTTTCTTTCCATTTCACAATAAGATTTCAAATTCATTACATAATCCAAACACGTAAACCACGTTTAGAGTAAATATAATTATTATAACATACGCCAAAAGCAACATATAAAGATGCCCCCAGGTTGATCAGAGTAAATCTAGTCAATAAATAACCTTGCCAATACATCCAAATACACAACGGAATTAAAATAGAAAGAACTCGTACATAGCTAGAATGCCTTCTGCTCATCTTCGGAAGCTTATTCGACTAAAGAAGAACCCGAAAGACTTAACTCTCAAACTACTCAAAATCAATTGAGCACCCGAGAGTTTAAGGGGAAAACATAAACTTCGAGTCAGACAAAAAGCTTAGTGTGGACAAAAATCTATCATCTCAAACCGAATAGATATCTACCGAGACCATGCGACGTAGCGGAACGGGTTTCCCCTCACTATTATCATTACTAAGAAAATAACCATATACTGTGCACATGCATCCACCACGGTTAAAACATAACATGATAATATAGAAATCAATCATATACATTGGATTACCCATCCCACATTATTTAGACTGCCATCTAAGCTTCAAGTGACAATCCGTCTTCTATTTTCAAGGACTACCCATCCCATTCTAGACTATATTTGCATTAAGGGGACTATCAATCCGACATTCATCTTACTTAAACTGATGTGGACTGTCCATCTCACATCCTATAGTTTTCCTAGGATGACTATGAACCCTTATTTAACTACATGGAGACTATCCATCCTCGGTATGATGTAGACTATCCATCTTACATCCCAAGACTTGGCCACTTAACTCATGTTATCCGCATGATCCTTATCATCCCATGTTACCCACATGTTTGACTATAATACATGCTATCTGCATGTTCATATTTACCGATGCTACCCATATGTTTAAGACATCCATGTTATCCACATGTTAAACCTATGTTTATTAGTGTTCCCAAATTAGGTTATCATACTTAATAACTTATGACATAATAAATACGATGATATCCCTAAATTATAAGTGTCATGGTTATACAAATATTGGTATCCCTATTGTCGGTTTCGAATCATTCAAAAGGCCTTAGTGTCTCCTAAGGTTCAACCATTAATACTTAGGTTTAAGGTTACCCACCCCTTTGCGTGTATTCACTTAAACATACTTATAGATTCGAAAGGACGCTTTCAAATCCATCAAAACAACACGGAATGTCCTTTCGAGTTAGATAAACCAACGGCTTCGAAAGGACACTTTTGAGATGGTTGGAACAAATGTGAAAGGTATGTTTCTGCCTTGGTTAAACACTTCAATTTAAAATAATGCGGAAGAGCCTCTTCGAATTCGTCAACTGAATCAGAAGGGTGCTTCCGCTCCTATAAAATCATTTTAGTAAAAAGGTTTCGAAAGCAATGAAATCAACTCCTTTGAAAATATGCCCTTCGAAAGTATAGAACTTAGTTAAAAAACAAATTTACAACCCCTTTAAAAGTATCCCCTTTGAAGGCAAAGAAAACAAAGTAAACATATTCGAAAGCAAGAAATCAACTCCTTCGAAAATATAAAACTTCGTTTTATCTATATCTTTTTGTAGGTGAAGAATTAGGGTCTTTAACCTATTCCATAGTGTTCAAATGACAGTTTCTCTTTCCGTAGAGTGGTCACAATAGAAAAACGAACTTATGGTTAGAGAGTTATGCCTATTTGAAGTTTTGTAAACAAAGTTGGCGAAAACTGAAACAAAAGGGCTTTCACGACATTTATAACTGCAAAAGGGGACCTTCGACTGAGTTGAAGGGGGCTCTGAAACGCCGCAAAATGGGCCTTGGACTACTGTTGAAAGGCGCTATCGAAGGGTGCCTTCGACTAAGTTGAAAGGGTGTTCCAAAGTGTTGCAACAGGGTCCAGAAATGCTGCTGAACAGTGTTGTCGAAAGGGGCTTCGGAAATGCAACAGAAAGGACCAAAAATGCCGCGAAAGGATACAATCGAAGAGTGCTTTCGACTAAGCCCAGTGGCATAATTGTAAATAACTTGAAAACTGTTTTTTTACTAATTTATTCTTTTCACCAACCCCTAATCTTTGGCAAATTCCTATTGGCTAGTGTTAATCTTTATCACTTTCTTTTGTAGAAAAACAGCTATATATCAAATTTACAATTTTCGAAATTATTTTCAAGATATTTAATTATATTAATATTTTAATATAATTTTAAGCCTTTTTGGCTTAGAAAATTCATAATAAATCGAAATCACTTGGGAAAAATAACAAAAATTCATTAAAAGAAATTTGTAATAACATTTTCTACATCATATAAAAATTTCGAGGCAAAATTTGTCATTTTTTTAATAACCGAAATAAATGCCTTTTTCACCTTAAGAAATTAATAAAATATTTCTATTAACTCCAAAAATTATGAAATTAAAAACCCATCTCCAAAATTATATTTTTACACAACATATTCAAAAAATCGTTTGGAGGTCATTTATTAAGGTTTTTACTTTAAAACCCATCATTTTAATTCTATAAAAATTCCAATATATCACCATGAACCATTATTCTATCCAAACAATGACTACCAGATCCAAACACGATCAATTGAGCAAAATACAATCAGTTACTATCCATAACGGAACCAAAATAAGGAAAAATGAGATGATTTACACTATTCTTCACCTTGATTAAGTTGTTGGAGTTTGAGATTTTCCCTAGCTTTGATCTTCTAGATTTTTCTCCTCAATCTTCCTAGTTTGCTGGTCTCCTTAGAGAGTTTTAATGGTCAGCCCTAGATTTAGTTTAGTTATTTTGATTTCATATGAAGTGATAAGTGAGAATAAGGGAGGTCTTTAAGGGTTTTGGGGATGTATTTCCATTTTTGCCCTTGCCATATTCTTCTTATTTTCCTAAGTTTCTAAGGCATAATCCATGCTCATTTATTCATTAGGCATGGCTATGCTAAGTAGTTAAATCTCATTCTCCTTAATCAACCACATTATTCTATTTAATTTATCTAATTAAATATCATGAATAATGTTAAATAAAAATTGGGGGTGTTACATTCTGCCCATAGTACCTATCAAATACGGAAATTAATGTTACGTAAAAGCGGTACAACTTTTATTTGACCCTATTTTACTCAATAATGTTATCTAAAATAATTTATGAAAATGATTTAGTAAATTTTCACAAGGAGATTAAATAGATTACGTGTAAACTGAAGAGGAATGGTTTTTAAAAGATAAAAATTTCTAAAAGATAATTTTGGATAAAAAGAAAATAAATAAATAAAATATTAATTATCCACCCACTTAACATCTTTTTACCAATGATTGGTTCGTCGAAACTGGGAATCGAATTTGCTTTGGCAAATAGTGCAGCATGATAGGGGTTCTTGCTTTGTGTTTAGTGGCGAGTAGGAGACTCTTACTCCTACACGTCCTCTAGGTTGGTGTAGTCAATTGGCTGGCCGTAAAAGCAAATCACAATCAATGTAAGCCATGGTGGTTGTACCCACTGCCAAAGTGTCGAAGGCCCGAGTCGTTGCAGGCTAGTATCAGAGCTTAGGTTAGTGAGTACCTAAGCCTTGATTGGGTCCACTCATTAGAGTTAGGGTTAATGATACCCTAGAATGAGTTTATTCAATGAGAGAGCGTATCTATCAAAATAAATCCATCCAAAATCATTTGAAAGCTTAATACCCATTCCCTAAGACAATCTCATATGTATATTCTAAATTGTATCTTTACTATATTCAAATAGTAAGAAATGAGCAATCAAAAAGGACGAGGAAGGGGAAGTAGCAACATGACAAACACTAATGGTCATAATGTTGTGGTTGTGGAAGTAGTAATTCCATTACAGCTTCAAACAAATTTCGCTACTCTTTGCAAGAACTATACTAAATTGGGAGGGAAACCATTCTAAGGAATCGAGTCTATTGCCGTAGTACAAGCATGGCTCCGGTCTTGTGAGAGGATATTCAAAGGATTGAATGTAGGGGATGAGCAAAAGAGATTCTTGGCTTCCTGGCAGTTGCAAAATGGATCTCTTGTGTGGTGGGAATCCATCACTTTGAATGAATCTGAAGACAACTTCTCATGGGCTAGATTTAAGGGAGTATTCAAGGAGCACTATATACCTGCAGCTGGAGAATCCCATCTTTACAGAAATTTCATGGACTTAAGACAAGGAGATATGTCTATAGAGGAGTACTCAAATAAATTCACTAAGTTATCTTGTTTTGGGTCAGGATTAATAGACACGCCCTTAAAAAAGAATGAAATGTTTATTGCGAAAATAAAAGAGCAATATCAGGAACGAATGATTGGCCTGAAGGGAACCTTTATGGACCTACTAGTTCTAGTACGAAGCACTGGATAAAAGAAATCTGGTGATAGCCCAAGGAGATAGCAACAATCAGAACAAGAGAAAGAAGTCGTAGCAGAGAAAGAATGGTGAGAGTCATTATAAGGATGTTGTTTGTTTCAATTGCCATAAGAAAGGTCGTCTCAAAACATTGTAGGAGTCCCAAGATGTAGAAGTAGGAAATTTTTTCTCCCTTATGGTTCGCAAGAATCTTTATTACCATTGCCATCAATCGGGTCACTGGAAGAACAAGTGCCCGTTGATGAAGAAGGGAGAACAGATTAAGGTCTATGCTATAAAAGGCGAGCCTTCAACCGCTGAAGACGTAAAGGGCAAGGGAGTACTAGAAGGTAATATATGCATTAATGATATTATAATTAGACTTTTATTGAATATTGGAGCTTCCCACGGTTTTATTTCTAAGAAGTTAGCCGATAAATTAAAAATTACCTCTGAAATAGCAGAAACCCCTCTCCACATATCTAATCCCGTAGGTGGTATGAACAATCTCTGTATGTCCTGTGAAGATGTGAGAGTTAGCTACAAAACCCATCTATTCTTTTGCAATATATCCATCCTTAATTTCATTGGGTTTGATATTTTACTTGGAATGGATTGGCTATCCAATTATAGAGCTACTCTAGATTACAACATTCGGGTAAGCATATTAAAAACCAAAACCGAAGGAATTTGGACAAATAATATATGAGGGACCTAGTCCAGTAGGAGATAACTTCATGTATGCATTGGATTCATCTCAAGTGGACATAGAAAGGATACCTGCCGTTAAAGACATTCAAGATGTTTTCGAGGGTAAAGAGTTTGCCCCTGCATCGGGAAATAGAATTCCAAATCGACTTAATCCCTAGTGCCAGATCACTTATACATGTAGGATGGCTCCAAGGGAAAAATTTGAGTTGGCAAACCAAACTATGAACTATTAAAGAAATGGATTAATTAGACCAAGTCACTTAAGTTGGGGCATAGTTGTAGTTTTTATAGCAAAGTCAGACGGTTCCCTTAGACTTCGTGTAGACTATTGAGACCTAAATAAGTAAATAATCAAAGACAAGTATCAACTACCCCACATAGACGATTTGTTTGATTAGTTACATGATGCTCTGGTATTCTCAAAGATGGACCTAGCTATGGGATTCCATCAGTTAAAAATAGCATAAGACTACATTCCCTGCATTCTTAGGGCTAGAGAGTTTCTATGAATGGTTAGTTGTGTCATTCGGGCTAACCAATGCACTTGGCTATTTTGTAGACATTATGGACAGAGTATTTAAAGATGTACTCAATAAATTTATGTTAGTCTTTATTGATGACATTGTCATATACTCAAAGACTGAAGAAGAACATGAAATACATTTGGAGATGGTGTTGGGAATACTGAGGAGGAATGTGCTGAAAGCAAAGTTCTCAAAATGTTATTTCTTCGAAAAAGATGAGAGATTCCTAGGATATATTGTGTCAGGAGATGGAGTTTCATTAGACCTAACGAAAATTTCAGCTAGCAGGATTGGAGGCAAACACAGACTCCAAAGGACATCCGCGACTTCTTAGGATTAGTTGGATATTGTCAAAGATTTATTCAAGATTTCTCTAAAATTTATTCTCACTTGACAAAACTCACCATGAAGGATGCTAAGTTTGAGTGGACGTGGAAATGTGAAGAAGTATTTCAAGAACTCAAGAAGAGTTTAACAACTGCTCCCATATTATCTATTGTTGATGGAAGTGGCAGTTTAACCGTTTATACTAACGCCTGTGGAGAAGGAGTTAGTGCGGTCTTAATGCGACATGGGGAGGTCATTGCTTATGCAAGTAGACAACTAAAGATCCATGAAAGAAATTTTGTGACACACAACTTGGAGTTATTAGCCATGGCATTTGCATTAAAAATATGGAGACATTATATTGATGGATCCCCAGCATGTTGGAAGAAACCGAAGATTGGTTGGTACTTGGCCCCGACATGATCAAGAAGACGCTAAAGGAGGCACAAAGTAGACATAAGAGTTACATTGATCAAAGGCGTAGAAATTTGGAATTCTCAGTTGGAGACTTCGTATTTCTTAAGATCTCTCCGATGAGGAGAGTGGAAGATTTGGAAAAACCGCTAAGTTGGCTCCTCAATTGGACCTTTTCTTATTTTTGAGCGAATTGGCCCATTAGCCTATCGAGTAGAACGACAAGAGAGGTTGTCAGGCATACACAATGTTTTTCGCATATATCATTTATGTAAGTATGTATATGATCCAGACCAAGCCAGAAATAGCTTCCCAAGATGACTTGGAAGTAGAACCAAATTTAACCATCATCAGATAACCCAATCGAATCTTGAAACGAAATGAGAAATAGTTAAGGAGAAAGGTTGTGTAGTTATTTAAAGTACAATGGAGTTGCGATGCTAATGATTGTACATAGGAAATGGAGGATAAAATGAAGAAAGCATATCCCGAGTTTATGATGGATGAATAGATTGTATATATTGTATCAGTGTAGTGTACTTATCGCCTGTGGTGTAGTCACTTACCATATCTTGTATATATTTCATCATATAAGTTATTTCTCTTGAGTTATCTTCTTCTCATCTTCAATTTTGAGGATAAAATTATTTTAAGGAGGGATTCTGTAATGACCCATAAATTCATCACTTACAAAAATATTAATGAATTTTTAAAATTTTAGTTTAAATGACTAAATAAAGGTTTTTAAATCAAATTTAAAATCTCTTTATCTAAAAATAATAATATAAATATTATTTTCAAATTTTGTTTACAAATATATGTATATTAAATAAGAAGTGAAAATATAACTGGAAATCAAAATCGAAATTCATAACGATTCAACGTATAGAAGTTGTAGAATGTTATGAATTCTATGTGACATCCAAAAGAACACATACATATACCCGTCTAAGAAAATATGTGCATATATTCATAAACACTTATATCTACATATATATACCAAATATATAAACACATACGATATAAACAACTCCTTCTCACTTAAGCAATCAACCCTTACCATCAAACATCACATCTATGCAAGCACATGCCTTAATGTGACATGGCCGAGCTAGGAGGTGATGGATGTGACACGACCGAGCTAAGTTGGTGGTGGAAGGAGGTTGCCATGCATAGGGTAATGATGAAAGGAGGTGGAGCATGTGGTGGTGGAGTAATAATCTGAGCTAATAGTCACTATTGTCACTATCAAATGTCGAATCAAAGAGGCATATGGAATTGCCCCTCCATGATGTGACCCTGACTATACTTAGTTGGAGGGAGTGGCATGATGATATGTGGTGATGTAAGAAGGAGATGTTTACACTCCTCCGTTTTCCTATAAATACCACTTTGCTACTTCACTTCATCATTCATCTTCTTCTTCATCTTTCTAAACGCTTCCTTCACATTTTAATGGCTTCCATCTAAGAAAAAATATAAATAAAATTACAACAAATTATATCTAAATTCATGTAGTGTGTACACACACACACACTATAGCACTTCAAAACTCACCCAAACCCTTCCTCTTTCTTTTCAAACCCACGGCCATCCACCCTAACCGAGCCTACCCTTCTCACAAACCAAGGACGTAAACCCTTACCCCTTTCATAAGTTAGGCTACGCCCTATAGGATCTTCGGGACGAGTGTTCGTGAGCTCCATTTCAAGTTAGAGAAGCTAATTCATTTTCTAGTTAATCGTTCTATTCTAAGGTGCGAAAACTCTATTTAATATATGTGTGTGTGTATATGTGTGCTTATATGTATGCGTGTGTGTGATGATGTGAAATGATTGTCATGGATGTTTATTTATATGTTGTTCATCATGTATTGATTGTTGAATATGGTTGTCTCATAAGTCATGTTAAATACACGTCGGTACTACACAAGGAAATCACTTTTCGAATCAAGTTATAAAAGTAAATATGGAATCATTAATCTCCTTGAAAATGACTAGAAATGTTTTATAATCACTTAAACTTGTCCTGACAAGTTTTAAATGGAAATTGAAAAATTGAGTCAAAACTAGGCACATCGCGTGTCGGTAGTTCGCGATTTTGGAAGAATTCAAACACGTATATAAATTGAAATATAGCTTGGAATTCTTCGTAGTAAAAAATTTCAAAACTATTATGTCCCTAGTTTTCAATCAAAGAAAGAAAACCAAGTGTTCATCTAATATATTTTCAAATAAGTCCAAAGCAAGTTTTCAAAATAATCGCGGTTTTTAGTTCCAAATCCAAAACAGAATTTCTTAAAATTAATATTTTTAATGTTTTAAAATACGAAAAAATCTTGTAAATCTTTTAAAATGTTTTAAAAGATATTTGGGTTATATATATAACTTCCTAAATGATATAAAAGTCATTTTAATCAATGTAGCTTTTAAAACACATTTTGCAGCACTTTTTGCGACATTTTTTCAATAATTTTTTAAATATGATTCAGATTTCACAATTGTTTTCCAAACTTTTATAAATGTTTTATAATAAGTAAAAAATTGTTTTAAAAATGATTTAAAGGTTTTATAATTTATTTAAAAGAGTTCAAATAAATTAATTTGAAGAAAAGCTATTATAAGAAAATGATTTAAAGGTTTTATAATTTATTTAAAAGAGTTCAAATAAATTAATTTAAAGAAAAGCTACTGTAAGAAAATTATTTAATCTTGACTCTAATAAAACAACGAGTACACCTGATTTTTCTGTTCGTGAGAGCTGGTTGAAGTGCTTAAACTAAGGAGATGTTTAGGATCAACCAGTGCCCTGGCTCATCTGACCTCCCCCAAACGAGGGATGGATAAGGTCGAAATGTCGAAAATGAGTTAAGTATAAAATATTACACTTTTCAAATTTAAACAACTTGGATCATATAAAAATAATCGTCTTATACTTGGTGTTAATTTTCGAGGAGGGAATTCGTGCTATTCGTGGAATTTAAAAGGATATTTCACTATTATTTTGCCTATAGTGCCTGTTGAATACGGAAATTAATATTGAGTAAAAGAAGTACAATTTCTATTTGGACCTATTTTATTCAATAATGTTTTCTAAAATAATTTATGAAAATGATTTAATAAATTTTCATAAGGAGATTTAATGAATTCCATATATTCAAAAGATAAAAATCTCTAAAAGATATCTTGGACAAAAAGAAAACAAATAAATGGAATATTATTATCCACCCATTTAACATCTTTTCATCGATGATTGTCAAAACCGGGGTCGGATTTGCGTAACACCTATTTGAAAACCACTTCGAACCAATTTATGCTTTTGAAAATGAAGATATATATTGAAGACCAAAATTTTGGAAGATAGAGGATCTTCATTTCGAAAGGATTACTTGTTGATAATATTTAGATAGCTCCCAAGATAAATAAATAGTAGCGGTACCTTCATTCTAAACATCTTTGAAACACGGGGACTATTCACTACTAATCCTAAGCGCAATTTCGGACATGATGTGGTCAGAAAGTGCTTTCGATTTGTCCTGTTCCTGGACAACTTGTATGGACGAATGTTTGATGTAGCATTTCTAGATCATATTTGTAGGATCTAGATTAACCCTAGAGGGGGGTGAATAGGGTTATAGCAAATTTTCTCGATTTTAAACACAGAAACAAACTACAGAAATAAATATGCTGAAAAGTAAATCACACACAAAATTTACCCAGCTTCGGCAACCCCTGCCTACTGCTGCATTCCCAGATTTCTATTAGAATTAAACAGTATCCCGCTTACAAACACTCTACTAGACTCGCAAACATTTGCTCCCACTCACAAACACTCTACTAGACTCGCAAACATTTGCTCCCGCTCACAAACACTCTACTAGACTCGCAAACATTTGCACCCGCTCACAAACACTCTACTAGACTCGCACACCCTGCTCCGCCTATAGAGTTTCGCTTACTCGCAAACTCTGTTCCCGCCTATAGAGCTTTGATTACTCGCAAACTCTGCTCCCGCCTATAGAGCTTTGCTTACTCGCAAACTCTGCCCCCGCCTATAGATCTTTGCAAACTCACACACCCTGCTCACTGAACTAATTCTAACTAGACAATCTGACACTATCTAAACCTAGGTGGTGATTTACAAAGAATTTAATTCGAAAAGTAAAAATAACAATTAAAAAACAACAAACTAAAAATAGTTTAAACTTAAACCCTAATTAAATAAAATAAAGCCCTTTAACATAAAAACACAGCCGACCCTTTTATTCTTTAACCCGATCCTTTTCTTCTTCTTTGGCCTGTGAAAAAATTGGTCGCCATTCCTCTTTGCAACTTCTTCTGCAAATTTGGGGCTTTTCCTCCTTGCGATTCAAACTAGGGTTCTTGCAAATTGAAGTCGCCACTTGATACGGTTCGATAGTAGGCTTTGATGCTCTTCGATTTGCTCTCGGCTCTTCAATTTGGATCGAGTTCGTTATGCGTTTTTCGGTATGTACTTCACTCCTTTTGCTTTGCTGGTTTTGGCTTGCTCGAACTCGATAAATTTACCGATGATGATCCTAGGGTTTATATAGGACTCGAATTCCTATTTTTGCGTTCGTATAAAATCATTTGAATTTGTCATATTATTCATCTCGGCCACTTGATTTTGTTTCGATGATTGAGATGTTTTCTGACTTGTTCAAAAACATATATTTGTTACTTGATGGTCACGATGTTGATTTGAGATTGTGATGACCACGGCTTGATTTTTAACTTGGTCAACTTCCTTTGCTACCACGGTTTCGATATGTTCATCATATTTTTGCTATCCTCGGCATATTGATTTATGACATTTTTACTTTGTTTGACTTGTTCATGACTGTGACAATTTCACTATTGCTCATTCTGAAATCACTGCGCACTTTGTAGCCTCTTTTGGCTTCAGTCATTTTTGAAAAATCTTTCTTGATTTTGCTCGGCCTGTACCTCTGCATTTTATACTTGTGTATATATATTCTTGAATTTGCACTTGGATTTGAACTACTTCAAATGTATGTTTGTTGCGGCCTTGATTGTTGTTATTTGCACCTGGTCTCTGTACATTTCTCTGGTCTGGTTCTCGGCCTATAGTATTCATAATGCATTTTGTTGGTTTAAATTTTAGTACACATCCTTGACCTGTTGTAGTTGTTCATATTGCCACCTCTGTTTGCTTTGGTTACTGAGTTTGAGCATTTGTACATTTGTTTTAACTACTTCATCATGTCACTTGTTTCATCTTAATGTTGCTTTTACTGCCGCTGTTACATTCATTAGCTTTGGCTTCGGTCTTGTATATATTATATGAACTGCTGTTTTGTTTCATGGTCAGTAGTGCACTGTGCCTTGTACTTGTAGTCTTGGTTTTATTGCTATAGCATGCACTCGACTCTGTAGTTGTAACTGGACATTTGAGTTTGTTGCATTTGTGCATTGCCTTTGATTCATGCTGTATAGTCTCTGTATATTTGTTATTCTCTCTGTCCATTTGGCTGCACATGTGAACTTGTGTATTTGGTCTCGTCTCCATATAGTTGAAGCTTGGTGTCATATTTGCTGTACTCGAGCTCTTTGCACACTGATGCACTGCCTTTGTGGTCTTCACTGTGTTCATGCACTTTGGTCTTTGTTGCCTCTTTGTGTATGCACTTGCATACTGCTGCTATGTTGTAAATGTTGCATTCATGTAGCCTGTTCTCTACATTTTCTTGATTGTTGCAGTCCATGTTCTGTTGATCACTTGATTATTGTCTGCACTGTCCACTTGAACTTGTAGTCTGCCTTGATCATCTTGTAACCTGGTCTGGTGCACCTTGTTTCATGTTTGAGACTGTGCTTGCATTGTTATTTGGTCGACACTTGCATCACTCTGGTTATTCTTCACTGTTGTATAATTCCCTCTGTCTATTTGCCTGGTGGTCTTCGTTGTTGCTTGTATTATTGGTCCTCTGCACATATGATCTTGGTGGCATTTCTTTGTCTGCATATATCACTAGCTGTGTTGAATCCAGCTTGAGGCTCGGGTTTGACCTTGTGCTGTGAGCTGTGACATTTATGTTGTTGCACGTGAGTTGAACCCGGCTTTACATTTGGGTTTGACCTGTGCTCACCTATCCCTGTAAATCAATCAAGTGTATATATCGGTGTGCACGGCCTTGTGACATATACAGTGATACACTGTGTATGTCACAAGTTGTTCGTGTATGATGAATTCAAATTTAAATGATGACGAACAACCCAAATAACTGAGGCAAATCATATTTTCAAAAATCATATTTTATTTTATATTGCAAAAATATTTCTTTTTCAATTTTACTGCGTTAGTGAATATTTTTGCAGACTGCTCAGATGCTGGATTCTAACTGGAATGAAATTGAAGATAAATACGAGTGTGAGTGATATGTAGTGAGGTGCTGATGTAAATGTGAAATTGCGATATGTTGTAATTAAAGTTGTATATGTATAGTGAGAGCTTGAATTTGTACTATTCAAAAATTGTAATAAATATTTGTTTGAATAAAATATTCGTTTGAATTCAAAATCTGTGTAATTTATTTTATTCAGCAAATATTTATTTAATCTGTGAAAAGAAATAGCATATTAACAAATACATTTAAATGAATGTATATATGTTTATTATCATCAAACAAAAATCATATAACCGCATATTCAAAAATCTCCCCCTTTTGATGATAACAAACATATATTTAAGATTTTGAACACATTAAATGTATTTGATGATTTCATTTGCTCCCCTATTTAAATGCTCCCTCTCTACACAATACTCCCCCTACATATATGCATCTAAAAAAAATGCAAATGAGCCTAGATGCAAATGAAAAATTCTTTGACCTTTTCTCTCCCCATTTAAACAAAATCTTAACTTTTCTCTCCCCCTTTTGTTATCAGCAAAAGAATAATAGTAATAGAAAAGTAGAGATATAGTGATCGATATTAATTCAACATTAAAACTGAATTGAATATAAATATTAAATTTCGATAAAAAATCAAACAAAAATCATAAATACTTTAATTGATGCATATTCCACTTTAGAATGATAGGAATGATTTCATCAAATAAAACCATATAGTTGTGTCTATTTGTGGTATATTTATTTCAGGAAATTTGAATATCTACTAACCATGCATAACCGTTAGGACTTTTAAATGAGATTAGTAGTATTCACAATTTTTATTTCTATTTTAAAAATGAATTCAAGTATCTTCTAACCACGCATAACCGTGAGGACTTTTAAATGGGATTAGAATCAACTTGTCTATTTAATCAATTAACTTTGATATGCGTTCCATGCATGCATAACCGTGAGGACTTTTACATGTGCATGAAAGCACATAATCAAAAATTCAAGTAATTCACCCATGCATAACCGTGAGGACTTTTAAATGAGAGTGAATACTTTGGATATTTATTTTTTATTGCTAAAAATATAATAAATTGAAGCACAAATGTTCTCCCGTTTAAAATACCACATATTGACATACTATATTGGATTTTGATGAGTGATGGTCGTTAGAAATATGATAGATATAGAGATGGTCATGGAATTTTTACCAATAAAAAGTTTTATAACTCTTGTTTAAATTTCTAAAGGAATTTACTAATTATATTGTCTTGAGTCATAATATATGATTAATATCAACACTCATCTTATTTTCAATCACTATATATCTTTTCAGATAATTTGTAGGGAGACAGATTAGTTAATATAGTTATTTAAAATCAATTTTAAAAATAGTTATAAATTCAAATTTTCTTAAATAACTAATCTAATACAAGGTCAAAAATGATTTTCTAGAAGGGGTTTTATAAGAAAATTTTCTGCTAAAATAAAAATTATTTCAAGTGAAAAATATGCAGATATTTTCTTTGAAAAACGATGCAGCAAATGAATGTTTCAAAAATTAATCACGTTCCACTAGTAATTTTTCTATCAACTATATTACCAGTGTAATCTGCATCTGAATTTCTTTTTCACTCTAAATTATCACTCGTTGAATTTGATAGACCAAACCATGAATTGAGCATCAAAAATTTCAAGCTCAATTTTAGCATTTTAAATGTCATTCTTTTGAATTTGAAACGAAGTCGTGTAAACAATCAAAAACATATCATAGTGTCAATCTTAGAAGCCGTAAAATAAACAGTTCTATTTATGAGTAATCAACAGTCATTAAAACATCATTATTATTTCAAAAACAATTTCAATTATTTCTTAAAATCCTTTTTATAGCATCAGTAATCAATCAACATCATAATGACTAAACAGATTAAGTTCAATGATGAACAGATGGTTTGTCAACTTTTAAGCACAAATCAAAAATCATAGATAAGAACAAGTCATGTAGGATCATATCAAGTAAGTCAGAATCAGTCAACCATCATAATTACTCCAAGTAATTCTATTTAAGGATGATTGGTC